>JASEVX010000014.1:27741228-28292165 GCA_031761405.1 Serripes groenlandicus
GTCATTACTTTTCCTGAAGGCGAAGGAAAATTGTTGAAACCCGATTCAATTTGACTGTTAGTCCTATGCTAATGTCACCAAAAACAAACATCAGGGACCAACTACTATCAGGCTCCTGTTGTCAAATACACGCCACACCCTCACAAGAAAGTATTAAATGCCATCGCCTTTTGAAGATTCTATCATCAAAAGTTTCCTAGACATCAGTTTACAGTTAAAAGCGAATTATGTCAAATGAACAGCCCTCTACTTCTATCCCTTTCTTCATTACCATCAATGAACAAAGACACCTGTAGCACTACTGCATCTTCTTCGAAAGAAAATGAGTCTTCTTCCTAAACAAATTGAGTCTTCTTCTAAAGAAATTAGGTCACCATCTCCTTGAGGGGTTGAGTATTCTCCTGGAGAAATTAATTATTCTTCTTCTGGAGAAGATTGAGTCTTCTCCTGGAGGGATGTGGGTCCCTCTTCCGGGGAAGTTGATTCTTCAAAAGGAAAGGAATCTTTCTAAATGTTGTAGAAAAAATAATTCACAACCATACAAGTAAATCACCTTGATACGAAAAAATCTTGTCAATTATTTCACTTAAACCCAAACCAACAAAACAAACACAAAGTTAAATTACATTCACAAAGCCCGATTCTGAAGGCTCTCGAGAAACAAAAAACTAGAAAAAAATAAGGCTCCAATTATGATAGAGCTAGTGACTCTAAACCTAAAATTACAAATCGTTATCAGACATTGGATGACATGGAGACAACAGGAAACTGAGCACTCCGAGTCCCATGGTCGGGGTACACAACAGAATGACTGGAATCAAAACATTGATTTCCTGGCATAATGCGTATACCTGAAATCAAAATTTGTGAAACCTGTATCGAAATGAATCCATAATCCAGTGGAAACTGTCCGTGGATTTAAAAGCAATTTTTGAAGAATTTGTCTCAATTAGTTAATGAAAAGAAACCAGGTAGCATTTATGCTATACAAGAAACATTTTTTAAAAGATAATGATAGTACTTTCTCATTAAATATACATTCATGTTATCAATAAAACTTCCGACGCAAGTGCTTCGGCTTGTTGGTGGTGGGGTAGCAGATATGTGTTAACAACTCTGTTCCCATAGCTTGAGTCCTCACTTACCTACAACTCTCTGCAGGCAACTGCCGCGTAAGAATTTCATTGAGCAAAACAATTACCCCTATGTTCTTTGTATCTTCCGCCAAGTCAGCCTCTTGATACCGACAAGCTGGTTGAGCTTGTCAGTCAAGCTTTCCGACACCTTTTATGATAGGTGGTGACTTCAATTCACACAATAAAGTTGATGGGGGATGTAGTGACACAATAACAAAGGCCAAATATTAGAAGATTTTTATTTATAAACATGACCCTTTGTATTTTGAATAATAAATCTCACACCTATCTGCATCCTGCTACTGGTTCTTAACTAATGCTCTTGATCTTCTCTATTTGTAGTCCTGATATATTTGTTGACTTTAAGTGGAAGGTGGAAGACGACCCGTTCATGGAAGTGATCATTTCCTCCTATAATTATCACTGAAACGGGCCCATCTGTCGCCAGGGGCGACCGAGACGATGGAGGGCTCCACCAAAGTCGAACTGGAATTTATTCCAGATGCGAATGTGAAACGTCATTAATCCGGATGCTTTCTTGGAATGTGATGACCCTACAACAACTATTTCACATCTTTAATGTATCAGGCTGCTAAAGAGGGCAATTCCACCCAAACTTCGACAAATCCAAAGCACCCTCGCAAACCTTGGTTTGATGAAGATTGCAAAAAGCGCATATAGGAACACGCAAATCGGCTTTAAGGCACAGTTTAACCTCTGAAGGGCCAACCCATCAAAATCATGTAATACTTTAAAATAGCTAGAGCAAAAAGCTCGTTAAAACTATTAAGCACAGTAAACGTGCGTCTTGGAGACATTATGTATCTAGATTAAATTATTCTAGATTCGTCTGTCAAAAAGACATGGGGACATGATAAGGAAAATAAAAGGAAAGAGCAGTTCGCTTAGTCGTGAATCATCTGAACACCTCGGACGGTTGTTGCTACTTCAAAGAAGGACTATTGCCGATACGTTGGCAGATTCCTTTGCACAGAAGTCGTCCTCTTCAAACTATTCTACCAAAGTTTCAAACAATTTCAACAAGCAGAGGGGAGAAGAACGGAACAATTTAACTTTAAATCGAAAAATGAAGATGGCCTATAATAAAGCTTTTTACGTTAAAGAAATAAAATCGGACTCTAAAGAAGTGCCCATGATACCGCTGCGGGTTCAGATGAATATACACTATCAACTGATTAAGCATTTACCTTTCCGATCCTCCCTTTCTTGTTTACTTGACGTCTATAATCAGGTTTGGCGAACGGGAAAATCTCCGAGATCCTTGGAAAGAGGCCATCGTTATTCCAAATTCCAATGCCTGGTAAAAGATACAGAACTAATCCTGGGAATTATCGTCCTATAGCCTTTAACTAGCTGTATATGTAAAACCATGGATCAAAGAATGGTGAACCGACAGACTTGTCTTGGTTTCTCGAAAAGAAGAAACTTCTATTACTACTTTCAGTCTGGGTTTTCGCTTAAACCATAGAAGCACAATGGCTCATTTGATTCGTTTTGAAACTTTTAATTAGAGAAAGCATTCATTAAAAGGAACACGTTGTCTCCGTTTTCTTTGAACTTAGAAAGTGCATCTGACACTACACACTGGACAATATGGTATTATGACAGATGACCTCTATGATTATGAATAAGAGGTCGCCTTGCTTTTTTTCATTTCTGCTTTTTTAACATGAACGTCAGTTTCAAGTTCGTGTTGGTGATACCTTTGTCTGATCCACAATGAACAGGAAATGGGTGTTCCCCAAGGGATGCATTCTTTCTGTAACACTTTTTAGTGTAAAGATTAATAACACTTATCCAAACATCCTGTTAACCCTGGAGTTGAAAGTTTCTCTATATGTTGATGATTTACTGCTATTTGCTACAGATCAAAACATATGCATACAATTGAAAGACAACTGCAACAAGTTTTGAATAATTTGCAAAAAAGTCGGTCAAACGAAAATGGGCTTTAAATTCTCTAAAAAGCAAGACCAAAATGTATGCACTTTTGTCAACTTCGTAAACACCACACTAGATCCTGATTTAAACACTCAGATTGGCATAATAGTCATAGACGCTTGTGTCTGTAATTTACATTCCTTGGTCTATTATTCCGATCCCGAAACTGACTTTTGTTTCTTCATATAAATTACCTTAAACTATAAATGCAGAAGGCTTTAAATCTGATTGACGACGTCTGTGTACCCCATATGGACTGGGGAGCTGACCCGTAAAGTTCTCTTGAGGACTTTACAGGTCGTTAATACGATCTAAATTAGACCTACGCACTGTATTGTGTTTAAGGTCTCAGCACGAAAATCATACATTTGCACTCACCTTGATTCCACTTTCACCATCAGGGTTTACGGCTAGCCCCTGGGCGCTTTTCGAAACTTCGCCGTCAAAAGTCTCTATGTAGAAGCCAATGAAACCACCCTTATATTTACGTCGACACAAAACTGGCCTATGCAGTATCTTTTTAAAACTTAAGTCCTAACCCTTCAAATCCCGACACTCATAGAGTTGTTTTTTAAACCTTTATACAAGAATTATTTTTAAAAGAAGGAACGGGTAATAACGCCTTTTTGGTATTCGTTACGGTCCCGAAAGTCGCTAAGCTTGATGTTGATCTTGAGGACATCGCGAGGCGCAGGAGATTTCAGATTCTCCACCCTTGGACTCGAAATAGTCCATCATTCATTTATGATCTTGCGACTGATAAAAAAGGCACTGCACAGATCCTATTGTTTTTAAATCCAAGTATATGGAAATTAAAAATACATATTATAACTTTGAGCATATTTATACAGATGGTTCTAAAGGACGGGAAAAAAAGGCTGCTGCCACGCTGCAGTCTCTGATGCGTCGATGTGATAAACATTTCGGTTGCCCAAATAATGCTTCTATATTTTCTGCCGAGTTAAAGGCAATTCATTTGGCTTTGGACCATATTGAATCCGACGGTTATTGGCGATTATATTATTTTTACTGACTCATTGTCTGCTATGCAGGCACTTCAGAATGACAAAATAGATAAACCCTATTGTTGTTAACCTCCTCTTCTTAAGTATATCGCGTATCTTGTGCAACAGCACATGTGGAGTTTTGCTGGATCCCAGTCAATATGGCATTCACGGTACATGCAACATGCTGACTTGGCAGCAAAGTCTGCTCTTCTTTTACAAGATATTTCACCTTTTAAATACCACTGTATTCCGATTTTAAACCTTTAATAAATGTTTTTACATCAACGATAAGTGGCAAAAGTGATTGGATTATGAGCAAGTAAATATATAAAACTGCACCTCGATCAAGTCAGTACTTGGTGAGTGGCTGCGGCTTATAGATCCTGCTCGCCGAGAAGAAATTGTCCTTGCCTCGTTTACGCATTGGGCACACACTGGTTAACTCATGCGTACTTCATGAAGGGTGTGGAGAGCACACTCAGTGTATTCCATGTTTTACACCAACTTTCAATACAACACATTCTTCTGGAATGTGCTGATTTCGCTCAATACGTGATCGATTTTTCAGGGGCTCAAAGTATGCGTCAGCTCTTTGAGTCTTGTCAAACCCTGAACTTCTAATTTGATTTCTCTTAGGGAAATTAATACTTTTAATAAAATATGATTATTTCTTAAACTCGTGCTATCGTGCTTTTGCACAGTGCATTTTTCTCAGATATTGTTTATTCTTTATGTTAAGTATTACATAGTAGTGTTTGGCATTCTTTGCATAAAATTCTGTTTTTACATTGTTTTACATGTCGTTTTATATTAATGTTAAATATCGCGTACATCATGTTAGATTGTTTTGTCTAATAAACTGGTTAGTTATATTTCAATTTTTAATCATTTCTCTATAATTTACCAGTAAGTAAATTAATTAAGCGCCCAAAATGACCTTAGTTGTCGACGGGCCTCTAAAACACCCATTCATTCATTCATTCATTCATTACATTATTGTAAGATATATTCCAATTAACTTGAATAAATTTAAAAAAAAGTATCTTTTCTTGTTTATGTCCCCATTGGACTATTTCTTAAATCGTACATTTGCACAATTCATTACTCTTACTGAACACCTGTTCCACATTTTCTCAGATATTGTGTTTATCTTTTATGTCAGGCTTGTTTGCCTAAATCTTATTTTACATTGGCTTACATGTTATATTATATTTATGTTAAGTATCGCATACATCATGTTTGATTGTTTTGTCTAATAGACTGTTTATGTTTATAGTTTCAATTTCAATTATTTAATTCATCATTAACAGTAAGTTAATTATTAAGCGCCCAAAATGACCTTAGTTGTCAACGGGCCTTTAAAACACCATTCATTCATTGTTTAAAAAAGAACAACATAAAGGCATTTGCTTACACACCCTATACAGGACACCATTGAAGCGCATTTCATGATTCTGCTCACCACCTGCCAGACATTTGATAAGAATGTGCCAATTAAAAAGGCATATTATATTCCATATGTAACGCCATTTTATGGATATTGGGTAAAATTATGTGCCCAAATTGGAAAAAGTAAATGCTACTGCATGCAGAGTATTCTAGTGACATTTTATGACAATTTTATTTCCATTGTTTTTGATAGAATTATGTGCCCAAATGTGAAAAAGTAAATGCCATTGCATTGCAGTATTTTGTTACATTTTTTAACAATTTTATTTCAAATGTAATTGAATGTTAGTAAATTTAAGTCTTCATTTGACTGTGTTGGTAGTCAGTAATGATATGTTCGACTCAAGGAGAAATGTGTACTGTAAACTTGAGAATTTATAAATGTTGAGTAAATTCCAAGTAAGTTTGCTGATTTAGGTTCAATTAAATTGACATGCCACTCAAATTGCATTCAAAGTGTAGATGGAGTTTAGTCGACATTTAATTTCCCAAGTAAATCCCCCCCGAAAAAACATATGCTCACACACAACACACAGCTTATAAATAAAATATGAAACAAGTGACCTCTGACTATAGGGGGAGGAAAAACCAATGCCTCAATACTACCGTTTTATCAGAAGAGTTATGTAGTCAACTAATTAGGTGTAATAAGTTTTTATCTCTCAACAGCCATGTGATATACATGTATATAAGAAACACACCGTTTAAACTATGTAATGTTAATAACAAACACTTATACGGAATTATGATGATTTTTCTTATAAACCAGTAAGCAGAGAGAACCAGATGAGTATTTTAGAAAGTCTACTTTTCATGTGCTTTTTTTTTAAATTATATAATCATGTTTATCATATAATTATATAAATTACTGCTCCATGCCTCTGTTAGGACATTGTTGTTGTTGTTTATTTTTGCAAAATGGAAAGTAATTTCCGTCAAACTATATAGTCATCTATCTCATTTGTTCAATACATTTTCCTTTTGTACAATATTCTGTGTCGTACAACTATTTATTATAATGAAATGCTAGGAGATTATTTCTTCAAATTGTGAAAATAAAAAGAAATAACATACGGTAAATTTCCATGAAGCAAGATTGTCGACCAAGTCATTAAAAGCAGGGGGTACATCTATTTCTATTTAACATCACAGATGAGAGAGAGAGAGATTATATATGTTGACTCTTTCCAGGGACCGCGTCAATCTGTGAGGTTATTTCCTTCTATGTTTGAGGCTCTGACCACATCCCATATCCATCACCAACGCTCTCGATCTTCTTCCCCTCCTGAAATCTGGAAATAAGGCTTATGGGGGTGGACAGAGCACCATCCCCAAGCCAAGGACTCAAAGAGAATGGGTAGGGGGGTCCATCAGACTCACGACAGGAGTCAAGAGACAGGAGGGAGGTTCATGACTCTAGGGATAGGCACAGTTAGACGCTATCAGGTCATGAAATATATGGATAGTAGACGCTATCAGGGTCAGAGTAGAAGACAGTCAAAGGGAAAACAGGTCTCCCGTTGGACATCAAAGAAGAGGTCATGGGAAAATAGTTCTCCAGTTTGACAGCAACAACCAGCCCAAAAGAAGAAGGCGCATTGGTAAATAGGTCTCCCTGTTGGAAAATCAGCACAGAAGAGGTTTGAGGAACCGAGACTACACAAGGAAAGGGCGTTGACACATCGCTTTGTCCTATACCTAGGCCTGCGGGAGAGAAAGTTTCAACATGCATGCAGTGTGAATCTCCCGGGGGATTTATCTAATGACCTGCAGATTGACAACAAAAGGCTGTCCTGCAGTATTCCAGGCAATTATCAGAGCAGCAGAGGATCTTTGTAGTGTTAATGGACACTGACAAACCAGATGTTTTTCCACTGTGGATCCCAATGAACTCGCCAGCTCTCCTTCATACTGAGAGACATTCTTTATCCTACCACTTACCACCAAAACAAAAATGAACAAAGTGAAATAAGCACAAACCTGCTGAGTATCAAATTACAAAACCTTGGACACTACAGGTTAAGTTATTTCTACACAAGAAATATTCAACAGAACCACCTCCAAAATGACTCTGAGTACTGCAAAAAGAAGGCTCGAAAGAGTAGTTTTCAAAAATAGCAATGACGCCAGTCCTAAAATAGGGGACCCCTTTTTTTTCTCTTTCCAAATCGCCCGAATGTTGTCTTTTGGAGCCTCTCACATGCTATATAGGATAAACTACCTTATATCTTTCTATCTTGCGCTGTTATGTCAAGTGTATCGGCCGTTCGCTTTCGGTTCTCCATTTATCGAATGACCGAGGCGCCCTCTCGTGGCCCGCACTCCAACACGACCTAAAGCTCGATCTCACTACACTTTCTATTTGTTTCACAACCTAAAATATATGAAGATGCAACAAATATTTAAAAATTCATTAAGGTTAATATATTCGGAAGGTAGTTGGAGCGCCTAAATATTTTGTTGACCTACTTTTTTTCTGTAATATGTTAGCGTATTTATAATCATTTGGTGCCTCGTTCTCGTCATATATTCTATGAATTTTTTAAATACCGCCTAAATAACATTTCACACAATTAATTGGTAGTTTCATTGAATCGGAGAAACATCTGTGTTATATTTATGCAAGTTCCCAGATGCGTGATTTGTAACAAAAACGCGCAAGGCGTGTATCCCATGAAAACACGACCAATGACTAGACAGAGCTGGTATATTGAAAGGAGACATCACAAAGACTGTCCAATTTGCCTTATGTTTTGAAATTAATTAGATTAAAACAAATAATATAGATATACAATAAATACAAGTTTAGCAAACAGATACACTGACAGGGACGTGTCCATTCGAGAAACCCCCGTAACAGTAATGCACTTATTAAATTCATATAGTCTCTCTAAATAGAGAGAAAACTATAGAATCCACAGATATTGATATAAGTGTTCGTGACGATTGAGGTCATGCAAGTGTTTGAAATAACTATATCAGGTCATGTATAAATACTTCTGCTAATGGAAAACAGGCCATTGTATATTTCAATTCTTGTCTACACATTTAATTTAAGAGATCAATGGTAAGTAAATGTTCAGGAACGACAAAACAAAAATATGAAACATCTTTTGAAAGGACAATACTTATTTTCCACTAAATTTATGCCAAATAAAACGACACAATATATGTAACTGACATCGGTACTGCCTGAAATGTACTACATTAAGCTTACTACCATCTAGTCGAGCTACTTAAAACCCAAACATCTACGTCATGAAAACATAAACATCACATAAAAAAATCCCAACTTTAACAAAACTAACATGCAGCCACTACCCCCACAAAAACAGTCATACACCATAATTACATCCTTCACCTCAATCCCCACACTCTTCCACAAAAATAACCCCCACCAAAGACTCAAACACTTAGAATATGAACCCCAGACAATAGTAATCAAATCTATCAGCACCTAAACTACTTCCAACCGCTATAGCCAGTAATAGCTTTATCAAAAACATTTCAACACCTACATTAGTCATTATCTACACTTACCCGAATCAATGTAGCATAATCAGAACAACTGACTCCAAGTTACAAAAACCCAAACCTAACAAATACAACAAATCCACCATCCATAATACTTCACAAACTAACACTATAACAAATCTTCCTTTAAATTTCCTAAACCTAACCCTAAAATAAAAAGATCCATAATAGTACTACACTAATGCCATAATTAATTAAAATCGCACATACATACAAAACTAATGTTAACTCATTAATAGAAAACAATATACTAAAGCTTCCGCCAAAGCCAGTAAATCAATGTTAAAAAACTACTATATAAGATATTAACAAAACACAAAGCACAAACCTAACTATCTACAACCTCTCCCCCTCAAACCTAATACTCTTTCAACCCACCCAACCAACAAAGTCCTCCCACACTTCCCCTTCAAAACCATAACAAATTCTCAGCCTACAAAGAACCAACAAAACATGATATTAATATACCTTAACCTTCAACCCCACATTTCATTTAAAATCCCCTAAAGACTCACTACTTAAACCTGAACAATAACATCCCCTAACCCTTCCCCCCATTACGACCAGACCAAAATCACAACCTATCTTCCTTTTACCCACCTACACATTCCGCAACACATCGTCTTACTCCAAGACCACGAGACAATAAACAACCACCCTCATCCACTCCCCCCCTCTCCCAAATAAAACAAAACCCCACCCTCTATACCCCTACACTCCACACCCAATACATAATTACATCCATTCTACCTAAACACCCCCCCAATCCCCAAATAACCTCTCCCACCGCCCCACCTCAGCATTTTAAGCAGCCACTAAAAGCCATTAACTCACCAAAACAGTAACAACCCTTCAAACTCCACCTTCCATCAACCACAAAACTTACCCCCCAAAACAGAGAGCAACCACCCCTACCATCAATCCCCGACTCCCCCACAATTCAACATCTTAATTCTAAACCCAAATCTTAACCCCACAAGTCTACCGATAACAACCCCCAAAACACACAACCCACACCCCCCTCTACCCCCCCACCCTCACTTAACTAGTCTCCCAGCTTCATACTCCCAAGAATGCGCAAAGCAAACCATCCCCCTCACCCACCTTCTTCCCTCTCACCCCTACCACCCTCCACCCCCCCCCCCTTTTGGTCTTTTATCCCCCATCCTAATAATCACACCATCCTAACACTTTAAATTCACCTCTCTCCCTCACCAACCCTCGCGAACACACCAGGAAAACCAACCCACCCAAACTGAACGCCACCCAACATCACATTTCACACTAACTCAAAAAACCACACTAATTCATATCTTACTAATAACCTTACCATCTACGACCTAAACACATAAACACTCACTATAGAAACGTAAGGAAATCGCCTATTTCCTTCTTCTAAACTACCTTAAGTTCCTCTTAACAGCCGCGAAGACTTAATCAAATCCTTGCTACCTCAAACCACAAAATCCCCCTCCGCATACTAATCTTTTTTGCATACTAGAAAAACTCCCTATCTCAAATTCGCTACCTTTCTACTAAACACGCAAATCTTCCAAAGATATGCCTTTTGCTGGCCTGCCCGCGAACTTATCGTTATGATACAATTTAATATGAACAATAGCAAATATCACAATAGTGCTAACATCCTACTAGTAACCAGCATCATACCTTGACCTATACTCACATGACCAGATGTATATTGCATTACCTATCATATGAAGTTATAGAGAAAAAATTGTTTCACACATACTTAAAATCAACTTACTAACTCACACTAATACCACCACCTAATATAGGGCTCGCCATAACCACAACTAGAATAATCATTCCGCTACATAAGATCTAATCACAACCCCCAAAACATTTAAAAGTTCCATACTGCAAGCCAACATAACAACAACTGTATAACAGCTAACACCCTATAGCAAACAATCTTGTAGATTAACCTAACAAACCAAAATCTCTTTGATTAAATTCAAGTATTTAACTCTACCACAGAATCAGTAGTATGATACTGCAATTACACGTCCTGAAACAAATATCCCGGTCCTCACTCGAAACACAATCCAAAACTAAGATAAGTAACAGTTTAAACTTAATACCAATTCACTAAACAGACTATTAACAATGAACAATAATACAGACATACCCAACAGATTTTTAAGATCTGATAACAGCGCTCACACCAGCTCCTCCAGAATACGAAAACTCATACACAGACCAAACTGCACAAACAATGATCAACTCCAATCCACTATAATTTTCAATGAATGAATGGAGATTAACGCTCCTCGTCGACACACCCTAAAGTCAATTTGGCTTCAAAACTCATCACAAATGTCAATGAAAGAAAACTCACCTCATGAACCACCACAACACCGATCCTACACAACCAACCCCCCACTCAAACCAGAATAGTTTTCGTAAACTTAACATTACTAGAAAACAGCATCTAACGCCCAGTATAACAAATCTGCTCTAGTGCAAACACAAGCCACAACCTGACTATGTAACAACTCTCAACCTGACAGCATCAAAGAACTCATTGCTGAAAACAAGTAACACATGATCAGTAAGAGTAATAACTATTCAAAGGCAACGATTAAATAACATAATCATTATCATTTACAACTACCCAATTTCGTAAGGAAAACCAAAAACAAAGCCTGACTGACAAGCCACACCCTCTAGCCTACAACTCATTGAGCCTGCAAACACCAAGCCGTTCACCCAGAATCGCCTGCGTTGACATGCACTATGTGGGATCCCGCGCAAATTACAACAAGATGATGTTGTACACAAATACGCGACTAGCTTAGAAAGGAGGTTAACAATAATCAGGGTTCCTCTATTTTTTCCCAATCTGATGTGCCTGCATAGCGATTATTCATCACTAAACGTTGGTAACATTTCATTAATAGGTATGACACAGATGTCCAAATAAGCACGATATAAACATTAAATATCATACTAAGAAAGTAATTATCCCTAATACGCTTGTATTATGCATAATGTAAAATATTACTTCTGTACAGGCATACGTCGTGTCCGTTACCCAAAATATTGACTTTTTATTGCATAACTTTAGTGGAAAATAAGTATTGTACCTTTCCAAAAGATGTATCATACTTTTTGTTTTTGTTCCTCTGAACAATACTTACCACTTAACTCTTAAATTAAAGTGTGCTAATCAAGAATTGAAAATAAATGGCCTGTATTTCATTAGCAGACAGTATTTATACATGACGCTGATATAGTAATTTACAACACTTGATGACCCTCAATCGTCACGAGAACACTTATATCAATATCTGTGGATTCTATAGTTTTCTCTATTTAAGAGACTATATGAATTAATAATGCATTACTGTTACGGGGTTTCTCGAATGGACACGTCCCTGTCAGTGTATCTGTTTGCTAACTTGTATGTATTGTAATATCTAATTATTGGTTTTTAATCAAATTAATTACCAAAACCATAATGCAATTGGACCGTCTTTGTGTATGTCTCCTTTCAATATACAGCTCTGTCTAGCATTGTGTCGTGTTTTCATGGGATACTCACGCCTTGCGCTTTTTGTTAAAATCACGCATCTGGGACACTTGCATAAATATAACACAGATGTTCTCCGATTCACATGGAACTACAATTAATGTGTGAAATGTTATCTAAGGCGTATTTAAAAATTCAGATAGAATATATGACGAGAACGAGGCACCCAAAGATGATATAAATACCGCTAACATAATTACAGAAAAAAGTAGGTCAACACAAATATTTAGCGCTCCAACTACCTTCCGACATATATTAACCTTAACTCGAATTGTTTAAATATTTGTTTGCCATCTTCAAATATTTAGGTTGTGAAACAAATAGAAGTGTAGTGAGATCGGCTTTAGTCGTGTTGGAGTGCGGCCACGAGAGGGCGCCTCTGTCATTCGATAAATGGAACCGAAAGCGAACGGCGATACACATTGACATAACAGCGCAAGATAGAAAGATATAAAGGTATTTATCCTATAGCTGTGAGGCTCCAAAAGACAACATCGGCGATTTGGAAAGAGAAAAAAAGGGTCCCCCTATTTTAGACTGGCGTCATTGCTATTTTGGAAAACTACATTTCGAGCCCTTCTTTTTGCCCAGTACTCAAGTCATTTTGGAGGGTGGTTCTGTGAATATTTCTTGTGTAAATAACTTAACTCTGTAGTGTCCAAGGTTTTGTACATTTTGATACTCAGAGGTTTGTGCTTATTTCACTTGTTCATTTTTGTTTTTGTGGTAAGGGATAGGATAAAGAATAGTCTCAGTATGAGGAGAGCTGGCGAGTTCCATGGGATCCCACAGTGAAAGACACTGGTTTGTCAGTGTCCATTACACTACAAAGATCCTCTGCTGCTCTGATGAATTGCCTGGAATACTGCAGACAGCCTTTTGTGACAATCTGCAGGTCATTAATAAATCTCCCCCGGGAGAGTGCACACTGCATGCATGTGAAACTTTCTCCCCGCAGCCAGGAATAGGACAAAGCGATGTGTCGAACCCCCTTTTCCTGTGTAGTCTCGGTTCCTCAAACCTCTTACTGTGCTGATTTTCAACAGGAGACTATTTACCAATGCCTTCTTCTTTTGGAGCTGGTTGTTGCTGTCAAACTGGAGAACTATTTTTCCCATGACCTCTTCTTTTGTCCAACGGGAGACCTGTTTTCCCTTGACTGTCTTCTACTCTGACCCCTGACTAGCGTCTACTATCTCCCTATATTCATGACCTGATAGCGTCTACTGTGCCTAATCCCTAGAGGTCATGGAACCATCCTCCTGTCTCTTGACTCCTGTCGTGAGTCTGATGACCCCCTACCCATTCTCATTGAGTCCCTTGGTCGGGGATGGTGCTCCTGTCCCACCCCCACTAGCCTTATTTCAGATTTCAGGAGGGGAAGAAGATCGAGAGCCGTGGTGATGGATATGGGATGTGGTCAGGCAATCAAACATAGAGGAAATAACCTCACAGATTGACGCGCGGTCCTGAAAGAGTCAACAATATATGATCTCTCTTCTCTCTAATCTGTGATGTTAATAGAATAGATGTACCCCTGCCTTTTAATGACTTGGTCGACAATCTGCTTCATGGAAATTTACCGTATTTATATCTTTTTATTTTACAATTTAAGAAATAATCTCCTAGCAATCATTATACATAAATATTTACCGACACAAATATTGTACAAAGGAAAATGTATTGACAGACAACTGAGATAGATGACCTATAATAGTTTGACGGAAATTTACTTTACCATTTTGCAAAAATACAACAACAAACAACAAGTGTCCTACAGAGGCGATGAGCAGTAATTTATATAATTAATGATAACATGATATATAATTAAAAAAAAAGCACATGAAAAGTGAGACTTTCTAAAATACTCATCTGGTTCTCATCTTTACTGGGTTTTATAAGAAAAATCTCATAATTCGTTAAAAGTGTTTGTTATAACATTCACATAGTTTAACTGTGTTTCATATATACATGTATACACATGCTGTGAGAGATAAAACTTATTACACCTAATTACTTTGACTACATAACTCTTCTGATAAAACGGTAGTATTGAGGCATTGGTTTTCTCCCCTATAGTCAGGTCACTTTTTAATATTTTATTTTATAAGCGTGTGTGTGTGTGAGCATATGTTTTTTTCGGGGGGATTTACTTGGAAATTAAATGTCGACTAAACTCCATCTCTACACTTTGAATGCAATGAGTGCATGTCAATTTAATTGCACCTAAATCAGCAAAACTCTACTTTGGAATTACTCAACATTTTATAAATTCTCAAGTTCTACAGTACCATTTTCTTGAGTCGAACATATTCATTACTGACTACCAACACAGTCAAATGAAGAACTTAAATTTACTAACATTCAATTACATTTGAAATAAAATTGTTAAAAAATGGTAACAAAATACTGCATGCAATGGCATTCTACTTTTTCACATTTGGGCACATAATTTCTACCACAAAATGAAATAAAATTGTCATAAAAATGTCACCAAAATACTGCATGCAGTAGCATTTACTTTTTCCAATTGGGCACATAATTTTACCCCAATATCCATAAAATGGCGTTTACATATGGAATATAATATGCCTTCTTAATGGCACATATCTTATCAAACTGTCCTGCAGGTGGTGAGCAAAATCATGAAATGCCCTTCAATGGTGTCCTGTATGTGGTAAGCAAATGCCTTTATGTTGTTCTTTTTAAACAATGAATGAATGGTGTTTTAAGGCCCGTTGACAACTAAGGTCATTTTGGGCGCTTAATAATTAACTTACTGTAAATGATGAAATAATTGAAATTGAAACATAAACATAAACAGTCTATTAGACAAAACAATCAAACATGATGTATGCGATACTTAACATAAATATAATATAACATGTAAGCCAATGTAAAATAAGATTTAGGCAAACAAGCCTGACATAAAGATAAACAATATCTGAGAAAATGTGGAACAGGTTCAGTAAGAGTAATGAATGTGCAAATGTACGATTTAAGAAATAGTCAAGGACATAAACAAGAAAGATACTTTTTTTTAAATTTATTCAAGTTAATGGAATATCTTACAATAATGTAATGAATGAATGAATGAATGAATGGTGTTTTAAGGCCCGTCGACAACTAAGGTCATTTTGGGCGCTTAATAATTTACTTACTGTAAATTATGAAATGATTAAAATTGAAATATAACTAACCAGTTTATTAGACAAAACAATCAAACATGATGTACGCGATATTTAACATTAATATAAAACGACATGTAAAACAATGTAAAACAGAATTTAGGCAAAGAAGCCAAACACTACTATGTAATACTTAACATAAAGATAAACAATATCTGAGAAAATGCATGTGCAAAAGCACGATAGCACGATTTAAGAAATAATCATATTTTATTAAAAATATTAATTTCCCTAAGGAAATCAAATAGAAGTTCAGGTTTGACAGACTCAAAGAGCTGACGCATACTTTGAGCCCTGAAAAATCGATCACGTATTGGAGCGAAATCAGCACATTCCAGAAGAATGTGTTGTATTGAAAGTTGTGTAAAACATGGAATACACTGAGGTGCTTCCTCACCCTTCAGTAAGTACGCATGAGTTAACCATGTGTGCCCAATGCGTAAACGAGCAAGGACAATTTCTTCTCGGCGACAGGATCTATAAGCCGGCAGCCACTCACCAAGTACTGACTTGATCGAGTGCAGTTTATTATTTACTTGCTCATTCCAATCACTTTGCCACTTATCGTGATGTAAAACATTTATTAAAGGTTTAAAATCGGAATAAGGTATTTTAAAAGGTGAAATATCTTGTAAAAGAGCAGACTTTGCTGCCAAGTCAGCATGTTCATTACCGTGAATGCCCATATGACTGGGGATCCAGCAAAACACCACATGTGCTGTTGCACAAATACGCGATAACTTAGAAAGGAGGTTAACAACAATAGGGTTATCTATTTTGTCATTCTGAAGTGCCTGCATAGCAGACAATGAGTCAGTAAAAATAATATATCGCCAATAACCGTCGGATTCAATATGGTCCAAAGCCAAATGAATTGCCTTTAACTCGGCAGAAAATATAGAAGCATTATTTGGCAACCGAAATGTTATCACATCGCCATCATGAACTGCAGCGGCAGCAGCCTTTTTTCCGTCCTTAGAACCATCTGTATAAATATGCTCAAAGTTATAATATGTATTTTTAATTTCCATATACTTGGATTTAAAAACAATAGGATCTGTGCAGGCCTTTTTATCAGTCGCAAGATCATAAATGAATGATGGACTATTTCGAGTCCAAGGTGGAGAATCTGAAATCTCCTGCCTCGCGATGTCCTCAAGATCAACATCAAGCTTAGCGACTTCGGGACCGTAACGAATACCAAAAGGCGGTATTACCCGTTCCTTCTTTAAAAATAATTCCTTGTATAAAGGTTTAAAAACAACTCTATGAGTGGGATTTGAAGGGTTAGACTTAAGTTTTAAAAGATACTGCATAGCCAGTTTTTGTCGACGTAAATATAAGGGTGGTTCATTGGCTTCTACATAGAGACTTTTGACGGGCGAAGTTCGAAAAGCGCCCAGGGCTAGCCGTAAACCCTGATGGTGAATGGAATCAAGTGATGCAATGTATGATTTTCGTGCTGAGCCATAAACAATACATGCGTAGTCTAATTTAGATCGTATTAACGACCTGTAAAGTCTCAAGAGAACTTTACGGTCAGCTCCCCAGTCCATATGGGACACAACGCGCAACAGATTTAAAGCCTTCTGGCATTTATTTTTAAGGTAATTTATATGAAGAACAAAAGTCAGTTTCGGATCGAATAATAGACCAAGGAATTTAAATTCAGACACAACGTCAATACGAGTGCCATCTAGTGTTAAATCAGGATCTAGGTGGTGTTTACGAAGTTGACAAAAGTGCATACATTTGGTCTTGCTTTTAGAGAATTTAAAGCCATTTTCGTTTGACCATTTTTGCAAATTATTCAAAACTTGTTGCAGTTGTCTTTCAATTGTATGCATATGTTTTGATCTGTAGCAAATACAGAAATCATCAACATATAGAAAACATTCAACTCCAGGGTTAACAGATTTGATAATGTTATTAATCTTTACACTAAAAAGTGTTACAGAAAGAATGCATCCCTGGGGAACACCCATTTCCTGTTCATGTGGATCAGACAAAGTATCACCAACACGAACTTTAAACTGACGTTCATTTAAAAAAGCAGAAATGAAAAAAGCAAGGCGACCTCTTATTCCATAATCATAGAGGTCATTCATAATACCATATGTCCAGGTAGTGTCATATGCACTTTCTAAGTCAAAGAAGACGGAGACAACGTGTTCCTTTTTAATGAATGCTTCTCTAATAAAAGTTTCAAAACGAATCAAATGATCCATTGTGCTTCTATGTTTACGAAAACCAGACTGGAAAGTAGTAATAAGTTTCTTCTTTTCGAGAAACCAAACAAGTCTGTCGTTCACCATTCTTTCCATGGTTTTACATATACAGCTAGTTAAGGCTATAGGACGATAATTCCCAGGATTAGTTGTATCTTTACCAGGCTTGGGAATTGGAATAACGATGGCCTCTTTCCAAGATCTCGGGAGATTTCCCGTTCGCCAAACCTGATTATAGACGTCAAGTAAACAAGAAAGGGATCGGAAAGGTAAATGCTTAATCAGTTGATAGTGTATATCATCTGAACCCGCAGCGGTATCATGGCACTTCTTTAGAGCCGATTTTAATTCTTTTAACGTAAAAGCTTTATTATAGGCCTCTTCATTTTTCGATTTAAAGTTAATTTTCCGTTTCTCCCTCTGCTGTTGAAATTTTTGAAACTTTGGAGAATAGTTTGAAGAGGACGACTTCTGTGCAAAGGAATCTGCCAACGTATCGGCAATATCCTTCTTTGAAGTAGCAACACCGTCCGAGGTGTTCAGATGATTCACACTAAGCGAACTGCTCTTTCCTTTTATTTTCCTTATCATGTCCCATGTCTTTTTGACAGACGATCTAGAATAATTTAATCTAGATACATAATGTCTCCAAGACGCACGTTTACTGTGCTTAATAGTTTTACGAGCTTTTGCTCTAGCTATTTTAAAGTATACATGATTTTGATGGGTTGGCCTCAGGTTAAACTGCCTTAAAGCCGATTTGCGTGTTCCTATAGCCTTTTTGCAATCTTCATCAAACCAAGGTTTGCGAGGGTGCTTTGGATTTGTCGAAGTTTGGGGAATTGCCTCTTTAGCAGCCTGATACATTAAAGATGTAAATAGTTGTGTAGGGTCATCACATTCCAAGAAAGCATCCGGATTAATGGAACGTTCACATCGCATCTGGAATAAATTCCAGTTCGCTTTGTGGAGCCTCCATCGTCTCGGTCGCCCCTGGACAGATGGCCCGGTTTCAGTGATAATTATAGGGAAATGATCACTTCCATGAAGGTCGTCTTCCACCTTCCACTTAAAGTCAACAAATATATCAGGACTACAAATAGAAAGATCAAGAGATGAGTAAGAACCAGTAGCAGGATGCAGATAGGTGTGAGATTTATTATTCAAAATACAAAGGTCATGTTTAAAAATAAAATCTTCTAATATTTGGCCTTTGTTATTGGTGTCACTACATCCCCACAACTTATTGTGTGAATTGAAGTCACCAACTATCATAAAAGGTGTCGGAAGCTGACTGACAAGCTCAACCAGCTTGTCGGTATCAAGAGGCTGACTTGGCGGAAGATACAAAGAACATAGGGTAATTGTTTTGCTCAATGAAATTCTTACCGCAGTTGCCTGCAGAGTTGTAGTAAGTGAGACTAAGCTATGGGGAACAGAGTTGTTAACACATATTGCTACCCCACCACAAGCTCGAGCACTTGCGTCGGAAGTTTTATGATAACATGAATGATATTTAAGAGAAAGACTATCATTATCTTTTAAAAATGTTTCTTGTAAGCATAAAGCTACTGGTTTCTTTTCATTAACTAATTGAGACAATTCTTCAAAATTGGCTTTAAATCCACGACAGTTCCACTGGATTATGGAATTCATTTCGATACAGGTTCACAAATTTTGATTTCAGGTATCGCATTATGCCAGGAATCAATGTTTTGATTCCAGTCATCTGTTGTACCCGACCATGGACTCGGAGGCTCAGTTTCCTGTGTCTCCATGTCATCCAATGTCTGATAACGATTTGTAATTTTAGGTTTAGAGTCACTAGCTCTATCTAATTGGACCTTATTTTTTTTAGTTTTTTGTTTCTCGAAGCCTTCAGAATCGGGCTTTGAATGTAATTTTAACTTTGGTTTGTTTTGTTGGTTTGGTTTAAGTGAAATAATTGAAGATTTTTTCGTATCAGGTGATTTACTTGTATGGTTTGAATTATTTTTTACAACTTTAGAAGATTCCTTTCCTTTTGAAGAATCAACTTCCCCGGAAGAGGACCCAATCCCTCCAGGAGAAGACTCAATCTCTCCAGAAGAAGATAATTTAATTTCTCCAGGAGAAGACTCAACCCCTCCAGGAGAAGGTGACCTAATTTCTTTAGAAGAAGACTCAATTTGTTTAGAAGAAGACTCATTTTCTTTCGAAGAAGATGCAGTATTGCTACAGGTGTCTTTGTTCATTGATGGTAATGAAGAAAGGATAGAAGTAGAGGGCTGTTCATTTGACATAATTGCTTTTAACTGTAAACTGATGTCAGGAAACTTTTGAGATAGAATCTTCAAAAGGCGATGGCATTTAATACATTCTTGTGAGGGTGGCGGTGTATTGACAACAGGCCTGATAGTAGTTGGTCCTGAGTTGTTTTTGGTGACATTAGCATATGAAACAGTCAAATTGAATCGGGTTTCAACAATTTTCTTCGCCTCAGGAAAAGAAAGACCTTCTTTACACTTGACGGTAACAATCTCCTTCTCCCGTTTCCACACAAGGCAGGAGCGGGAGGTAGAATAATGCTCACCACCACAGTTTGAACATTTAAGTGCATTTTTACATTCATTCACATCTGCATCATGTTCTGAACATAACGCAGTGCAACGACGGCAAACCTTATCTTTTTCAACCAATCAATATGGCTTGAACAAATTATATAGAGGGTCACTAAGGAACATTTTTGCTACATTTTCTTGGAATCGAACAAGCTGATTCAGAGAAAAAGATTGTTAGAGTTTTTCTCCCTTTCTGGTGCTGCAGCAATTAAACCACTATAAAATTAATAAATTTGAACAATTTTGAAAAAGGACTAGCAAAGGAACATTTCTGTGAAGATTGATTGGAATTAGTCTAGTTGATTACCAGGAGATGTCATTTGAAGCTTAGAGTTCATTTTCCCACTTTTCTCATGCCACCTGGTCCCTATGTCTTTCATCCAATCAACATGATCAACATGATCAACATGATCAACAGATTATGTTGTGGGTCTCTAAAGGAACACTTTTCATGCAATTATCTTGTTTTTCAACCAATCGATAAGGCTTTTTTTGTATAGGGTCGACCAAGGAACATTTGTACCAGTTTCTTTTGGAAAACAACTAGTGGATTTAGAGGAGAAGAATTTAAAAGATAATGGCAAACCTTTTCTTCTGTAGTTTTTCGGCATTTTGATTCATGATGGCCATACTTATAACAGGTGTAACATTGCAATGGGTTAGGGATGTACATGTCAACAGGGACATTCAAGTATCCAACTTTAAGGGATCTTGGCAAAATGGCTGTATTGAATGTTAGCACAAAGGTGTTTGTTGGTCTCTTGATACTGTCCCTGTAGGAAGTCATCCTTCTGACATGGACGACCAGTTGGCCGGCCAGTTCAGAAGCAATTTCCTTATCACATTTGTATCTGTGTTACAAGGCGATACCTAGATCATAAACACACACACACACCTGAGATGAAGAACAAATAATATATCAGAAATACATACTGTTTTTCAAAAAACAATTGTTGATGAAAGGAATCGCAATTTCATTAACTCGGAAGAAGTTTGTGTCTAAACGGGTCAACGTAACATCTCAGCAGGCAATACTTGTGCTATGTAAGCGGATTCTTAAGCATATAGTGTGACCTAGTTCATGTGCTGTATAAGCGTATTTATTTATTTATGATTTCAATTAGTTCCGGTTTTACATACGAAGCGTCCGGAAGTGTGGCATGTATATTTTCAATGACTAGTACGGTTCAAAAGCCGACTCTTTAAAGGGCAGGAAAGATGGACGTTCGGCCAATCATTCAAGACTCTTTGTATTGAAAACAAATGTTCAGTGTTTTCGTTGTTGTATTTACAAGACAGCTAACAAAAGAACTTCAAATGTCAGGAGGTCGATTATTAGCTGATAAATACGCTAACACAGTACATACTAAAACGAAGAATTAAAGATGGCGGATTTGAATGCCTGTGACCACGCCAGCCTAAAATGATGTACGCGTCGAAATTGAAATATTCCTAGGTTCGATAGACTATGGACACCTGTTTCAAAAGAGAGCCTCAGAGGTAGCGGACATCTCTCCGTCCTGGTATCTGTAAAGATAAAACATATACTTTTAAATTCTTTTCTACTTTGAATTGACCAGTGACTGAATGTGATATAATGATTCTATTCCCGTAATCTTGGTTGAATTGCAAACTTTGAAAATGTACAATTCATGTAAGAAAAGGAGCCGTCGATATTTTCATTGTAACGATTTCTACTTTTCTCCATTGAATTAACCAGTGACTGAATGTGATATAATGATTCTTTTCCCTTAATCATAATGCATAACTCTTTGTAAAAAAGGTTAATTTGTATTTTGACCAGTGACTGAATGTGATATAATGATTCTATTCCCGTAATCTTGATTGAATTGCAAACTTTGAAAATGTACAATTCATGTTAAAAAAAAGGAGCCGTCGATATTTTCATTGTAACGATTTCTACTTTTCTTCATTGAATTGTACAATTCATGTAAAAAAAAGGAGCCGTCGATAATTTGGAAAAAGTATAATGCATTTAAGAAAAGGAGTCGTCGATAATTTGTATTTTGACCAGCTGTGATATAATGATTCTAATCCCGTAATTATAATTGATAACTCTTGTAAAAAAGGGAGCCGTCGATAATTCATATTTTGACCAGTGACTGAATGTGATATACATGTAGCTTAACTTCAATCCTTTTCATATGCCTTTCACTTTATCTAGAGATGAAGAAAAAAAGTATGTGTCCGTTTGTTTTCAAATTGGAACTATCGTTTACACATCTCTCTTTTTACATTGTTCATTCTGATCCCACAACAATCTAACACAGTTCCTGGGTCTTTGAAGGTGCAAACAACAACAAGCACAAAGTGCAGATTTTTTTTTTTTTTAAAGTGTACTTACCCGTTTCACAAGTTCTGTGTTGCCATTTATAGCAGACATCGCACGAAACTGCTCGTTGACGTGGTCGCACCTCAAAATCACAATGCACACAATTATCTGCCATGGCATGATCAACATACACAAACAATATAACACTAACGAACAGTTTTCAAATAACAAAAGGTAATAAATTTGCAATTTGAAGTTAATCCAAGCACATTTGTTTATTGATATAACTGATTTAACGTAGCAAACTAACAGCAATATGTAATCTCTTTCACAATGGTATCCTAGTTCTTTTTGGCGATATATATATATATAAGCTTGTTTATTACTCAAAAATCAACATGCAAACTCATTATAAAGATCAATCAGGGATTCCCCTTTAGGTGATGAACAAACAAGCAAACACCGTTTATTAAAGGACACAATTTATTAATAAACAGAACAGAACAGAACATAACTTTATTACATCTCTCGGTACATACAGTACAACATGAGGAAATGGTATAATTACAAGAGATCTATTTAAATACTATCACGTGATCACATATTTCATGTTTGCCTAAAGGTAGGATTGTACTCAGTCTTCCATGGATACTCTGCTTATGAGAGGCAGGGTATTCATGGCTAACCACGTACACAAATACAAATTTAAGTCGGGGTTTCCATTGGAGGGAAAATAACATACAATAAGGATTATTCTTTAGTTTCGGAACGAAAAGGTAAAGAAAAGAAAAACATTGTGGAAAGGAGACAAATCGCAACATGTAGTTAAATTTCTTTCCTTTTCCAATGTCTTTCATTATATCTAGGGAGGAAGAATAAAAGTAATATCAGTTGTGAGGTGTTTAGCTATCAAATACTTTTCCATTTGTTTTCAATTGGGAAGAGTTGTTTAAATTTATATTAAAGTTACATCAGCAGTGGGAAATTTATATGTACATAATTACAAGTAGAAACATATGCTAGACTACATGAAAAATGATATTATAGTATACAGACACAAGAAAACTATTAAGCATTTAAATGCAGAGCAGTTCAAATTTAAAACATCAAACTTGTTTGTAGTAAAGAAACAGTGGTCGATTTCTAACTCGATTCGCAATCTTGACTTCCAAGTCTAAAGCTAAGCATGCATTACGGTTCAACACTCGGTACCGGACTATCACGGATAAAACATGTCGGATTACGTCATAGCCAACTGTGTGTTGGACTATCCAGCCAATCAGAGCATAGTTTGCATTGGGCCAGATTACACACGATAAAGTGAATGGTATATGACATTTATGTTTCGAGGTCAAGTAAGTTTATTTATTTAAATTTGTTTATTTGTTACTATAGATCAAAGTTTATGGTTATTTATGGGTTTCTCTGAGTATTGTTGAGACGAATTTGGCAATTGGGATAAGTACATCACGTTTAGTTTCATTCATAATTCGGTTAAAAGCATATGTGTTATTTATTACATGTTTTCCAGACAGGAAATATTTTCGGTTGTTAGAGAAATAAGGACAGGAAAATAAATAATGCATTTCGTCGCCTAATTGGTTTAATGTACATAATTTGCATTTCCTTTCCATGAGCGGCGTCCCATCCCATCTCCCAGTCTCGACGTATAACCTGTGGTTGGCTGTTCTAAATAGGAACATGTTTATTGCTAAAGATAAGGGGAGAGTGGACAGGTAAGGCTCAAATATTAATTCAGTTTAAAAGGTGGTATAATTTCTCCCTTTTTGAGATTGCTTTGTTTCCTGTGACCATTTTTGTTTAAACTGGTCAGTCAGATTCTGTTTGATTAACGAATGTATATTTTTATGCCACGGCATACGAAGTATGAGGGGCATATAGTTTTCCGGTCTGTTAGTCCGTCCGTTCGTCCGTCCCGCTCAGGTTAAAGTTTTTGGTCAAGTTAGATTTTAGTGAAGTTGATGTACTATCATTATGAAACTTCACACAAATGACAATCAACATATCATTGTTTAAAAAATTGTATCAATTTGAGGTTGGACCAACTGTTCGTCCGTCTGTTCGTCTGTCTGTTCGTCCATTCCATGCTCAGGTTAAAGTTTTTGGTCAAGTTAGATTTTAGTGAACCTGATGTCCTATCATTATGAAACTTCACACAAATGACAATCAACATATCATTGTTTAAAAAAAAATTGTATCAATTTGAGGTTGGACCAACTGTTCGTCCGTCTGTTCGTCTGTCTGTTCGTCCATTCCATTCTCAGGTTAAAGTTTTTGGTCAAGTTAGATTTTAGTGAACCTGATGTCCTATCATTATGAAACTTCACACAAATGACAATCAACATATCATTGTTTAAAAAATTGTATCAATTTGAGGTTGGACCAACTGTTCGTCCGTCCGTTCGTCTGTTCGTCCATTAACAACCGGGGCATCCGTGTTCCATGGACACATTTTCTTGTTTACTTTGTTATGATTTTGTGTAGCCCAGATTATTCCGTTATTAGTTTTAAGTAGAATATCTTTTATACATGTGAGCCATTTGTATTGCTTATTTGTGGCGTTTAAGATGAAATTGTAAATTTGTTTAGATATGTTATTGTTGTTGTTAGTACATATTATTTTATTCCAGAATTTTATCATCCTAGATTGAATAGTAATTGTTAATGGATATCGACCTAATTCACCATAGAGCATATATCTTGGCGTTGATTTTTTAGCTTTGGTTATTTTTCTTAAAAAGTTTAAATGTACTTTTTCTAGGTGCTCGTGTGATTCGTAGCCCCATATTTCGCTCACATACAAGAGGATTGGTAAGACTATCTGATCAAAAACCTTCAGTTGTAAATCTATGGGGAGATCTAGGGAGCGTGATTGGACCAGACATAATGTACTGCTCTTTTAGCTTGTTCTGCAAGATGTTTGCGAGCTGAGAGAAATGAGCCATTGCTAGAGAAAATGAGGCCAAGGTATTTATAATTATCAGTTATCTCTATTGATTCTTCATTATATGTGAAATTAAATTTCGATATGTTTCTCGCTCCAAAAATTACAATTTTGGTTTTTGTAAGATTTACTTTTAGCTTCCATTGTTCACAATATTCATGGAAGTGATTTATTGTATTTTGCAAATCATTTGCATTTTCTGCTAAAAGGATAGTGTCATCTACATATAAAAGAACAAGGACTTGCAACCAGCATTGTTCATCAATATCTGATTGTAAAGAAACACCGCTGCTATTTTTAAAAATCGGGTGAGATTCTAGATCATTTATGAACATTGAGAATAAAATAGGTGATAAGTTTTCGCCTTGACGGACTCCGGTTTCACATGCGAAAAGAGGGGACTGTTGTCCTTTTAGTGATACACATGATTTAATGTTTTGATACATTTGGTAAATAACTTTGAAAACTTTTCCATTAATACCTGTAAAAAGAACATTTTATATAATAACATTTAAATGAAATAACAAACAACATAATCAATAACTAATTAGACAGCCAATTACAGTTAATCTATGTCAATTTCAATGTCTTAAATAATTGTAATTGTTCATGGTATAACAATACTACGTTTTAAACGGAGTTTGTCCATAAGGTGTTGTACAGATAAATACATAAAATGCTATTAAATTATGTTCTGATCTGTTGTAGTAATGTTTGTTCTTTCTTCTTGCATTAGACGCTAAGGCACCATAAACCCTAACAAATATAATGCATCATCTATGATATTTCGTACGAAATATTCTAGGCTCGAATTGTTAATTATGGTATTTACAACAACAACATTTGACCTTATCGGACTAACATCGTGTGAAATAATTTGAGAGTCAAAGATCAGGAAATAGAGTTTCAATAACTGTCATGTATACGGTAATATAAAGGTAATATAAAGAGAGGTGTCGGGATGACCGAATTTTCACACATGAAGTTTATATAGGGTGTCGGTTTATCAAAGTGTCGAGTTGTCTGGCATTCGCATTTCACAATAAATGACAATTCAATCAAACCGGGTAAACATACATCGTACAATTGACGTTGTCGTTTAATACCGGTTAACCCTTTCCTTTATATAGACGCTTTCTGACGCCTCTGCAGCAGACGGCTTTTTGAAAACATAGTGACAAAAAAAGAAATTGCACAAAACGTGCAATTTCTCCTTTTGGCACAATGTTTTCCACTTTTTGTCATAGGTTATCCATTCAATTATGGAGATTTTCTATTTTTTGACAAAATACGTTCAAAGTCGTCTGCTGCAGAATTGCCGTATTAGGGAAACGGTTAATGACACTGATCCAGTTTGAAAACAAGTAAAATGAACAGAATCCTTAGTAAACATGGCGGCCGGAAACAGTTCTGGTTCGTAACGTCTACCGTAGTATCGAATGTATATTGTTTTATGGCGCATCGACAGCTAAGGTCATTTAGCGCGCAATTAAATTTAATTATTCATGGTCCCTGGGTAAACAAACCAGTACTAGGCTAGAAAATGTGCCTTGCCCAAGGGCACTCCACCATGACCGTAGTGCCGCGACTGGGGATCGAACCCGGGACACCCGGTTTCGAAATCCCCGACGCTAACCACTCGACCACAGCGGATCCGTAGTATCGAACTATCTCGTTAAGATCCAAGAATGCATCCACTTTGAAAAAGGCTGATACGGTCACCACTTCTATTTTGGATAATGTACGTGACCATCCAATTCGTTGAATGAGTCTGGTGTACCGTATAAGACTCTTTTTCGCATCCGAAATGGAACTAATCTCCGTTCAACATCAATTTCCGGTAGAAAATACCATACAATGTCCACCGATTTTTAGGATGTTTCCACTGGTCTCCCGAAAAGTGTGCGGGATCGTATATTATATTTACGGTCTTGTTCACCAACGTTTTAAGATAAGTGTCGCAGTTAGTGACGGCTGTACACACGACGTTATTTCGGATTACACTCCGAACATCCAAGATAGCCTAACTAATTTGCGTGGTCGCTCTGGCACAGTACGACGCTACTGAGTTCGGGAACGGCTGCTCCTATTTTGGAAATGACTTCTTTTAAACGCAGGTATTCACCTGGTCTTAAAGCCACTGAAATCCAGATGGCACGAAAAATAATAAAAAAAAACAAACTTGCGAATTCGCCCTAAATGTTATTCTTCATGTTATCCAAGTAAAACCAGGGTAGAAAATGTATCGTTTTTTATCAATAAAGTGAACTTGAGAGTCGTTTTCAATTGTCCCGATGAAGGGGTTTCCTATTTAAAAATACTTACCCCGTTACTGACGGGGTAGACTTTGCGATGCAAAAAGTATCGAAAACAAGAAAATCTCACCGATTATAGGGGTATGTAATATGTCGGTTATCATATTTTAATGCCCCAAATACACAAATAACACTTTTTTTTTTTTTTTTTTTCTCGACAGTTGGGTATCTGGA
This sequence comes from Serripes groenlandicus, assembly GCA_031761405.1. Lineage (NCBI taxonomy): Eukaryota > Metazoa > Mollusca > Bivalvia > Cardiida > Cardiidae > Serripes > Serripes groenlandicus. Next base: position 27,769,633 of record JASEVX010000014.1, read on the forward strand.
GTTCAGTCGCTTTAAACACAATCCCTTTCTTTACGGGACCACTTCTCTGCGGGCTTCCAGTACTGGCGAATATCCACGCACAGATTATTTTCCTTAACGGTACAAAACACGTTCCCTCCTAAGTGAAGGCTGTAGGTCGTGTTGGTCTTTAAAGCTTCGTCAACGTATTCAATAGATATTTCCACAACATTAACGTTAAACTGATCGCTTTTTTTCGTGGGTTTGTTGGCTAAGCAAATTTTAAAAAATATTCTGAAAAAATCATTATGGAAAACGTTGAATGCTTTTCTTACAACTTTTTCAAAAGTTGTGTGATGCAGATGGTACACTGTTAAACCATTTCATCTTTTAACACAATATTTTCAAATACTGAATATAAATTACAATGATATACTTACAAAAGATTGGCTCACATCTGCTGCTGATAATCTGTAGCAGCTTGTGAGCTTGTTCAAACTATAACCGGAATGCTTGCTTCAGCTATAGCCGGAACGTTTGTTTCATCTAGGGGAACTTGCATCATCTGAAATAAAATGTTTGTAATAGTATAATATTAATATGTTGTATGGATGATAATTAATTACTTACATATGAAACAATCAAAGTTAATACTCACATGCTGTGGTTGTTGCTGATATTGTGACATTGTTTCAGCTAGGGGAGCTCGCATCATCTGAACTATAATAATTTTTTGTAATAGTATAATGATGTGTTGTATGGATGATAATTAATTATATATGAAACAATCAAAGTTAATACTCGCATGCTGTGGTGCTTGTTCCAATTTCATCCTTATCGCATAATATTGGCATAACATGTTTTTCTATCACTCTCCAAACACATACATTACTTAAAGAAATGTTGCTTAGTAGTACTTGTTGAACAACAGGATGGAAAAAAAAGAACATTTTAAAGATCTCCTGAAATGGAAATGGAATTTAGCTCAAGTGAAAGAAGTATAAAACAATAGTGAGTTTTAACCCCTCATGTATGGCTTTGATTCCAGATTTGTTCATGACCAGACAACATTCATTGTTGGCAAATTCATAGAGACAGCCAGTCATATTCTGAAGAATTGCACACAATGCTGCCTGCACCAAGACTCGTTCTATATACAATTCTGCCAATTAATACATCAGAAATGTTAACAAGATGTTTATTTAATGTTCAATGTTTAAAGGAACTTGACCTTTAACGAACTGTATCCTATGTCAATATTAGTCATGGTGTTTGCCAATCCCATCTAAACCAGACCTTATCTTTAAATTGTCCCTTACAAATCGCTCGGTATAAAACGGATTCATTTACAATTTTGTCCTAATCAAAGATCTTTTCTCAAATGGTCAAATCCGCTTAATAATTGTATTTATATACTAACAGTATGTCAGTTTGAATTACATTCAAAGTGGTTCCATCCGTGCTAACATTTTTTATATGCAGACCTTCAAAAATAAAATAAAAGGATAATTAGTCTGCTCCAATCCACCAACCTACCTGGTTATAGCACATGATGCATCCACTTGTGGTAGTGATCCTTTATACCAAATATTTTATTATAAATCACTCCTTTTGCCACAGTTAAAAACATTTATACACAGAACATGAAAGTTAAAAATTCAAGAGTTATAAATTAAGCGGACGGTAAGCTCATGACATTGTCTTGTTATGCTGATTATTTTACACAAGACAAAATTATGAGCCAAATATGATTTTGGTCACACTCAAATGGACGCACCAAACCATGGACTGTTATTATTTCCAAGGTGACATCTACCTAAACGACTTGTTTCAATTGCATCCACTGTAAAGTATATATGTTATGTTCTGGACCAAAATAACAATTGATGGACAGACAGGAGATAACAAGCAGAAACTAATGCTCAACCTTCCAGAAGCATTCAAATAAATTTAAATATTGTTTATTGCTTTACATTATGCATGAATAATTATTATACAGACAATTGATACAAGAGAGAAGATGGATAGTATTGATCCAATTTTATTTTATGTATTTATTTATTTAACAACAAAAAATATCTCCGTATAAGTTAAGTTTGTCTTCTGTACATATTTTTAACGGATATCAATTTATCTATATTTGATAACTCTTCAATATTTTCAAAGAGCTTTTATATAAAGTTAAATACGCATTACCAACATTTGAATGACTCTTATATGTCTTGAAGTTGAAGATGTGTGTCTGTGTCCCACCCATCCCCCGCTATTTCATAGCCTTCAACATCCTAGATTTAACAAGAAATAAATATGTTTTTATATATTCTAACACAACATATCTTACCATAACATCTACCATGCGTCCCATCCAATTTCCTTCATCTATAAAACAGTCTTCTTCGACCTAAATTTAACAAAAATAAACAGACATTCGGTTTATAAGCAACATAATTTAAATATATTGTGAAATATCAAATTTCCCAATACTAAATGCTTTGGATTTGTCAGATAATTAACAATACACCCTGTTGTTGTGTAACGTGAAACAAATCTCCTTCCCTCTTCCAAAATCTTACTTTTCCATGCATATTATAAGCATCAAATACTTCACTAAATCCACTTGCCATTTTTTTTTTACATGACACAAGCCTATGAAATTTCTGCTCCATACTTTTTTTGTTGCAATTGAGAACAGTCTGAAGTGTAACTTTTCACACTTGCTTGTGTTGAATAAATGTTCAGTGTCTTTCAGCTGTTTCACACCACAGTATTGTGAAATAACTTAAGTAATTATGTCTGTCTTTCATTGGCAATTTGATGTAATGTCCATATGGTAGATATGTCATTTTGTATGTTTTAAGTTGAGAAATGCATACTGCTGACACCTTTCTGCAATTAGAATGGTTTCCGTGGAAACAGTCCAGTATGTTTTTTGTTCTTTTTGGCGTTTTCTGCACGGCTGTGATAATGGTCCCTAGCTTTGGCGGTGACCCTCAAGCGGCTTAGTTCCATACGCATCCTATATCCCGCAGTCTGGAAGCAAGAAGTGTTTTATACTCCTTGCTGCTCTTTCCGGGGGGGATTTGATATTTGCTGCCCTGAGATGTTTGTGAAAGTTACGAATGTTGTGGATGAAACATTAATATTGTAGTGATTTATATGCTTCTGGCGGTTGCTGTTTTAGAGTCCGCATAGCTTTCGCGATTGATTGGCTGCCATCAGTTGTAATGGACTGTACATTCATAATGTTTTTGCTCTCTATATTTGTAATAGTTGCTTTTAGGAATGATGTTTCAGCCTCATTAATCATGTGATCACTAGTGTAATTTTTCTTACATTTTCTATTCAAATGGTTAGACAACTTTCAAGGAAACAACTCTGTTCCAATTTTGTTTTTTCAACTGTAGGTGCAAAACACTGAGTGGCAGTCATACCTGTGTCCGACTGGTGTAGGACACATCATATTCCAGGTGAGTTCCATCTGTTCTTCCTGCAAGATTCTCAACTTGTTTTAGTTTTGATTTTTCTGTAACTGAATTTTATCAAACTTTTCAATTTCATCTGAGGGAGCTGAAATTTCTTTGCAGTCCTCGCTTGTCTGGTGCTTGGATATTTAAGCAGGCAAGCATAAGCTGAATTTCACTTATCCCCAATTTTGAACCGAGGACTGGCAGAATCATTCAGTTGTTCAGGATCCCTGTCCGTTTCTTTTCACTATGAAAAAGTGGCAGTTCATGCGATACAAAGTTGCAATTCTGGCATTTCATTTGTAGTGTTATGCAAAGGCCTTTCCGGTCGAGCACGCTCGGCTTCAGCCTAACGTTGTCTGAATGTATGTCCGTCAAGGCTATTAAATGCATGTTCAAGCAATTGAAGTTTCACAATGGCATTTTCCTTTTTGACTGATGTACTGTCACTGAATTTTGATGAAGAATTTGTATCCTATATACAGTGCCTGTTGATAGTCTCCGCTTGAATGGTACAGTTTGTCCAGATTCTAAACCACTAGCATGTACTACATCTTGTACAACTGATGTGTGAAGTCACATCCTCAGACTCGGTCGGTATATGTGAATGTTCATCAGAAGGTCCAGAAATACTGTCAGATTCAGCACAAGTGTCACTAAAACTACTTCACCTTTTCAAGGCATAGGTATTTCCCTTTTTAAAATATGTATATTTCCTCTTTTTATTAAGCCTGTACCTGTGTTTATACTTCCTTTTAATAGCTCGAATAGTTCAATAGTAAAGCATATTTATTTAGGTCTTAGATGGCCCTCTTGATTAGATAATCACATACTGAGTTTAAAAGACTGGATGTGATATGTGTGTACATATGTTGAATAGGGACATCCAAATCAACGAACAGGACGAATGTTTGACGCAAGGCGTCAAAGAGAAGCCGCAATATTTCGTTGCACATGTAGAAATAGGAAAAAGTTGTTAAATTGTCTGATCAAAATCTGGGTGTTGCCAACTTTGATTGAAAATATACGTATGCGGGAAGGGACCATGTTTTTTTAAGTCTTCTTTTTAAGTGTTAAAGAAAAGAAGCAGCATTGCTCCCTGGTTGCTACTTTTTTTTCAACCACCATGGAATCTTGCAGAGAACAAACAAAAGGATAAAAAACAACAGTTATTGAATTATTGTTTTAATAAAATTTGAAAAGAACAAACATTAATAAAGTATTATAATTAAAGTACTATGTAAGTAAATACTGGTCAGTATGATACATTTTATACCAAGAAGAGTTCATGGATAAAATGCCAAAATAATTCTGTAAATTCATATCAGGTTGCCACTTGTTATGTTCATTTTAATTCTTGAATGTGTTTCACTTCAGAAGTTTATGTTTATGCATGAATGAACATAGTAAACAAGTTCATGGATAAAATGCCAAAATAATTCTGTAAATTCATATCAGGTTGCCACTTGTTATGTTCATTTTAATTCTTGAATGTGTTTCACTTCAGAAGTTTATGTTTATGCATGAATGAACATGTTTATGCATGAATGAACATAGTAAACAAATTAAGCTGCCTTGACTATTCAGTATAGAGCTAATAATTATCTGAAAGCACTTCAAATCAATATTTAAAAATTAAATTCCTTAGAAAAAGAGTAACCAAAGAAGTATTTAAATACAAAATTACAGTTTAAAGGACTAACACAAATATTAATATCAACTTTAAAGGATTGAGCAAGACGGTGATATTAAAATACAGTTGAATTGATTGAAAAAAATGGTATTAAATATCAAAATACAAACGAGGAGTATTGAATTATATTTTGGCTTAAATCCTTGCTTTAAATGCTGCAAGCAATTTATAACAAACCTAAGTCTAACTTGATGATTAGTTCATAAAACAAGAGGGCCAAGATGACCCTAAATCGATCACCTGATTGATAGTAAATTAGTAGAAATATCTGGGAAAAAGATCAATGAGTGCAATTAGAACTTCAAGGAGTGAACACACCAAGAAACAGCTTATAAGTAAATAATTATGTCTCCCCCTGTATACAGGGGAGATATATTGTTTTTGTCCTGGGCGTCTGTCTGTCCTTCTGTCTGTCTGTCTGTCTTGTCTGTCTGTCCGTCTGTCCGAAATCGTGTCCGCTCCATATCTCCAAGACGGCTTGAAGGATTTTCATGAAACTTGGCTCACATGTTCACCTCATCAAGGCGACGTGCAGAACCCGCGTCTCGACAATATAGGGTCAAGGTCAAGGTCACGCTTGAAGGTCAAAGGTTTGAGGCTTTATTTCGTGTCCGCTCCATATCTCCCAGACGGCTTGAAGGATTTTCATGAAACTTGGGTCACATGTTCACCTCATCAAGGCGACGTGCAGAACCCGCGTCTCGACAATATAGGGTCACACTTGAAGGTCAAAGGTTTGAGGCTTTATTTCGTGTCCGCTCCATATCTCCGAGACGGCTTGAAGGATTTTCATGAAACTTGGGTCACATGTTCACCTCATCAAGGCGACGTGCAGAACCTGCGTCTCGACAATATAGGGTCAAGGTCAAGGTCACGCTTGAATGTCAAAGGTTTGAGGCTTTATTTCGTGTCCGCTCCATATCTCCCAGACGGCTTGAAGGATTTTCATGAAACTTGGGTCACATGTTTACCTCATCAAGGCGACGTGCAGAACCCGCGTCTCGACAATATAGGGTCAATGTCAAGGTCAGGTTTGAGGCTTTATTTCGTGTCCGCTCCATATCTCCGAGACGGCTTGAAGGATTTTCATGAAACTTGGGTCACATGTTCACCTCATCAAGGCGACGTGCAGAACCTGCGTCTCGACAATATAGGGTCAAGGTCACGCTTGAATGTCAAAGGTTTGAGGCTTTATTTCGTGTCCGCTCCATATCTCCCAGACGGCTTGAAGGATTTTCATGAAACTTGGGTCACATGTTTACCTCATCAAGGCGACGTGCAGAACCCGCGTCTCGACAATATAGGGTCAATGTCAAGGTCACGCTTGAAGGTCAAAGGTTTGAGGCTTTATTTCGTGTCCGCTCCATATCTGTCCCAAATTTATAGGTTGGAATGTTTTGAGAGATTTTGACAGATATTTGAGGGGAGACATCTGTTTTTTGCAAAAACAATTCTAGTTTATATCTTGAAATCTAACAAGAATTTCAATTAGAATTGAATTATAAAGTTTTTGTAATTTTGCACATTTTTTGATCTGTTTTTAATATAAATCAACATGTCTTGAACAGTTTTTTTAGAGGGTCACTTAAGGATTCTTTCTACTGAATTATCTTGGGAGTCTGATAAGCAGATTATGGAGGAAAAGGATTTTAAAGTTTGGTCATTTTACTCATGTTCTGATGCTGCAGCAACCAAAGTTTTACATAGAATGCAAGTCTTTGCACAATTTTGAAAGAGGATCAACAAAGGAACATTCATATGAAGTTAAGGAGTTATGTGATAGCCAGTTGAGCTAAATGTTCAATTTAATTGTTTTGTGATGAATCCATCAATACAGCTTGAACAGATAAAGTAGAGGATCATTGAAATAAGATTCCTATTACATTTGGCTTTAAATTTTTGTCGAGGGTCATTTAAGGAGCATTTCTATCAAACGATATTGGTTTCTGACTGGAAGATTCGGAGGAGAATATTTGTAGTTTGGACTTTTTGATGTCGCATTAATACAAGGTTTCAATGTAATTTAAATCTTTGAACAATTTGGAAAGAGGACCACCAAAGGATCTTTTGAAAACATTGTAACAAAACAGGTAATTGCTTAAAATTAGCATTTTTTTCTTTTTAAACAATGGTTCAAAATATTAACAGAAATAATACCCCAACACTCAGTCGTTTCTATGGATTTGTTTTTTGAGGGAAAGGAGTGAAGGCATACCATCAAGCTGTAAAAAGCAAATCACTTAAACAATAAAAATAAAGAACAACATATGTTTAAGAAATTTAATTTTGTTTGAGCAATTTGAAACATGTTTAAATAATAGTAAATGCCCAAGAAAAGATAAGACATTATTTTCTTATGCTTTAGTACATGGGTTATAAGAATGGGTGATTTATGACAAAGGTGTGGATATAAACAATAGAAGTTGCCTGTTTAATTTCGCCTTTACTAGACAGCAAATCGGAATGATGCAATCAATAAAACTAAAAAAAGCAGTGAATTTAATGCTTTAAGGCAGGTGACTGCCATGTTATCGTAACAAATGGATTATGGAATTGACATGGACAATGTGCAGTGTCGGACTAGCAATCCCAGGACGACCCCGCCAAGTATGTGCAGCTTTGTCACTGTCACGCATTGGAGGCACCATCAAAGGATTTATGTTAAATGAGAACGAGTAAGTGTCCTCCAGCCAACGAACTGTGTTGCCATCCAATGCAGCACACCTCACAGAGCTGTTCAACAGATAAAATTGTGGACTGACTAATATGTCCAAGTTATTATACATATATACATGTTTTGTCTTGATGACAGCAAACTAAAGGATTTGAGAACATAGATCAGCATATCAACCCATCAAAACGGCTTAAACAAATTAAATAGAGGATCATTAAAGTAAGATAGGGGAAACTTTGAATTGTTGCAGTTGAGAATACGTTGCTGTGGTGTTCAGCAGACGAAGGTGTAGCCTCTCATAAGATATTATTGTGCTATACATGTAAAGAATTCAGTATATCGTGATTTAGATATTGAAAACAAAACAAAAGAACATGTTTTAGCTGGGAAAAAACAGAAGTATACATTGAGCCTCCGCTTTGTTACGACAGGATTATGCAACTTTGTTCTGTCACAAGTATATGCACCTTTTGTGATCCATTCAAGGATGTAGCATCCAGTTACCATCTCACCTACCGGTGTAAATGGCAAAAAGGAAGCATAAATATGAATTGAAAGCATTACATAAATCAAGGTTTTACGCTAGTACCAGCCAAATTTTTCCTTTGTCACGGTAAACCTCATAAAGGTCAAATAAAGACACAAGATCATAAATCTAAAGACAGCACTGACAGGCTGGACCTTTTGCTGATTTTGTCATTTTATACTTTCAAATTAAAATTAAGAATGAATTATCAAGTATTGTAACATTTCCACAGAACTGCTAAATAACTAAACATAAAAATGACTAGATCAATATTGCAAAGTATAAAAACAGTCTTTAAAATACATTCAATTGGCAAATGATGGCGATGTAACTTTAAGAGATTTCTTTATCCAATTGTTTATGTGATGGATGGTTGTGAAGTATCCTATGTTTATAGGTGATAGATGAGAACGAGTAACTGTCCTCTAGCCAATGAATTTTTCGACAGATAAAAGCGTGAACTGAGTAACAAGTCCAAGTTATACATATATACATGTTTTGTCTTGATAACACTAAACTAAAGGATTTGAGAACATCAGCATATGATCTGAGCAAACCCATAGGGGGAACTTTGAATTGTTGCAGTTGAAGATACGTTCTTTGTGTTGTTCAGCAGTTTATTGATGATAGTTTACTTCTCAGTGACTTTTATGCAAAAGAAATCCAGTGTTGACGATCAAGAATAGCAGTCAGTGGAGCTTCAGTTTACACATGATTTCGTTGTTTTATAGCACTGCAACACAATTTAGGTTATATGGCGCCATGACAGGAGAAAAGTTGCTGCATCCACATCCATGTACATAGAGATAAAAATATGGGTGTGGATCCAGAAATTTAACACCTGCTGGAGAATCGGATATGCAGATATTTCAGATTCATGTTAGATCTTATCAGTCGCCTGTTACGATCATGCAAATGCTAGACAATGGTTTCAATTCTTGTGCCATTTAGGCATGGCTTATAATCACATGGAGCACATGATTTGTTTTTTGTTTGTTTGGAGTTTAACGCCGCTATCAACAGCTTTGGTCATATCACGGCGGTCAGTGCACCTACGCATGTTTTCCTGGCTTTCCTTCACCAGTACTTACACAACATTCTTTTGAAGCCACTGACTACTTTCTCACATGGATTAGAGGTGAGAGGCGATGGAAAAATCACCCGAAAGAATGTCGCCACAACCAGGTATCGAACCTGTGACGTCCAGATCATGAGTCAGATACGCTACCAATTGAGCTACCCGGCCGGGCTGGAGCATATGAACAATATGTTACTGATCAATGAACAAATTAATGTTTTCAACAAGATGAAGGTTGTTATCAATCAAAATCAATTAAAGGTTATAGGGTTTGAGCATGAAGTCCAAGCGTAAACAAGAGCATCGCGTATGGCACACACGCTTGACGGATAGAAAACAAAAAGAATAAAATTGACCAAAACAAAATTATCGCCGTTAGTGTCATGACAATAGTTCTTGTTTTTTTTCAAAAGTCGAGCTAAAGAGTACATGTATCAATGAAAGTCAAAAAGTATTTTAAACTGTAGTTGAAATATAATCAACCCTTTCCCTAATATAGACACTTTTTGACAACTGTGCAGTAGGCAACTTTTGAAAACATAGTGATAAAAATAAGAAATTGCTCAAAACAATAAATATCTCCTTTGTCACAATGTTTTCCACTCTAAGTCATAAGTTATCCATTCAATTAGTGGGTTTTCTGGGTTTTGGTAGAATATGTTAAAAGTAGTCTGCTGTAGAATTGTTGCATGGGGGAATCGAATAATACAACAGTTTTACAGGAAACTTCTGAACAGAAGCAAAAATTGCACAATGGTATTATGTAAATAAAACGAAATGATTGTTTAAACCTGGTATACATAAAAAATCTACATCAGACAGCAATGAATATGTGTAAGCAAACAGATGAAAAATATGTGTAAATGAATGTGAATTTATTGAATGGATTTAAAAAACATTGTGACAAGGGGAAAATGAAGATCGCATTGTGTCGAAGTTTTTTTTGAAAACGTAGTGACGAAAAGAGAAATTGCTCATAACAAGCAATTTCTCCATTTGCCACAATGTTTTCCATTTAAAGTCATTGTGCTGCAGAATTGTCATATGAGGGAAACGGTTATTACAATAGTTTAACAGACAACTTTTGAAAAGTACCAAAACAGGAATTGCTAGAAATCAGCAATATCAACTTTTACTACATTTCACTTATACAAGTAAAAGCAAATAATTGTTCAAAAATCCAGCATACAGAGAAGAAAACTGTATTAGAAAGCTTTAAATATATTCAAGCATACAGATTAAAAATCTGTGTGAATTAATTTATAATTATTAAATGGAAGATGAAAACATTGTAACAAGGTAAGTGACAAAATGAGAAATTGTTCAAAAAGAACAATTTCTTTTTTTGCCACAACATTTTTTACTTTTATACATGTTATCCATTCAATTAAAGATTTCTATTTTTGACAAAATATGTGTAAAATCGTCTGTTTTGAACTTTTGTAAGGAAAACGATTAGTACACAGTCTTACAGCCAAATTTAAAAAGAAGCAAAAGCAAATATTGCTAATAATCAATAATATCAACTTTTGTTGCATTGCTTCAAATGCAAAATACACATGAACAATACAGAATTGATCAATACACAAATTAATGTTTCCAACAACAAATGTTGTTACTTGTCGAAACATTTTAAAGGTAAAACAATTTGGGCATTTAGTCAAAATATTAGAGAGTATATATATCAACGAAAGTTAAAAAATACTTTAAACTGTAATTGAAATATAATAAGTATTTTTTCTCATATACACACTTTTTGATGTTTCTTTGAAAGCAAAATGAAAAAAAAAGAAATTGCTCAAAACAAACAATTTTTTCTTTTGCCACAATATTTACCATTTTTAGTGATAGGTTATCCATATTGTATGCTGCGAACTTGTTGTATGAAGGAAACTGCCAATACAACAGTTTTACAAACGTCTTTTGTAACAAGAGGGCCAAGATGGCCCTAAATCGATCACCTAATTGATAGTAAATTAGTAGCAAATATTTAACTATATATCTGGGAAAATTTGATCAAGGATTGCAAATGAAACTGCAAGGAGTGGACACTTCTCAAGAAACAGCTTATCAGTAAAGGCCATTTATATCTTGAAATCTAACAAGAACTTTAATAAGAATGGAATTATAAAGTTTTTGTCATTTTGCACCTTTCCTGATGCCGCCTTGCTGCCCTGTTTTTCAACGAAATCAATATGGCTTCAACAGTTTATTTAGAGTGTCACTTATATAAAGGAACATTTCTACCAAATTATCTTGCAATCGCACAAGCAGATTATGGAGGAAAAGGATTTTAAAATGTGGGTATTTTTCTCACTTTCTGATGCCGCAGCAACCAAAGTTCTCAATGGAATTTAAATCTTTGAACAATTTTGAAAGAGGACCACCAAAGGAACATTCCTGTGATGTTTTGTGGAAATTGGTCTATTGGAATGGTAGGATTTGGTTGTCATTTGTAGCTAAAAGTTCAATTTACCCCTTTCGTGATGACGCCTGGTTGATATGATTGTGTAACCAATCAAAACGGCTTAAACAAATTAAATAAAGGATCAATACAGTAAGATTCGTATTATATTTTCTTAAAATCAGACAAACACTTTCATAAAAATGTAATTTTCAAATTTTGTCATTTTGCCCCTTTTCTGATGCCGCCTGACTGCCATGTTTTTTTACCAATCAGTATGGCTTGAACAATTTTTATAGAGGGTCACCCAAGAAACATTTCTACCAAATTAAATTTGAATCTGACAGGCAGATTCGGAGGAGAAGATTTTTAAAGTTTGGACATTTTGTCCCCTTTCTGATGCCGCAGCAACCAAAGTTCTCCATGGAATTTAAATCTTTGAACAAATTTGTAAGAGGACCACCAAAGGAACATTCCTGTGATGTTTTGTGGAAATTGGTCTATTGGAATGGTAGAAGTTGGTTGTCATTTGTAGCTAAAAGTTCAATTTACCCCTTTTGTGATGACGCCTGGTTGCTATGACTGTGTAACCAATCAAAACGGCTTTAACAAATTAAATAGAGGATCATTAAAGTAAGATTCGTATTATATTTTCTTAAAATCAGACGAACACTTTCATAAAAATGTAATTTTCAAATGTTGTCATTTTGCCCCTTTTCTGATGCCGCCTGACTGCCATGTTTTTCGACCAATCAGTATGGCTTGAACAATTTTTATGGAGGATCACCCGAGGAACATTTCTACCAAATTATATTTGAATCTGACAGGCAGATTCGGAGGAGAAGATTTTTAAAGTTTGGACATTTTGTCCCCTTTCTGATGCCGCAGCAACCAAAGTTCTCAATGGAATTTAAATCTTTGAACAATTTTGAAAGAGGACCACCAAAGGAACATTCCTGTGATGTTTTGTGGAAATTGGTCTATTGGAATGGTAGAAGTTGGTTGTCATTTGTAGCTAAAAGTTCAATTTACCCCTTTTGTGATGACGCCTGGTTGCTATGACTGTGTAACCAATCAAAACGGCTTTAACAAATTAAATAGAGGATCATTAAAGTAAGATTCGTATTATATTTTCTTAAAATCAGACGAACACTTTCATAAAAATGTAATTTTCAAATTTTGTCATTTTGCCCCTTTTCTGATGCCGCCTGACTGCCATGTTTTTCGACCAATCAGTATGGCTTGAACAATTTTTATGGAGGATCACCCGAGGAACATTTCTACCAAATTATATTTGAATCTGACAGGCAGATTCGGAGGAGAAGATTTTTAAAGTTTGGACATTTTGTCCCCTTTCTGATGCCGCAGCAACCAAAGTTCTCAATGGAATTTAAATCTTTGAACAATTTTGAAAGAGGACCACCAAAGGAACATTTCTGTGATGTTTGGTGGAAATTGTTCTTGCGGTTCAGGAGGAGATGATGTTTAAAGCTAAAAGTTAACGCCGGACGACGGACAAAAAGTGATCAGAATAGCTCACCTTGAGCCTTCGGCTCTAGGTGATCTAAAAAAGCAGAAACAGTTATTGCTAAAAATAAGCAGTATCAACTTTTGTTGCATTGTTTCGAGTTACACAAATAAAAGCAAATGATTCTTTAATCGTGGCATACACAAACAAATCTGTGTAAATAAAAGTATAATTATTAAAACATTGGGGTAAGGGGAAAACATGCGCATTGTGAAGACATTCTGTTAATAACGTAGTGACAAAATGAGGAATTGTTTAAAACAAGCAATTTCTCCTTTTGGCACAATGTTGTCCATTTTTAGTCAAAGGTTATTCATTCAATTTTAGAGATTTTCTATTAAAATATGTTCAGTCGTCTTTTGCAGAATTGCTATATAAAGCAAATGGTTAATACAATCGTTTTACAGATGACTTTTGACAAGTAGTAAAAGCAAGTACTGCTAAAAATCAGCAGTATCTACTTTTTTTGCAGTGCTTTAAATTTCACATTGAAATTATGCAAATGAAAGCAAATGATTGTTTAAACCTGAGGTTTATGAAAGAAATCTGCACCAGACAGCTTTGAATACATCTAAGCAAATGGATGGAATATCTGTGTAATGAAAGTATGATTATTGAATGGAGGTGAAAACATTGCAGCTTATTCTGTAGACAACTTGATGAAAAAGTAGTGACAAAATGATTTTTTTACCTTTTGCTACAATGTTTTCCATTTAAAGTCATAGGTTATCCATTCAATTAAAGAGATGTTTTATCTATTGATAAAATATGTTAAAAATAGTCTTTTGCAGAATTGCCACATGAGGGAAACGTTTAATACAATAGTTTTACAGACGACTTTTGAAAAGTAGCAAAAGCAGATAATGCTAAAAACAAATGAAGGTGAAAACATTGTGACAAGGGGTAAATATGGTCATTGTAAAATGTTTGCCAATTGTGACAATGTTTTGAAAAGGTGCTTGGTCCAAAGTAAGTCAAAATAATTTTATAAATGGGAATTTATTCACATTGAATTTCTAATGCCATGTCTGAATCCGGGTTATGCTTTAGTTCTATATTTTCTAAATCCAAATTTTTTTTGTCTATTTCCTCATCTGACAGGTTTTCCATATTTTTAACCTTTAAAAAGTCTGAAATCAGGTTGGAAGAAATGTTAATTTTATGTATTTCACTTTCTGCATCCTTTATCATTAGTTTAACAAATCTGGTTTTCAATGCATTCTTTAAATTCTGCCTGGCAAAGCACTCCTTGCACGATACTTTTTGATCCAAATCTGTGTCTGATATATCCAAAGGTTTGAAGCATAATAAGCATTTAAATGATGTAGATGTGTTGGACATAACAACTGATCCTGTAAGAACTGTTATGTTGGCTGTTTTGTGACTGTAGTCTATTTCAATGTCTTCCGTTTTGGTAATGACAGTAGTAGATGTGGTCGTCATTTGTAAAACATTATCAAATCTTTGAGAACAAAGGTTTGTTAACCTGTAAGTGGCTCCTTCTTCTAGCGAATTTGCCTTGGTTCCCCACAATGGAAGTTTTATGTCTCCAGTTTTATCAGCGATGACAGCATTTTGTAAAGGCCGTGGTCCGTATTTGGTGACAATACTTTTTGTCTCGTCAAGTTTAACAATTTTAGCTGTCAGATTGCACTGTAAAAAACAATTGTTTCGTAAGGAAATACAATAAAGATAAACATGTAAACCAAAAGTTGGTCTGTTTTGAAAGCCCCAAGATAAAATGCTTAATTTTGCAAAACTTGGGAAGTTCAATTATGAATTAAAATTTCAATAAGACATATGTTTTCAATTGTTTTTTTAGTTCTACATGTAATGGGCAATTCTTTTGTGTCATCATAGGTTTGCAAGCAGAAAAAAATAAAGATATTTCTAATTAATATTATGTTTACAATGACAGAAGTTATCTGTTCAATTCTGAATTGAACATGATACAAATTGTGTTCAATGGTGTTCACAACCAGTTTTTTGACATACTTGTAAAAATGTATGCATCAGTATTCACATAAAATAGTGTGTAGCAAACGACAGTGAAAACATCAATGATCAAATATGAATAATAGTTATAAATGATTATTGGATAGAGTTGAAACAAAATACATCTGAAAAGAAGAAGTAATAACTTATCAGTGGAGTAGTGTAAATGTAATGTCAGTGCATTGTCAGCTGGTTTAAAATTTAATGTCATGTAAAATCTGATGATAGAATAGCAATTCTTACAATTTCATGGGCCATAATCCAGTCTTGCCGGATCTGGCTGGTTTTCAAAATGAATTAAGCTCTCATCAATATTTAACTACTATCTAAGTTTGGTGAAGATCAGATAGTAAATATCCAACTACTGTATAAGTTTGGTCGAGATACAATTAAAAGTGAAGACTATCGTGTTAACAAGAAATTGTTTACGGATGGACCACGAACGCATGACGGACAAATCGCCACGACATAAGTCATTCTGGCCTTTGGCCAGTAGAGCTAATGAAACATGGAAACCATATCAAAGAAAAATGAACTTACCGTCATGGACGCCGTTTTAATGTTATCGATAGTGCTGTCTGTTGACGACTGATCCAACCCTTTCTTGTTAATACTGAAGTCAAGTCGTCTTGGACAGACTTCTAAAGAACTATATCTTGGGATTACAATTTCTTTTTTCCCCATCTTTGGCGTTATCTTGGCATTGTTGATCATCACAGGGGATTTCATTGCGTGTGCCGTTGTGAAACTGTCAAGCTTTTCAGGAGAAAAGCTGACAAATCTGTGAATAAACAATTATTTTAATACTTTATGCATGTAAAAACCTTAAATAATCATTAACTTTAATGTGGTTGATGGATTTAAGTCATCAGAACATTTTAAAAAAAGCTTTTTTATTTTACACAGACATATCATATTTGCTTCAGTTGATGAACGATAGTTTTTAAAACTGAACTGGCTTAAAATGTTCACAATGCACAATTTTCAAAATATGTTTGATACAGCTTTGTCAAAATAATCAACAAGTGTGAAGTAAAGCATGATAACAGTCAGAAGCAAACCTGATAATGTATATACTCATTGAAATAACATCTTCCCACATACATATTTGCAGATAAGTGTTTGGTTAAATATCAAGAACATTTTTAAAAGAAAGAACAACTATTGTCGAAAAAAAATGCTGATCATCTGACCCTTGCTTGTCAGTGAAAACAAATAAAAGCATTGGAATGCGTTTCTGTTCGTCGAGTTTTTTCTAGTTTTGTTGTCTAATTATTGTGAATTTCTATAGAACAATTAATCAATAGGCCTATTTGTTTCTGCTACAGCTAAAATAAAAAAAAAAATGATAATACATTTTACAACTGAATACTGTTTATAGAAATACAAAGTGACTATTAGTTAAGACACAGAGATATTTCTTCGAGAATGAGCGATCTACGGTTTTGAAAGCAAACTATGTTTTACCTGTTTACTTCATCTTTGGTGGTTTGTACAAAACCGTCGAAGTATTTCACACCGGAACTAGACGTCTTTAATGTTGAGACATCTAAGATATATCCTGTAACGGATGTACTGTCTTCTGCTTTTCTTTTCATTTCTTTTTTGTTTTGTGTTGTCGTTTGTCAACAAAGATAAGAAGTTTACGCGGGAATATGGCAGGAAGTAAACACTTAGGGCGGAAATGCGCACAATCATATGCGCAATCGTATGCCTGAACTAATTAAATAATATCATTGTACTAACTGGAATTCGTAAAAAAAAAAGTCCTTTTTCCATTTGAAACAAAATAACCTTACCCTAACTCTTCCCACAATAATAAAACAATTTTTAAAAACTTTATCTCTCGATGTATTAAGGTTGAACCAAGAGTAAATAAGTGTTATCAGTCATTTCGTACCTTAAATAGTTCGTACCCCATGAATATGAAATGGTGTCAAAGGAAACAATTTTATGTAGAAAGACACTTTTCTCAATGAATATGAAATTTCTCACTAGTTATCTTTGCATGTGTGAGAAATGCATTTTGAAATGCACAATTATAACATAATTACTATCGTGATATTTGTTGTTCATGTATTAAAATATTTATGTTCCTTGTTATGAGTTTTCATTGCTATTATTTGAAATGTTTCTGTGCAAATAAGTAGACTGGAAATGTTATGAAATGTATACATTTTTTGCCTACCTGAAACTGTTTTATATTTGTTGATGTAATATTGTTTTATCAGCAGTTTCAAAACCATGCTAATAAACAAAATAAAAAAATAATAATTTTGAAATCTGAACTGCAACTAGTTTCATTGTAACATAGAACTAAGTAACTCACACTTTTAGGTATGGGTTTGTACGCGCTATTATTTGAAAGGTAGATTTGGGGCATTTGAGTTTTCAACACAGCAGTACACAATCTTGTGATCTGACCAGTATGTTTCTACGACTCCTGTAGACACTGGATTATTTGCAAAAACAAGATCAATCATTGTTCCATAATCTGTGGTATGCTGTGAAAATCTTTGAGAACAAAAGCAATGGTCATTCATGAAAGATAGAAATTGTTTATTTCCATTTTTGCCATCAATGTTGAAATCTCCAATAATTATTGTTTTCACACTTTTCAAAAGAAGAGGAACTAAATATGTATTCAAACATGATAGTAATTTGCTTAATTGTAACTTGGGTGATTTATACAGGACAACGAGTTGATATTCTGTATGACTGTTTGATTTTGTAATTCTAACATATATGAATTCTAACTCATCAGAACTGTATTTTTGTAATTGAACAATATTTAAAATTTGCTTCAGGTATAATACTAAACCATGATATGGTCGTGTTAGAAGCGAGTTTTGGTCATTTCTTAGAGTATTAAACCCAGGAATGCTATAATCTGTCTCTAAATCTCTGTTACACAGTCTAGATTCAGCTATTCCTATTACATCTGCAGACAATAAATTTGGTTCACATTTGACATCTTTAAAATTCTTATGCAATGATCTGCAATTGTTGAATGCAACTTTGAAAAATGAATCCATTTCATATAATGGTTTGTAACACAGTTTTAATTTAGCTGTATTTCGTAGCCTTGTCATCTCAACTTTCACTTGTTCATCAACTGTGAGTGCTTGTGCATTAAAGTTCAATATATGAAGGTTTTCTATAGTACGTACTCTGCTTAAAGCAACATAATGAATATGAGGAATCTTTCTTATTCTTGTCTGAGATAGATCAACAACAAGTTCATCAACAGTGCATCCTTGTGCTTTATGAATCGTTTTGCCTGCTGAAGGTTTTAGAGGGAACTGTATTCTTTGAAAGGTCTTAAAGTTGTACAAGAATGTCGTCTCAATGTCAAATATAGGTGTCCATGTTGCTTGTATTTCATCTTTATAATAGCCTCTTTCTGAAAACTTTTTTCTGGTAGCCACACCAACTTTTGAATCATGAAATTGGACCCATATTATACTTGGGCGGTTTGTTTCCTGCATTTTGTATTCAATATGGGTAACACTTGGCAGAGTATTATGCAAGGGTTGTCTTCAACAGGAAGTGGAAAGTTAAAATCGCAACATTTCTGGTCTCAACAGCAGATGGAAATAAAAGTTTGTTATTGAAAGTGAACAAGCAATTATGACATGATTTGTCATGGACATGAATGTTCTTTTGTTGATCCTCTTTCAAAATTGTGCAAAGACTTGCATTCTATGTAAAACTTTGGTTGCTGCAGCAGCATCAGAACATGAGTAAAACGACCAAACTTTAAAATCCTTTTCCTCTATAATCTGCTTGGCAGACTCCAAGATAATTCAGTAGAAAGAATCCTTAAGTGACCCTCTAAAAAAACTGTTCAAGCCATATTGGTTTATATTAAAAACAGATCAAGAAAGGTGCAAAATGACAAAAACTTAATAATTCAATTCTAATTGAAGTTCTTGTTAGATTTCAAGATATAAATGACCTTTACTTATAAGCTGTTTCTTGAGAAGTGTTCACTCCTTGAAGTTCTAATTGCACTCCTTGATCTTTTTCCCAGATATTTCTACTAATTTACTATCAATCAGGTGATCGATTTAGGGTCATCTTGGCCCTCTTGTTTAAGTGGCTGTTTACGTCATCACCGAATATTGCGTCATCATCGGAAACGCATATACCTGATTTTTAGAGCGCAGACAATGAGACCGGCCACGCGCCCGTGAGTCATTCTAATGCTTATAACGCTATGGTATAAACAAAATAATTGCGAACACAGTAGTTTCAAACATGGGTGAAGTATCGTTCGTAGATGGTGATTCGTAACGCCCACGCCATAGTACATCAAGTCAATTGTCTCACAGTTAAATCTCACGGGTTATCAGTAATAATAGCTAAGAACTACCCGTGGGCAGACGTTTACTCGAAGAGGACACCGATTAAGTCCAGAAATCTCGCAACAGTTGAAACGAGAGGTAAACCCGGAAACGTCTACGACAACGGTTTCCACGTAGTATGCACTAAAGCGAATAAAGCGCTTATTTGGAGCAATGATTTCGATACTTATAGATATGTCCGTGTATGTGGGAAAGGGTTAATCTCATATACAGTTTTCCAACGTACACTCTTTATATGAACATACTTTAACTAAAACGTGTAGGTTAAAGGCGGTGTTTTTTTTAACGCAAAGTATTGAACAATATAAACTCCGTAAATCAGAAAGTGTGTCGTCACAGTTTTTTTAAACGGTTTTTATATCCGTTTTAATGGTATTCTAAAAAAAATAACGCCAAGACGGAATGAAGGTAAGGATAATCACTTGACTAGCCACTTAAAGTTCTCGAGCCATCGTACATTAGTTATCACGGAAATTTACTACGTGAGCAATATCATCAAATGTATAGCTTCACCGGAAACATCTATACCTTATAAGGTAACGACGCTACGGAAAATGACTAAGCATCATCAACCAGAAATGACGTGGCGTCATACCTAAGCAACTCGATAACGAATTTTCAACCAACGAAGATAAATCAGACAAGGACTGCCGTTACTTAACGGACATCCATTGCGACAGTTAACCATGTGTGTCCGATGCATAAACGAGCAATTTCTTCTCGGCGACAGGATCTAAAAGCTGGCAGCCACTCACCAAGTACTGACTTGATTGAGTGCAGTGTATTATTTACTTGCTCATTCCAATCACTTTGCCACTCATCGTAAAGTAAAACATTTATTAAAGGTTTCAAATCGGAATAATAAGGTATTTTAAAAGGTAAAATATATTGTGAAAGAGCCGACTTTGCTGCCTAGTCAGCATATTCGTTACCGTGAATGCCCATATGACATATAGTAGACGACGGCGACGACAAAATAATGTACGCAGTGATTCGGCTCGAATTTATCTGTTCGTGACCCCGTTTCCTGTTTATTTGACAGGTAGAGTTGTTTGTAAATAATAAAATACCTTGCTACTTGTATCGTTGTTGATGTTTTGTTATCTTGTTTTAGTAAGGTAGAAATCGCGATGCAAACTATCGATGCATCGCAGGTTATAAATGTATTGCATCGCGATTTTTAGGACTTTTGGTTTTTCAACCGATACACGCATCGTCAGACAAGTAAATCGTGATACATCGATGAATCGTTACACCTCTATTGGTTTCTCTCTTAGTATACGATCAAGGACACCGAACAAAGGTTCGGAAAACCTGTTATGGTTTGGTGTGGCCACTGTCTTGTCTCGTACATCATTACCCGGGTTAGCCGATATTTCTCCATCCAGATGGTCTTTAAAGAGGCGTTTCGTAACGCTGTACAATGCCGGAATCATAATTTTAAGAATATCCACTACTTTATCATCATAATAAGTTTTTTTTTGATGGTTTTTCATAAAAATTGAAGACTTAAGTTTCTCTTGGTTAATAATGCTCATCAATGTTGTTCCTTGTTACTATGTCCAGCTTATCTAATACTCGGCTAAATGGACTAATACATGCAAATAGCAAAAACAATTGCAAAGTTTTGTAAGTTGTGACTTTCGACTTTTATTAAGTGATTCCCAAGCTTCTCCTATTTGAGCAATAACAATTTCACTTTTAAAATCCTCAATCAAGTCATTAAATTTAATTTGGGTAGCAGCCCTATAGGACATTGTCGATGCAATATTGACCTTTATTTCTTCTGATCGATTGTTTTCAGTCTGTGAAACATCATCAATGTCGGAGAGAATTTCCATAAATGTCGATAAAACTGTTTCACTACCCTTTGTTGCCATCTCTCTTACCCGAAGACACCATGTGTTGCCTTCTTCATCTGCTGCATGAAAGCCCCGATATTTCTTGCCAAATTTAGAAGTTACATCGCTCAATAAGCAGGTATTTCTTTTCTGGGAAAACTCTCGTTCAATTTGTCTGTGTGAAATCATTGCACATTCATTGAATTTACAGTGGTCCTAGATGGCAATCGTGTGGCTTTCCTTTTCGCCAGTTTCAAAATACTTTCAATGACAGGAGACACTTTGCTTGAGGTAACATTATTTTGCAAAAGTGAATAAACACATTCTTGTACTTCAGCTGTATAACAATTTTTCTCACTATTGAAGGTTTCGACGTTTTCATCCACCATCTCCCTTAACATTTATTTTCAGCTTCAAACCGTCCTACTGTATCCTTAATATCCTTTTAATCTGTCAGAAGCCTTACATTTTCCAAATTTCACGGTCATCAATTCTGAATTAGTCGTTTCGTTTTGTTCTTTAAGTTTATTATTTTGTTTACGCGAATGTGTAACAGCAAGGCGAATTCTCTTAAATTGTGCTCTTTTCATTCACTTTTTGAAGCTGTGTATTGTTTCTGGTTACTGTTAACACTTTGGCTTTGATTTGTTTTAATTCATCTTTCGTTCGCTCATTGTTTTTCAATTTAGCACTAACTGACTAAACTTTCATATTTCTCAATGAATCATTCTCTTGTTTCAACTGTGAAACTTGCACAGACAAATCTATAGATGTTTGTTTATATCCTTGCAGACAAGCAGAAAATGATGACTCGTGGGCCATATCTGTCATATAATAATCTGATGATGGTGACTTTCTAGGACATGTCGATGTTTTCGGTACCCGATAGATTTCATTTTTAAAACTGAAAAGTAACTTTTCTTTTTTCCTCTGAGTTTTTAAACTTCTTAATTTGTTGGAATTTTTGTTTCAGTCGTAATAATGAAGATTTCACAGACTGGATTTACCTGCTATTCATGTTTAGTAACAACGTAGTTTATAGCCTCCTTAATGCTTTTTTTCTAAATGATTTCCAAAATGTCATCATTTGTAATGTCTGCCATTTTTATAGTACAGTTCTAAAGCAATGCGCAAAAGGCAAGTTTAAATATACGTATTAAAATTATCAGTTTCTAATAAATCTGGTAGTGAGTAAAGTCTGGCAAGAAGAGAAGTTTTCAGCATCTATTTCTGAAATATGATTTTCAGTAAACAAAAGCAACTTTGCAGGTTCAAGCTCTTCAGAAATGATTGGGTTTCCTGTAGATCTGTTCACTTACAACCCTCCCCTTTCTGCAGTAATCGTACCCCTTTCAACATTTAAAGGTGTGTCATCATCCACAAATGTGTTTTCAAGAACAAATGATTGGCATTCAGTTAGTTATGTTACTTCTATTGACTGTCTATAGTTAAATGTAACGCACGACTTTGCAAGTTCTGCAACTCTGTCTGGCAGGACGTATCGCTAGCTTGAAATGTGTGCATATGACCAATCACCATGAGAAAGCAAGAATAAGAAATTGTAGACAATGCAGTCCCCCATCGGGCGGTTCAAGGTCAGTAGGTACTAGACGGACAGACAGACAGACAATGCCCAAACCTATAGTTCCCCCCACTGGCTACCCAGAGGGGGACTAATAAATGAGTATAAACTAAGTGGGTACGTATAAGCAAGCCACTATCTCTAATTATGGACGATGATCAAAATAAGAACAAAGCTGAAAATAATGCAGACTTTAAAAAAGTTGCCATGTATTGTGGTTCGTACAATACAAGCATTAAATAATGCAATATACTTTGGTACACCTGCAGCATATCGTGACAACAACAGTTAGGAGAAAAATAGAAATGTGGTCATAGGAAACAGACACCAAAAGTTATATTTCTAAGGTAAAAGTTAAGATAAAGGGATTAATATATCTAGCAAAAGTAAGTCAAAACATTTCACAAACTCCTTTTCAACATACACAAGTTGTTTAAAATTGCTAACACACAGTTAGGAGAACAATAGAAATGTGTTCATAAGAAACAGACACCAAAAGTTATATTCCTAATGAAAAAAGGTAAAAGTTAAGCTAAAGGCATTAATATATCTAGCAAAAGTTAGTCACAACATTTCACATACTCCTTTTCAACTTACACACGTTCTGTTGACATTTTCTAACACACAGTTAGGAGAAAAATAGAAATGTGTTCATAGGAAACAGACACCAAAAGTTATATTTCTAATGAAAAAGGTTAAAGTTAAGTTAAAGAGATTAAGTGAGTCACAACATTTCACATACTCCTTTTCAACTTACCAAAGTTCTGTTGAAATGTTCTGACACACTGTGCCGCCTTCGTTTAAACACAGGACTGTGCTGCAAAATTAATTTTAATTAATAAGCTCATAATAAGATTTTTTTTCATTTGGGACAATGTTTCAACACTTTTTCATAATGGTACAGTCATAACTGAATTTTCTTCAATATTTTGACCCAAATCTTTTCACAAGTGTCTGCTGTAGATTTATTGTATGTGAGGAAAACTTGAGAAATAAGACTGTTTGAGAGACTATAGTGAGGATTGTGGGGCCACACATCCTAAACTGATACGCTCTACAAAACTACGATTCCAAATAGTAACTCGGTCTCAGATCCTTAACTTGAAAGAAAATGAATTGGACCTACTTGCTGATTTCTTAGGCCATGACACCAGGGTTCAGAGATTTCTATCGCCTCCCAGAGCATACATTACAAGTTGCGAAGGTGTCAAAACTTGTGTTGGCTATGGAAACTGGCTAGTTTACACAACAAGCTGGTAAAGGGTGAGACGAGATCACGATTGATGCTGAGGAAAGTAAATATAGATACTTCTGTCATTTTCCATGTTATGAAATGAATGAATGATTGGTGTTTTAACGATCCATAACAGGGTCTTGCAAAGATAAGGTATTGTTAAGATTTACGCCTACACTTCCTCTTGTCTTCATAAGCAATTCAATCCACATTTGCACTTATTTGGTCAAGATTACAGGAACAGTTCTGCCTCTTTTACGAAATATTTCTTTTGAGGAGCTGACATAAATGTTGTCTTCTTCAATTCCACTATGCTGTCCTTCATAGTCTGAAAGCTTTATCTTCGATGCTTCACCCTGTCTTCGTCTGTTGAATAACATGAGTTTAGCTAGTGCAGTTTGATTAAGATCAGGTTTTAAGGTAGTCTGTGAGGAGTTTAACATCACTTGTCAGAGGAGCAAGTTTGACCTTGTTCCTTTTTTACCCTTCAAGAATAAGGGCATGGGTTGAGACCTCATCACTCCAGTTCAACTCACACAGCTTGTAAAAAGAAGTACGTCTTCAATCCCGGTCTCTAATGCTTGACCTTCCAAGATTTTGCAGCATTTTTTCAAGGAGTGTCAAAGTTTCAGTGTAAGAGATGGTGTCTTGAAAGAGTTGTCCCTGTCAGAGAAACCGGCAACAGCTTAAGCTGCATTCACAACTAGCTTGAAGTTTTTTATCTCTAGCTTGAAACTCCTCTAATATTAGCAGGGGACAGGTCGGACCATTGACTTTGTTAATACGTCTTAAATCTCGGTCTCTAATGCTTCACATTCCAAGATTTTGCAACATTTTTTCAAGGCGTGTCCAAGTTTCAATGCAAGAAAGAAATGGTGCCTTGCATGAGTTATCCCTGTCAGAGAAACCGGCAACAGCATTAGCTGCATTCACAACTATAGTTTGAATTGTTTTATGTCTAGCTTGAAGCTCCTCTAATATTAGCAGGGGACAGATCGGACCATTGTTTTTTTTAAGGCCAAGCTGTTCAAAGTTTACGCTTTATGCCAATGAAACTAGCTATTTTGCTAGTTGCGGCGCATATCTCAATTTCTTAAGCCCAATCCCGAGGAAAATCTTCAATTTGAATCTGTAGTCCATTTACGCCTTTGAATAAGCGTGTCAGGTGGCTTTACGACATGAAGTGTCCGCCATTGGTCCCGTTTTAACAGGAGATGACCCTAAACCTAGTTGCCTGAATAAAATTTGCTCGCTAGAGACCAGTTTAAAAAATGTCATATCGGTGCATGAAAACCATGGTGACAATGAACAGCTTTTATTGAGCGCTGTTAGTCTTTTGTTGAAGCACCGCCACCTTAAAAACAGTGGGTGGGACTGAAAGTCTTTCACGAAATTGTACCACTTTATTAAAAGAGCCCAAAAAACAGACGTTTCAGCATTTTACCAAAATAAGTATTTTTTAAACATTTTCTGAAAAAGATTGTTGTTTTTTCCCAATGAAAAGGGTTTAGAAGTGTAATACATTTTGTTCGGTGTACAGCCCAGGACTGGTGCGTTTATATAAAAAACTTACGTTATAATCGTCAAATTCTTTGAAGTAAAAAGAAAGATAGGGCCTTTACTTATAATAAACTCAAAACTATAATGCAGGAAATAATTTATTTTATTTTATAAATAGACTCTCAGGCATAACGTTAATACAATTCTTAGCTTCGTGAAATTAACTTAGGCGACCTTTAAGCATATTATTAAGTGTTGATGGTGTAAATATATTACAACAAATACAACCAATAGTCTATTAAAGAAAGGTACACAACGGTCGTGGAAATAGACTTTTACAGACCGGTACACGATGGTTGTGGAACTAGAATTTTCACATAAAGGTACACGACGGTTGTGGAAATTGTCATTCGACAGATTAGGTACATGACGGTCGTGGAAATAGACATTTCGAGGCATGCACACTACGGTCGTGGAATATAATTTAACAGAACGGTACACGACCGTCGTGTATATAGCATCGGCCTTAAGAAAATGTACATTTTTGGAGTGTATATCTACCGATCGGTAGATAACTATATCTACCAATTGGGCGATTTCTTACTTAGAATTGATCGCTACACACAATGCTACCGGACAGACTCTATAAAAGCGGCCTCTATATATTTCCTTTACAAGTGATAAGCAGCATAAGTTTACATGTGTTTAACAGCAGTATTTCCCTAGCTAAAAAAACAGGCCATGAAATTATATTTTGTTATAGTATATATACTATGTTTTCAAAGAACAGGTTATAGAATTGGATATCTGGCCCAGTAAGTTATGAACATAAAGCATACTATTCAGGTTGTCAATAAAGCATCTCTCATCAAATCATTAAGTTTGTAGGTTTTAAACTCTTGGATGAGATTTAAGTAAAAAAAAACAAGCACTTGCATATGAACATGATTTGAAACTTATTAACTTCAGAGAGACATTTTAAAGTTTATACCTTTGATCTCCACAGCTACGGCCCATGGCCATAGTGCCCATGGCCATAGTTATTTAGTATCTCTTCGCCTGCCTCGATGTCCCTCAAAGCCTCGAAGAATAATGCCGGCTTGTCGTTTTCATTAATAACAATAACTGTACAGTTCGGATTTCTGTGCGAGTCATTTATTAAAGGACCAAAAGCTTGTTGAATCCATCCTGTAGTAATTTATTAAGAATGTTCCTCAACATCGCAGACAAAAAAGAATTGTACAAATATAAAAACTTTAAACCGTGCAATGTGAAAAACGAAAAAAAATCTCACTTTTTGCCTTTTGGTTCGCAAATATTTCTAAGTTGGCATTATTTTCAGCCATTTTGTTTATATTTTGATCAACATCATTTAAATGCTTAATTCACAGGATATTCATATTCAACAGGCGTCTGTGTGATCCAGATTAATTAATCAACATCACTTAAAGGCTTGATATACGTGGTATTTAAAGTCGCTAGACGCCTACTGGATACAGATAGACGAATAAGCTGCCGGAATTTGTTTTCATTGAGAGAACCATGAATAAGATCGGCAATTTTTCTATCTCAATCTTTGTTTACCCAGGGATCATGAATAATTAAATTTAATTGCGCGCTAAATGACCTTAGCTGTCGATGCGCCATAAAACAATATACATTCATTCATTCTATCTCAATCTCTTTTTGTCTTGAAAGAAATATCGCCAAATACTGGTATAATGCTTTCATATCGCGGTACATTACAGTTTAACAGACAAGAGCTGTCGGAGGACAGCGCGCTCGACTATATGCCGCTTATTCACATAAAGCACTATTTCATTATCTATTGCACTTAAGTACTTTTAAATCATATATACTCTATATATGTAAAAGCAACTGCATAGATACATACATTTAAATATATATAACTTAAAAAATCAAATTTCCTAAGTCAATCAAGGACATTAACTCCATAATTAAGATACAATGGAGTTATCTAACCTAATTTTGTGATGGTCCTTAACAAACGTGTGAAGTATGAAGTGATTTGAATGAATGATCACAAATAGAAAGGAACGTAACCAAATATTATGAATTTATTTCAAATTCTCAAAATCGAACAAAAATCATGTTTTTTTACCTCAAAAAGTCACACTCAGCATCTTTAACATACAATGTGAAGAAAGGTTTTATTTGTAATTATATTCCAAATATGAAAGCCCTAACACAAGTACTTATTGAGAAAGAAAAAAAAATGAAAATTCCAACTTGCCCTAAAACTGTAACCACTTAAAATCATGTTAAGACCCCAAAAAGAAGGTCACACTCAGCATCTTCAGCATTCAATGTGAATAAAGGTATTATATGTAATTATATTCCAAATATGAAAGCCCTAGCACAAGTACTTATTGAGAAAAATTAAAAAATAAATGAAAATTCCAACTTGCCCTAAAATTTTAACCACCCAAAATCATGTTTTTTACCCCAAAAAGAAGGTCATACTCAGCATCTTCAGCATTCAATGAGAAGAAAGGTATTAAATGTAATTATATTCTAAATATGAAAGCCCTAGCACAAGTACTTATTGAGAAAAAATAAAAAATAAAATAAAATTCCAACTTGCCCTAAAACTTTAACCACCCAAAATCATTTTACCCCAAAAAGAAGGTCACACTCAGCATCTTCAGTTTACAATATGAAGAAAGGTATTCGATGTAATTATATTCCAAATATGAAAGCCCTAGCATAAGTACTTATTGAGAAAAAAAATTAAATTCCAACTTGCCCTAAAACTTTAACCACCCCAAATCAGGTGTTTTACCCTAAAAAGAGAGTCAAACTCAGCATCTTCAGCATTCAATGTGAAGAAAGGTATAAAATGTAACTATATTCCAAACATGAAAGCCCTAGCACAAATACTTATGAATGAAAATGCCAACTTGCCCTAAAACTTTAACCGGACGCCGACGCCGGGGCGATTAGTAAAGCTCTCATAGTCTTCGAATAGTCGAGCTAAAAATTGCAATATACAGGTACATCGTGACACCACATAACCAAATGTTGTTCACATAGCTTGTTTGTGCCGATCGATTTATCACATTTATGTGTTTGTTTTTACCTACATTCCAGTATGCAAACTGTCAATATCCCAAATATCATCATTATTATGTAGTTGAAACATGATTGGTTTATTTAGATTTTTATTTGTTGTAAATATCACTTAAGTAGACAATCAATTGACCTCATACTGTACATACCAATATGTTTTCCCTTTGTGGCAAAATTAAACAAGAGGGCCATGATGGCCCTGGATCGCTCACCTTAATTATACAATGTACTGCAATGCAAAACACATCAAGACAATTATTCTGAATGCAACCTCCACAGTGTTAACAATACTTTCCTTCATTTGGCCTAGTGATCTATATTTTTTACCTGATATGACCCATATTCCAACATGGACTAGATATCATCAAGACAACATTCTGACTAAGTTTCAACTTGCTCAAAGTAAAAATGCGGCCTCCGGAGTTTGAACAATATTTTCCTTTATTGACCTAGTTTCTGATCCAATATGACCCATATTTGAACTTGACCTAGATATAATTCGGACAAACATTCTGACCAAATTTCAAGCTGCTGAAGCAAACAATGCGGCATCCAAAGTGTTCACAAGATTTTCCTTCAATTTGATCTAGTGACCTAGTTTTTGATCCAGCATGACCCATATTCAAACTTGGCCTACATATCATCAAGAAAAACATTCTGATAAAGTTTTATCATGCTGAAATTAAAAATGCAGTATCCAGAGTGTTAACATGATTACCCTTCAATTTGGTCTAGTGACCTAGTTTTTAACCCGGCATGACCCATATCCGAACTTGGCCTAGATATCATTCAGCTCAATATTCTGAACAAATTTCAAGCCGCTGAAGCAAAACATGCGGCTTCTACAGAGTTAACAAGATTTTCCCTCAATTTGGCCTGGTGACCTAGTTTCTGACCCAATATGACCCATATTTGAACCTGACCTAGATATATTTAAGACAAACATTCTGACCAAATTTCAAGCTGCTGCAGCAAAAAATGCGGCATCAAAAGTGTTAACAAGATTTTCTTTCAATTTGACCTAATGACCTAGTTTTTGACCCGGCATAACCCATATTCGAACTTGACCTAGATATTTTTAAGACAAACATTTTGACAAAATTTTAAACTGCTGAAGCAAAAATTGCGGCCTCTGGAGTGTTAACAAGATTTTCCTTCAATTTGACCTAGTGACCTACTTTTTGACCCATGTTCGAACTTGACCTACATATCATCAAGACAAACATTCTGATAAAGTTTCAATATGCTCAAGTTGAAAATATGGCCTCCAGAGTGTTAACAAGATTTTCCTTCAATTCGACCTAGTGACCTAGTTTTTGACCTCATATCGCCCAGTTTCGAACTTGTCTAAGATTTTATGGAGATGAACGTTCTGATAAACTTTCATGAAGATTGGATGCAAAATGTAGCCCGTAGAGTGTTAACAAGCTCAAATGTTGACGACGCACGACGGACGGACGCCGGACAAAATGTCACAATAGCTCACCTATGCACGAAAGCTCACCTTGCACTTCGTGCATAGGTGAGCTAAAAATATAAGTGTCATCCACTACAGGCTCTTTATCAGTAAGATTTCCTTCATACCTAAGAAATACGGACGTTCTAGTATTTTTCTCCTTTGTATGCACGCCTCGGCCTGGAAATGTGAAGAAATACAGAAATAATACAATTTATCATCATTGGTCTATGACAATCGATTCATACAGCCAGATGTAAAAACATAATGACAATTAGTTCTTATTCATATGATTTATTATTAAGCACAAAAAGAAGCCATTTTTAAAAGTCTCTACAAAAGATGGCTTAATTGTTGAATAAAGTTGAAAACATCATGAGCAATTTTACATATGGCCACAAAAGTCGTCTGCTGCTTATGCGTCATTATGCCTCTGCAGGTTGAAAAGGGTTAAGGGCCATGCAAATTTAACTTCTACATCTTTTATTTAATGTTGTTCCCCAAAACACTTAAACTATATGATAATGCAGAAGTAAGTGTTCAGCATATCTCTCTAAACTATATATTTTTATAAAACGATTGCTTTGTATTACGGGCCGATGATATAGCTGATAAAATAGTGTCTCCAGTAATTTTACATTCCATTCATTCAGACAATATTCTGATCATTTTGTAATATATCACAATGAACTGCAATTCTGTATATAATATGAAATTAAAATAAGATTATTGCCATACCTTTCTCTAAAGTTATTTGTGAATAGAATTGGAACTGTTCTTGCGGCAGAGTCTTGTTCCTCCGTTTTGGCCTCATTTTTCTCTTGAAACACTGTAGAATATAGAAAGTTAGGTTACGGTTAAACTGCTTCAATGGTCAAATAGAACTGCAGCATATACACACATCAAAGTATGTTATGTATTTGCAATTACACATTGAACTTTTTCAAAACCACTTATTAGACGACTTATTACAATCTAGATAAGTATTTGGCTGTGTGCTCTCCTGCTTTCCGAAGATGTTTGGGGTATGCAGTTTGTAGATCCAATAATTTTCTCTGAGGAGTCTAGTGGTGGTGCTAGATTCTGACAGAGGGTCAGAGCGTAAAATGTTTTTAATTTGATATTTTACATGCTCCGTATTGTGTGAGTCTAGATTGAAGTGGTTTGCCACAGGTGTGTCTCTATGTGTGCGGATGTCGCGAAGATGTTCTTTGATTCTGATTTTGAATTCACGTTTGGTTTCCCGACATACTGTTTTTACACAGTTTGCATGTTAGTAAATATACTATATTCTTATTCGTACAATGTCCCTTCAGTCGGCAATAATATTTGAGTTTAGAATAGGAACTGTAGAATTGTTTAGATTTCGTGATGTTGTTGCAAAAATCACAAATAGTTTTCGGAAAGTCATCAATAAAGTTTGCGATTGATTTGTCTGATACAGAGGGGTTGTGATGTAGTCTTGGACTGTTTTGCCGATTTTGTAAGCAACGAGGGCTTTACCTGTGAAAACGGTTGGAAGAGATAATTGGATAATAGGCCAAAGTGAAGAGATAGGTTTTTTTTTATTAGCTCACCTGAGCTTTGCTCAAGGTGAATTATTGTCATCGCCTTTTGTCCGGCGTCCGTCAACTTATTCTCCTCAGTAACCAGTGGGTCAATTGGGATGAAACTTCACAGAAAGCATCCTCTCAATGACCTTACCAGATTTCCTTCAATGTTTTGGGATCCATGCAGAATTCTGGTTTCCATGGCAACGAAATGAAAAAAACTTTAAAATTCTTCTTCTCCCAAACTGGTTGGCAGATTTTCAAATAATTTTGTAAAAATGTTCCTTGGATGACCCTGTATCAGATTCATTCAAGCCATGTTGATTGGTCGAAAAACATGGCCGCCAAGGGGCGGGGCTATTTTGCCTTATATGGCTATAGTGAAAACTTAAAAAAATCTTCTCCTCCAAAAGCGCCAATTTTCAAATAATTTTGTAGAAATGTTCCTAGGGTGATCCTCTCTATCAGATTCTTTCAAGCCAAGTTGATTGGTCGGAAACTATGGCCGCCAGGGGCGGGGCTTATATAGCTAAAGTGAAAAAAATATATTATCAGGTGAGCGATCCAGGGCAATCATGGCCCTCTTGTTATTAAATGATAGATCGTTGTCAAAAGTTAGTACTGCAGGGATACGTGTCGTATCCTTGTGTTTGATGCATGTAGTTAAGAGGTCCACCTCCTCCGGTTTAATGTTCGTTGGTAGCATTTTTCTAGAACCGATGGTGGGTATCCTCGGTTGGCGAAGTGTGAGATTGTGCGTTTAGCGTGTTTTTCGAAGTCGGACTGGAGAGTGCAGATTCTTTTGATGCGTAACAACTGGCTATACGGGATGGACCGTTTCACATGCATTGGGTGATTGGATAACAGTGTTTACAGTTAAGATCGAAGTAAATATTACCCGACTGCCCTAAAACACACTCCTTTCGTTTGTATGGAACAACTAACCCCAATATGTCATCGATGCTTAGGACGTTGACAGTTTTAAGAGGAGGATAGACCGTCACTGGCAAGGGGACATCTTATATCAGTGTTAAAACCAGGGAAAGCGTTGACTTAGGACAAACATCTCCTAATCGGTTACCAACAAATTTGAATAAAACCGAACTTTTGGAAGCACCAGTACTATTACAGCATCATACAAAGTCAAAAGAAAGAGGGGCTGAAAAAGACAGATTTCTTACTGGAGTTTGGCAAGATTTCTGCTTTTATCAACAAAGAAATTTGAAAAAGGTACGGGGTAAAATTATCCCCGTTACCTCCAATTTATTATATTGGCTGAAAAACAATGGGTTAACACTTAATTTATCCTGAAATTTACTGTAGCCTTGCAATATGAATTATAATGTTGAATGATACAAATTACAATGAGGATCGGACAAATTACATTTTTTCAAGGCGAGGTGATTCGTCTACATCTATGGCTGCCAGGGGCTTGGTCAGTTTTCCTTATATTTCATATATAGATAAGAGGAAACTTTGAAAAACTTCTTGTCTTAAACTGCTGGCAGAATTTACATGTCTTGAGTTTGTGTGCTCTTACAAACATCTTACTTTATTTCCAACTTCATTTAAAACTTCACCCGACACCAAACATCAAAATAACAAGGTGAGCGAAACAGGGCCATGATGGCCCTATTGTTAGCTCTTCTGTCTTTCAAAGAAAAAACGATGAGTTATTGTGATACACTTGGCGTCGTCTGCATCCCATAATTTTAACCTTATCTCATAACTTAAAAACCGTTCAACATATTCAAATCAAACCTGGTACACATATTCCTAGGAACGATATGCATGTATATACGAAGTTACAGAACTTTGGCTTTAATAATTTGTTCAGTTATGCCCCTTTTTGGACTTAGAAATTCATACCAAAAGGTTTAATCTTGTCCATAACTCAAAAACCATTCAACATATTCAAATGAAACTTGGTACACATCTGTATACCAAGTCACATAACTCTGGCTTTAATAACCACTCAGTTATGCCCCTTTTTGGACTAGAAAAAAAAGGCGAGCGGCGCTCTTGTTGACAAAAGGTCTATATTGTTTCACCAAACCCTTTAGTGTGACCACTCGCTAGAATCGTATTTTCAAGACTATTCTAACCGGTGGTCGCACCATAGGGATTTGTGAAAAATTAAGGATTTTAGATGCGCATGATATCTGGAACCCTTATTTAAGTATTTGGACACCCTGTCTGCATCCCTGAACTGTCAAAAAAGTTCAATAACTTTAATTAATAAACCATCATAACAGTTTTAAATATACTGATGATTTAGCAGAAAAGTGTTGCTTCGGATTAACCTGATCTTGAGTTTTGTTGCGCCTGATCATGATCCAAACTATTTGCAAATGACATCAATGTTGAAAATATGCCTCTAGTATACAAAGATTTCGTCTCCAAAATGTTGGTCTGCCTTGTAGTTTATTATTTTTTCTTCAGCGTATTGATTACCTTCCTCTGATTATCATAATTTGAGAAGGTTGTCATCCAGTCTATCCCTATACTCAATATGCTATTTTCAGCTCGTTTGTTTTTCAAATAAAAAAAGTTGAGTAATTGTGATACCCTTGGCTGCGACGTCGTAACACAACTTTAACCTTACCTCATAACTCTAAAACTGTTCAACATTTAAATGAAACTTGATACACATGTTCCTAGGAACAATACGCATGTCTATACAAGCCACATAACTCTGGCTTTAATAATTATTAAGGTACGTCCCTTTTTGGACGAGCGTTGGCGTTCGATTGCGGCGCTCTTGTAATTGTTACTGTTGTCTGTGTATCGAGGCAACAAATAAGCACAAAGTTTACAGATTCCAAAATATATTGTTCAATACTAGCTGCATCAGAATACTTATCCATGTATATCCAAGAAGTACATTTCAAGGATTTTATTTTCAGCTGCATTAAAAAACAGACAGCAGACTGTAAGAGAATTTCTGTGTGACCTCGAGTGGGCCCTATTATTTTGTCATCTATTTTAGATTAAAAGGCTCATGGAAGTTACGGTAAACCCCGTACGTTGTGAGTTGTGAATAAATAGAGCATAGTCGTAAATCATTTTGTTAATAAAGACAAAGATTGTTATGCAAGTCTTAGAAAACTTAGAGATGCGCAAGCTTTAGGCGAATAAATTGGTTTTAAATGTGTCCATCTTTACTTGGTACACTGTCTAGCAATATTTGCTTCTGAATTTTAATGTGACATCTCAACATGAACTAATAAAATATTCCGTCCAACTTAACATCCATATGTATGTGATACATTTTTCAGTAGTATTTACTTCTAAATTTCATTAAGATAACTAACATAACTAACTTGTGTCCATGCTTTATGGGGTGAGTGGTCCATCTTTAAGTGGTGCACTGTCCAGCATTATGTGCTGCTGAATGTTAATGTGACATCTCAACTTTAATAACTAAAACTTTGCATCCATTCTTTGTGGGATATGTAAGATGTCCATGTTTATGTGGTTTATTGTCCAGCATTATGTGCTTCTGAATTATACATGCTATCTATACTTACAGAAGAAATAAGCAAACCAGTTACTATTCTGGAGCCCCAGAAGTCTGCAGCCAGTACACATGATGAGTCCCAGAGTCCTGCTAACACAGCAGTGCATGAGATCGAGACATCATCTGTTGGTAGAAAGTACCAATCTGGTAAGTAATTAATGGTGCCAGTAACAAGTTCAAGGCTACTCTCTAACCATTAATATTTGCAGTTAAATATCTAACAGATATATTTACTTGGAAAAGTAAACTTTCTGTCCATGCTCAATGGGGTAAATAAACTGTCTCCATGTTTATATGCCACTGTCCAGCATTATGTCCATGCTTAATGGGGTATTTAAGTTGTCCATCTTTACGTGTTACACTGTCCAGCATTATGTGCTACTTTAATTCAAGATGATATCTTACAAAATTACTTGTGTCTATGCTTAATGGGGTATGTAAGTTGTCCATCTATATGTGTTAAAACAGTGGTATATTATCTAACATTATGTGCTTCTGAATTCTATTTGATATCTTAATTACAGAAGAAATACAAAACCAGGTGACTATTCTGGAGGCACAGAAGTTATCTTCAGCCAGTATACATGAGGAGTCTTAAGAGTCCTAATAACAGAGCAGTGCATGAGATGGAGACATCTTCTGTTTGTGGAAATGACCAAACTGGTAAGTGATAAATGGTGCCAGTTACAGTTTCCAGGATACTCTCTGTCTATTATTATTTGC
This sequence comes from Serripes groenlandicus, assembly GCA_031761405.1. NCBI lineage: Eukaryota > Metazoa > Mollusca > Bivalvia > Cardiida > Cardiidae > Serripes > Serripes groenlandicus. Next base: position 27,805,816 of record JASEVX010000014.1, read on the forward strand.
AGTTAAAGTTCTAACATATATTTACTTGGAAAAGTAAACTTTCTGTCCATGCTCAATGGGGTAAATAAACTGTCCCCATGTTTATATGACACTGTCCAGCATTATGTGCTTTATGTCCATGCTTAATGGGGTATGTAATTAGTCCATCTTTACGTGGTGCACTGTCCAGCATTATGTGCTACTTTACTTCAATATGTAAGTTGTCAATCTTTATGCGGTATATTGTCCAACAGTATGTGCTTCTGAATTATATTTGATATCTTAATTACAGAAGAAAAACAAAACCAGGTGACTATTCTGGAGTCACAGAAGTTATCTTCAGCCAGTACACATGAGGAGTCCTAATAACACAGCAGTGCATGAGATGGAGACATCTCCTGTTTGGGGAAATGACCAAACTGGTAAGTGATAAATGGTGCCAGTTACAGTTTCCAGGATACTCTCTGTCTATTTGCAAACATTCTGTCCATGCTCAATGGGGTATATAAAATGTCCCATGTTTACGTGGTATACTGTCAACCATTATGTGCTTCTCAATTTCTATAAGATGACCGAGATATATATTTTGATGTCCATGTTTAATTGGGTATGTCAATTGTCCATCTTTACGTGGTACACTGTCCAGCATTATGTGCTTCTCAATTTCTATAAAAAGATGACCAAGCTATACATCTTTATGTCCGTGCTTAATGGGGTATGTAATTTGTCCATCTTTAAGTGGTACACTGTCCAGCATTATGTGCTTCTCAATTTTTATAAAAGATGACCAAGATATATATCTTTATGTCCATGCTTAATGTGGTATGTAACTTGTCCATCTTTATGTGGTTTATTGTCCAACATTATGTGCTTCTGAATTTTATTTGATATCTTTATTACAGAAGAAATATAAAATGAGGTGACTATTCTGGAGCCCCATATGTTATCTTCGGCCAGTTCACATGAGGAGTCAATGAATCTTACCATCACAGCAAAGAACAAGTCGTAGACATCATCTCTTATCAGAAATAGCAAAACTGGTAAGTTAGCGAGTAATGGTGCCAGTATCCGTTGTCATAATAGGCATATTCGCGTATGTAAAATAACCATGCTTAATGAACTGTTTTGCTTCTGACAGTTGAAATGGAGTATCAATGGGTTGTAAACAGTGACTTAGGTAATGAAATGGATGACTCCAATGCTGACCCTGGCTATGAAAAGGTTGAAAGCTGTGACTCAGAAGATGGATTGGATGACACTTATGCTGTTCCTTATTATGAAGAAGAGGTTGAACACTTTTGACTCGGACAATAACATGGATGATGGTTAAAGTTTTAGGGCAGATGGTGAATTTTACTAATATCTTTAATACCATTCATCATATTGACTTTATACTTCACACAGTTGTTTGGCCATCACAAAATGACGTTAGACAACTCCACATGATTCTAAATACAAACTATGGCCCTTGATCGACTTAGAAAGTTTGGTCAATGAAATTAGCAAATTCAGATTTTAACTCTCATCTTCAATACAACACACTCCATTGACTTCATACTTCACACAGTTGTTCACTGCCATCACACAATTATGTGGTACAACTCTATATGATCCTAAATACAAAATACAAAGTATGGCCGTTTATCGCCTCAGAAAGTTTGGTTAAAGTTAAATGGCAACTTGGCAATACCGTTCATTCAATTGACTTCATTCTTCACAACGTTGTTCATGGCCATAACACAATTAGGTTTCAAAACTTCATACGATCCTGAATACAACTTATGTCCCTTGATCGACTTAGAAAGTTTAGTTCAAGTGTTCGGGCAACTTGGGATATTCGATCTCGAATACAATATGTATGTTATACAGTCACACACGCTGAGGGACAAATATCTACATGCAGTTTAGTCAATTAACGTAATTCTTGTTAAATATGATTTTGCTCTAAAACAAAGCGCCGCTCTTGTTTCCTTTATGTAAACAGGGCTACTGTTGCATTTGCATGTAAGCTTGAATTAAATATAATCAAATAATCAGAAGACTTCAGGGGACGGACCTGCCGACTAACCCGACAAGGTTTACCTAGTAGCCAAAATATCAGGGGTGAATAAGCATTGGACCGGTGGACTGGATCAGGTTGAAAAAGCTTGGGTCAAGCTCAGTCTCATCTGAACCGGGCTTGTGGTCCACTGAATGATTCTCTGATACCTCATTGTTTTACTTTCGATAATTCAATTGACTTTGATTTTGGTTTTGGTCCTGCGGTCCAACTAAATTTCAAATCTGAGGATTCAGTGGAAACAGAGTGCACCAAACTAAGAAGGCCCTAAACTGAAAATCTCAACATTTAAACAACCTTATTAAAGGGGATTCAGCACTAACAGGATAATATTACAGCAAAGTAAGGGGAAATTATACAAGCTCAAAATAAGCTGTCAGGGCTGCCAGTATGAGACTGATGACATCAAAGGACTTCATTCCTATATATGGTAATGCAGTTATCTACAATTTATAGTCACATAAATATGAATTATTTTGGGTTTTTCCTTAGAAACATCGCTTGCAACTCTGTGAATGTCATTTATTAAGTATAATTTGCAGAAATATTGTCTGACAAATTGCACTACAGTAGTCCCCTCTTTCTGTCCGGCCTTATTTATTTCTCATGCATTTTTGTTTGTCAGTAGGTACATCCCTGTGTTAATATCACTTACAGGTATACAGTCATCACCAGTAGTGTCGAAGTTCAAGGAGCTAGCAAATAAAAGAAAAAGAAATGAGCCAAAGACAGAACAAGGAAAACGGCGTATATACTTTGGGTGGAAGCATTGGGCGTCAAAGGTTTATAAGATGGTTGGAATGAATGGTGTTTTAAGGCCCGTCGACAACTAAGGTCATTTTGGGAAGATGGTTGGAGCCAATGATGGTGGTGGTAAAGAAACGATAGACGTTGAAAAAGAGTGTGACTTTCAGAAGTTACAGAAATGGATATTAGATGTGTACTTTCCTAGGCGAAGATCAGAAGCAAAGGGATTGGATTTGGATAATTTGAATTTCTTCATTGCCGGTTTTTCTGGACATGAACTGCCAAAACTGGAAGAATATGGTGGATTCACAGTTGGGAACTATTTTCAATTGTATTTACTGTCAGGCTTTTTCTCCATACTTTACACAGAGAGGTTAGTAACATAACATTACTCTAATCACAAATGTGAAATTATTGCTAATATCCCAATACTACATATCTATTTTAATAGTTTAAAGTGACTGAAATCAAGATGGCACGAACAAAAATCGCCCTAAATGTTATTCTTTATGTTATCCAAGTAAAACCAGGGTAGCAAATGTATCGTTTTTAGCTCTACTGGCCAAAGGCCGGAAGGGCTTATGTCGTGGCGATTTGTCCGTCGTCTGTAAACAATTTCTTGTTAACACGATACAGTCTTCAGTATACAGTAGTTAGATATTCATGAGAGTTTGGTTTATTTCTAAAAAACGGCCAGATCTACCCATGCATGGCTGGATTATGGCCCTTGAAATTGTCAAAATTGCTATAATTGCTATAATTGCTTCCATTTACTATCTGATCTTCACCAAACTTAGATGGTATTGGAATATTGATGACATATTGGTTCCTTTTTAAACAAGCCAGATCAATGCCAGTAGAGCATAGGCCCTCATGGGCCTCTTGTTTATCAATAAAGTGAACTTGAGTCGTTTTCAATTGTCCCGATGAAGGGGTTTCCTATTTAAAAATACTTACCCCGTTACTGACAGGGTAGAATTTGCGATGGAAAAAGTATCGAAAACAAGCAAATCTCACCGATTATAAGGGTATGTAATATGTCAGTTATCATATTTTAATGCCCCAAATACAAAAATAACACTTCTTTTCAACAGTTGGGTATCTCGAGTTCAGTCGCTTTAAGCTTTCGAAATTCAAAACGCAGTCATGTGGGATCAAAAACAAGATCTTTAGGTCAAATCATAGAAACTGTGATAACATTATAAAGGCCATATTTGTCTCCAATCTTCATCAAATTTAGCCAGAAGTTGTATCTTGGTGATATCTAGGTCAAGTTTGAATCTGGGTCATGTGTGGTAAAATATTGGTAACTAGGTAGATCAAAGCATAAAAACCCTTGACACCACATTAGACACCTTTTTTGGGCTTGGATCTTCATGAAATTGCTCAAAATGTTCATCTAGATAGAGGTTAAATATGGGTCAGGTGGGGCAAATCACAGAACATCTTTGTTGATACAATGGAGATCACATTTTTGCTCGGATCTTCTGATTTTTGGTCAGAAAATTTCATCAAGATGATCTCGTGGTCAAGTTTGAATCTGTGCAATGTTGGATGAAAATGTATTGTACAGAGCGATCCAAAATTATGTCACCATTTCAAATCATCATAAGTTTACTAATTAATCAGATATTTTAAGAAAGATTTTAATGTTTTAATAGGTACCAAAACTCTTGTCTTTTTATGAAGTTTATCATCAAAATACATATGATTTATTTTACAGACTGGCAGAATTGCACCACTGTCTGGTCCACCAATTGTATACTCAGCTCTTATAGATGATACATCAGAGGATGAGTTGCCCAGCCTCACCATCTCATTACAAAGTTCTCTTTAAATAATAAGCTGACAAGTTACATGAGATAATTCTAATAATAATACATTTGGCAGATAACATATTCATTATATGAATAATTATAATAACGTTAACATTAGGTCAGTCTGGTGTAGCTTACCATCCGTGTGAAGTTGTGGTATAGTGCATTCTGGTGGTAGTAGATGTGGTAACTTGTCAAAAATAACTCATTATTGAGTCGTCTGTATCGGTTATTTTCATTGCATGCAATGCAATGGCAGATCCTAATCCTTAAACCCAAGGGAAACTTTTCTTTAACGAACTAATAGGCTACCTCTCACTTGAGTTTTAATTGATCACAATTTATTCGTCATCCGTCGTCCTCGTCCGTAATCATTCTAAAAATCTTCTCTGAAACCACAAGAAATGAGATTCTGTACGAAGCATCATCTAGGGAACCTTTAAATGTTTTCTTCAAAATTAATGATGACTCCGGGTTCAAAATGGCCCTGCCTGGGGGCTTATCAGTATATAGGATATACTGGAAAAACTTCTTCCTCTGAAACCACAAGGCCTAGAGCCTTTTGGCATTTAACATTACCTTATACACTTCTACCAACTTTGTTCAAATCATGACCCCTAGTGTCATATTTGCCCCAACCCGGGGGCATATGGTTTAACATAGACTTATTTAGGAAAATGTTTAAAACATCTTCTCTGAAATTGCAGTGCCTACAGCGTTTTGCTTTGGTATTTAACGTCACCTAGACTAGTAGACTTTTATCCCAGAGGATATGGTTTTACATGTCTTTTACATATCGGGAAAATTTGTAAAATCTTCTCTGAAAGTACAAGGCCCAGAGTGTTGTGCTTTGGTACATGTATGTATGTCGCATCACTTAGTGGACCTCTAACACGTTTGTTCAAATTATGACCCCTGTGGTCATGATGCCCCAGCGCAGGGACTTATTAGTTCACTTAGGTTTATATAAGAAGATCAGACAAGTGAGCGATGCGTCATTTCTAATTCTTTACAGGGTCCAGCGACATCTTCCTTCAGACCAGCTTACACATTTTGCTTCAGAGATTGTGTGACAGTGTGTATGATACTATTTCAAGTCATTATTAGTAATTCTGTAATGTCAGTGTTTATGTTACAGTATTTGACTAATAGTTCAAATGGTGTGTAAGGTATATCTGGTGTGCAAATATTTACAACTTTTAGGCTGACATGCCCTGTGGTTTGCAAAGAAAGCCTAGTATGTACTAGCTTAGCAATGAAACAGGCCAGACCTGGAAGTTGGACAAATTTGAAAATGTAAAGAAATCATCGAGAGTAAATACAAAATTTCAAATGTATCTTCTATTAACCAAAGTAATTTTCAAAAATCTTTCAGGTCACAAACGGGTCTCAGTCATCAACTTCGCAGTCCAACATACCAACATCTGGAGTGGCTTTTGAACGTTGGCTTGGCCAGGTCCTTTTACCCCCTACGGAAGTCGCCCAGAACCCAGCTGTTGAAACCACTGCCACAATCAATGACATTGTTGAGGAAAACCTTCTCATAACTGCTTGTATCAACACACAACCAGATTCCCCAGCGTAGCAACAGCTTGAAATGACTTTTGTAGATGCAGATACCCCAGTGGTTCAGTTCAGATTACAAAGAAATATTTCTTTGGTAAGTTGTAGGACTTTAAATTATAAATGTTTGGCTAAGATTCTCTTTCGCTGAATATATATTTAGGGTCTTCTCATAACCACACTTTTACCAAGAAAGAGACATGCTCTATTAGTCGGGTGAAGTTAAATATGCTAACTGCGTGGTGGGAAAATGTGTACGTGTATGTGTGATTCACAGTTGAACAAAATGTTCAGTATTCGAGAATGATACAGTATTTTGACACTCTGATTATCAAGTCATATTTCGCATTAGCTTGGCTAGTTCCACTTCAATTCCGGACGTTGTCATTTCAAGAACAGATGTCGTAATCACGAAACGCTTGACTGCATCGATTCCCGCGAAAGCAAATCTCAATATTTGTGTTTACCTGTTACAGCGAAAATTGCTGATTGTAGCCATAATTTTAGTAAAACAGGTATGTATTGCACATAAATGTGTAGGTCATTTACCACTGAACAAGATTTATAATATTGATTGACTTGTCAAAGTTGTTTATTCCAAACTAGCAGATAATTTCACCTAGTTCAAATACGACACTTTCGGGTCGGCCAAAGGGAATTCCTAAAAAATATAAATTTATTAATAAAACTATTTTGGTAACTTTTTAAGAATAATGTGATGCTTATGGTGATAAATCAATGTTAAAATGTTATTAAAATATACATTTTTTGTCAACTATGACTTATTAGTTGGTTGAAATGTAACAGTGTGCATAAAAGTTTGTACAGTACAATTGGCCCCATCACTGTTCTGTTTTTTATGCAAAAGGTAATTGCAAGTGATATATTTTGGTTTTTTCTTTGTTCATATTATTTTGATAAAACTCTGAAATAAATATCTTGTTATTAAAAAAACAGCTGTTTTGTTGAATATAACATTGTTTGAGATTACCACTGATAACACAACAAATATTTGTCACGTGACCCGGAAATGGCAAGTTCGACCCGAAACTGTTAAATTTACAGATTGCCATTGCAGACACTAAAGAAACATTTTAACAAATTCATATAATTATTGAATTATATCATGGTGGGCAGGAAGTATTTGTTGAACATTTAATGTGATATGGAAGATTAACACGCTGGAGGCCGCATTTTTAATTTGAGCATGTTGAAACTTTATCAGAATGTTTGTCTTGATGAAATGTATGCAAAGATCGAATATGGGTCATGTCTAGTCAAAAAGTAGGTCACTAAGTCAAATTCAGGGGAAATCTTGTTAACACTGCATTTCTAATTTGAGCATGTTAAAACTTGATCAGAATTGTAGAAGCTATAATTTTTGCTTCAGCATCTTAAACTTTGGTCAGAATGTTTATCTTTATGATATCTAGGCCAATTTCGAGTTTTGTTTTAACAGCCTGAACTTTTGTCTGAATGATAAATAATGGGTCATATGTGTCAGAAACAAGGTCACTAGGCCAAATTGAAGGAAAATATCGTTAACACTGACACTGTGGAGGATACAATTTTAACTTGAGCATGTTGAAACTTTATCTTTATATGGGTTAAAAACTAGGCCACTAGCCTAATTGAAAGAAAATATTGCTAAACCTCCAAAGACCGCATTTTTTTGCGAGCAAGTTGATACGTTGTCCTGATGATTTATAATCCATGTTCGAATATGGGTCATATCAGGTACAAAAACAAAATCACTAGGCTAAATGAAGGAAAATCTTGTGAACACTCTGGAGGTTGCATTTTGAATGTTTATCAGAATAATTGTCTTAATGTGTTTTGCATTAGAAATCACATTGCATAATTCAGGTGAACGATCTAGGGCCATCATTGCCCTTCTTGTGTAATTAACTTTGAATGGGAACATTTGGACCAGTCAGACACTTACATGTATGTTACTGAACCGGACCAGTTCACTAGACAATGTCAATGAATGAATGAATGAATGGTGTTTTAAGGCCCGTCGACAACTAAGGTCATTTTGGGCGGTTAATAATTTACTTAATGTAAATGGTGAAATAATCAAACATGATGTATGCGATACCTAAAATATATATAAAATAACATGTAAGCCAATGTAAAATAAGATATAGGCAAAAATGCCCAACATAACTATGTAATACTTAACATGAAGATAAACTAGAATTGTTTTTGCAAAAAACAGATGTCTCCCCTCAAATATCTGTCAAAATCTCTCAAAACATTCCAACCTATAAATTTGGGACAGATATGGAGCGGACACGAAATAAAGCCTCAAACCTTTGACCTTCAAGCGTGACCTTGACATTGACCCTATATTGTCGAGACGCGGGTTCTGCACGTCGCCTTGATGAGGTAAACATGTGACCCAAGTTTCATGAAAATCCTTCAAGCCGTCTGGGAGATATGGAGCGGACACGAAATAAAGCCTCAAACCTTTGACATTCAAGCGTGACCTTGACCTTGACCCTATATTGTCGAGACGCAGGTTCTGCACGTCGCCTTGATGAGGCGAACATGTGACCCAAGTTTCATGAAAATCCTTCAAGCCGTCTCGGAGATATGGAGCGGACACGAAATAAAGCCTCAAACCTTTGACCTTCAAGTGTGACCTTGACCTTGACCCTATATTGTCGAGACGCGGGTTCTGCACGTCGCCTTGCTGAGGTGAACATGTGACCCAAGTTTCATGAAAATCCTTCAAGCCGTCTGGGAGATATGGAGCGGACACGAAATAAAGCCTCAAACCTTTGACCTTCAAGCTTGACCTTGACCCTATAGTGTCGAGACGCGGGTTCTGCACGTCGCCTTGATGAGGTGAACATGTGAGCCAAGTTTCATGAAAATCCTTCAAGCCGTCTTGGAGATATGGAGCGGACACGATTTCGGACACACGGACAGACAGACGCCCAGGACAAAAACAATATATCTCCCCTGTATACAGGGGGAGACATAATAATATCTAAGGAAATGTGGAACATGATCTGTAAAAGTAATGCATGTGCAAAAGCACGATTTAAGAAATAATCATATCTTATTAAAAATATTAATTTCCCTAAGGAAATCAAATAAAAGTGCCGGTTTGACAGACTCAAAGAGCTGACTCATACTTTGAGCCTTGAAAAATCTATCACGTATTGGGGCGAAATCAGCACATTCCAGAAGAATGTGTTGTACTGAAAGTTGTGTATAACATGGAATACATTGAGGTGCTTCCTCACCTTTCAGTAAGTATGCATGAGTTAACCATGTGTGTCCAATGCGTAAACGAGCAAGAACAATTTCTTCTCGGCCAATGGATCGTAAAGCTTGCAGCCACTCACCAAGTACTGGCTTGATTGAGTGGAGTTTATTATTCACTTGCTCATTCCAATCACTTTGCCAATCATCGTATAGTAAAACGTTTATTAAAGGTTTAAAATGAAAATGAGGTATTTTAAATGGCAAGATATCTTGTGAAAGAGCAGATTTTGCTGCCAAGTCAGCTTGTTCATTACCGCGAATGCCCATATGACTGGGGATCCAGCAAAATACTACATTTGATGTAGCACATATATATGATAGTTTAGACAGGAGATTAACAACAAGAGGATTTTTAATTTTCTCATTCTGAAGTGCCAGCATAGCAGACAATGAGTCGGTAAATATAATGTACCGCCAATAACCTTCTGATTTAATAAAGTCCAAAGCTAAATCTATTGCCTTTAACTCGGCGGAAAAAATAGAAGAATTATCTCGTAGTCGAAATGTTATTACATCGCCATCAGGAACTGCGGCAGCAGCTGCCCTTTTGCCATCCTTAGAACCATCCGTATAAATACGCTCAAAGTTATAATATGTATTTTTAATTTCAATATACTTGGATTTAAAAACAATAGGATCTGTACAAGCCTTTTTATCGGTTGGAAGATCATAAATGAAGGATGGACTATCTAGAGTCCAAGGTGGAGAATCTGAAATCTCCTGCCTCGCGATGTCCTCAAGATCAACATCAAGCCTTGCGACTTCTGGACCGTAACGGATACCAAAAGGCGGTATTACCCGTTCCTTCTTTAAAAATAATTCCTTGTATAAAGGGTTGAAAACAACTCTATGAGTGGGATTTGAAGGATTAGACTTAAGTTTTAAAAAATACTGCATAGCTAGTTTTTTTCGGCGTAAATTTAACGATGGTTCATTGGCTTCTACTATTATGAAAAGCTTCTAGTAGACATGTCGGAAATATCATCCACTCTAGGTATTCTTGAAAATTGTAAACAAAACCAACAGTTATTCATTTCTGCCAATATTCAAATATGTTGGGCTCATATAATTTAACTTTTTTTAATTTTGATGCTAGGGCAACACAAGGGCACATCTGCCAATCTGTAAATGATGCCGAGAAGAACGAGTGTGATGAAGCTACAAGTAGTATACCAAGTGCAGAGACTTTACTTGTCCGCATTGAAAGAGTTGGATCACGGAGAAGAATTGCAATACGACTGTGGGGATGATAGTAAGCATTTATGGTTGAGAAGAAAGGTAAGCGTATAAGTAATTGTATTTTCCATGGAAGGGAGAATATCTACACTGATCAAATTGCCTAATGTCAACTGTAATAAATAGCTAGCATGATCACTATTTACAAATATGCTGTTTTAGAATATTTTTTTTAAATTATATAATTCAATTTGAAAACAGTCTGCAGAGGTTTATGTTCAATAGTCACCATTCTAGTTGTAAAAGTTGACATATTTTGAATTCAGTTTAATTTAATTATGGGCGATCATGAAACAAGCTCATACACTGCGCCATTTTACTCCAAGAAAACCACTCGACATTGAGAATGCTGTTACAGTTATATGAATGATGTCTGTTCAATTATCAAGTCATTGCTAGATGCCACAGGTCAATTAGGACCACTAAGGCACAGCAAGGGAGCTATAAATTACATGAACACTGACCACCAGACTTTGCAGACTCTGTTTATTGTTTGATTGCTGATAAGCCTAAATGTAATATCAATTTCTGAATCCTGAAGATGCACAGTGCAAAAATAAATACATGCCAGTAGTGAATACATTTTTTTGTGATTGCAATAATATTTTTTAATTTTAAAAATGTACAAACGTTGAAGAAAGGAACAAAAAGACCAAAACGGCATCTCATAGATACACCACAACATGGTGCAAGGACTTCAACCCATAGGAAATCATAAAAAGAAGTTAATACATATATATATATATATATATATATAGCGGACATTGTTTTATTCTGCAGCGACGTTATACGTGATGTGTTTGGTTCAAATCGTGCCCAAGTAGGGCCCCATAATCGTACAGTGGATTTAATCAAAAAAAATTCTTTGCATAGGTTAAAGCAATTCCTACTTTAAAAACAATATATCAGTATTATAATCAAGTAGGAATCTGCTGTCAGGGATTTGGAACCGGGCATCAAGGGTTCAATCCTCCGATAATGGTGGTCATGGCAGAGTGCCCTTGGGCAAGGCACATTTCCTAGTCAAGTACTGGTTTGTTTACCCAGGGAGCATGAAAAGATAAACTGTCAACATGATATAACTGAAATAATGTTGAAAATGGTGTAAAACACCAATAAAACAAATACCATTAAGCATTTTTTTTTTCAATAATTGCATTGAATTTTGATACCTCCCTCATATTTTAATCCACCCTTTCAGACAGGTTTCAACATTATTTCAGATATATCACAGCAGCCAGTTCATTTAACCATGCGCTGCCTGACTTTCTCACACCAGTTTTTCATTCACCAAAAATTGTTTCCGATTTCAAAATTTTACATATTTTCTGCAGACATTTTCAAATAAAACTTTTTAAATTTTATCTTTGGTGCAAAGTAATATTGGGATAGCATTAACACTGCTGCATCAGTGTGCAGAAAGATATGACAGGTAATTATTTTAATTTATAATGATATAACGGAAATAGTGTTGGAAGCAGCATAAAAAACATTCAAACAAACAAGTAAACAACTCTTAACCCTTTCCCAACATGTTCTACAGCAAACAACTGTCGAGACAAAATTATGCATAAACCAATAAATATATATAAGTGGAAATTTATTTATTGAATAAGAGTTGAAATCATTAAAGTCAAATTAGGGAAATTGCTAATGTATTGTACTATCTGTAAACAGCACCAAAAAATAAGAAAGGAATTTTGAACCAAGACAGCATCATTATAACTTTACAGGCAATTTGATTATACTTTGCTGTTTCTGTGTTAAATGTGCAGACTTAGATTTTCATTGTATTATTGACTACTATAGCAGAAACTGATATTAAATAGCACCTTTTTCTGTCTGCAAAAAAGAGAGAAATAGTTGAAATAGTTAATCTTAGTAATCTTTACATTAAAGAAAGAAAGAGCTTGAATTATAATGAAATAAATACTCGGTTTTAACTTCACGACTTTAATAAAGGTTATAATGTAATCATGCCCTGCCCTGTATTTGATAAGCTTCACCCAAACAGATGTGGCGAGATAACACACCGTGAAGTTATGGGGTCACTGCCAGGGTATAATTAGGGATCCTGCTGAGGTGCTAACTATTAGTACAGTAACCTGCTTTTTCTGGGGTTTCCTGGAGTAAAATGGTGCAGTGGATAGCTTAAAAATGTTGGCAATTGAACTGTTATCTGAACATGATTGGTACTGGGTTTAAAGCAAGCATATACATTGATAATATGCTTCACCTATATATCCCCTGATGTTCTTGATTATAATGGTGATAGTTTGCAGCTAATATTGACTTTCAATCCGTTCATAAATATATTTTAAAGTAATATTGGCAATTAAGCTGTCACCTGAATATGATTGGTACTGGGTTTTAAGCAATCATATACTTTGATAATATGCTTCACCTATATATGCTCTGATGTTCTTGACTATAATGGTGATAGTTTGCAGCTAATATTGACTTTCATTCAGTTCATAAATATATTTTAAAGTAATGTTGGCAATTAAGCTGTCACCTGAACATAATTGGTACTGGGTTTTAAGCAAACATATACTTTGATAATATGCTTCACCGATATATGGCCTGATGTGCTTGACTATAATGGTGATAGTTTGCAGCTAATATTGACTTTCAATCAGTTCATAAATATATTTTAAAGTAATGTTGGCAATTGAGCTGTCACCTGAACATGATTGGAACTAGGTTTTAAGCAAGCATATACTTTGACGATATGCTTCACTTATATATGCCCTGATGTTCTTGACTTTAATGGTGATAGTTGCAACTAAAGGGGTAAGCACACATTGAAAGAAGAAAAACAGTATATAGAATTTTAAAACTTCTGATTTGATTTCTTATTCAGTATGTTTTCACTGTCGAGTTTGTTTGTTTGTTTGGAGTTTAACGCCGCTTTTTCACTATCGAGCCTTGGTTTATTAAACCTGTATGTCCTGATACTCTTGACAATGATGGTTATTATTTTAGCAGCTAACACTTCATTTCTAATAGCTTTTACGATTAAATAAAAGTGATGTTGGCTATTGAGCTGTCACCTGAACATGATTGTGACTGGGTTTAATGAATGAATGAGTGGTGTTTTAAGGCCCGTCGACAACTAAGGTCATTTTGGGCGCTCAATAATTTATTTACTGTAAATGATAAAATAATTAAAATTGAAACATAAAATAACCAGTTTATTAGACAAAACAATCGAACATGATGTATGCGATACTTAACATTTAATATAAAACAACATGTAAGCCAATGTAAACAAGAGCGCCAAATGTCACAAAATACGCCCGTCCTGTTTTTTTGAGACCAAGTAAAGTAGTAATTGGTTGTACGTCAGCCAAACTTAGAGAGCGGACACTGTTAGTACAGTTTTGGCCATATCGAGGGACATAATTGTGTAGTGACTAAGATAACGTTGTAAGTTATCAAACGTGACCAAGATATTCTGCCCATAAACATATTGTCTAAATTTGGTGATGATCGGATAAAGGCTTTACAAGTTATTTAGCTGACAAGACCAATTTTAGGTAATTTCTATAATTAAAGGGCAATAACTCTCTATCAACTGGAGCAATATGGCTAGTTATCGAACTTGTCCAAGATATTACGCCAATACACATTCTGACCAAATTTGGTGATGATTGGACAAAAGCTCCTAATTTTGGGTAATTTCTATAATAAAAGGGCAATAACTCTTGATTGACTGAAGCGATATGGCTAGTTATCAAACTTGTCCGAGATATAAGCCCAATACACATTCTGACAAAATTTAATGATCATTTGACCAAGGCTTCTTAAGTTATTGAGCTGACAAGACCAATTTTGGGTAATTTCTATAATTAAAGGGCGATAACTCTTGATTGACTAAAGCGATATGGCTAGTTATCGAACTTGTCCGAGATACTATCCCAATACACATTCTGACTAAATTTGGTGATGATTGGACAAAGGCTTCTAAAGTTATTGAGCTGACAACATACTTGACGCCGCCCTATGTTTTCAAAACGGGCGTATAAAAAGGATTTAGGCAAACCAGCCAAACATTACTTTGTAATACTTAACATAAAGACAAACAATATCTGAGAAAAATTTCCTTTAGGAAATCAAATAAAAGTTCGGCTTTGACAGACTCAAAGAGCTGACGCATACTTTGAGCCTTGAAAAATCTATCACGTATTGGGGCGAATTCAGCACATTCCAGAAGAATGTGTTGTACTGATAGTTGTGTAAAACATGGAATACATTGAGGTGCTTCGGGACTGGGTTTAAAGCAAGCATATACTTTGATGATATGCTTCACCTATATATGCCAGCATACCTATAAAAGTGAAAAGAGTGAGTAACATAGACAATTGCTTTAGAGGAGACATAAATTGGGTAGTGAAGAATAGAGGAGACCAAGGTGCTAAAAGACATATATTGATGATGGAGAGGACAGGGATTGGTGAAATAGTTAATACGTGTGGATCAAAGAGAGGAGACAAGAAACATCATCTCCTCTGAAACCACTGGGCCAATTTCAACCAAACTTCAAAGGAATGTTCCTTGTATGGTCCTCTACCAAAATTGATCCCAGCGAAAGTAAAGCCAACCACATTATATACATGCACGCATAAAATTTCTGAACATACACATTTTCATAGTCCGAAAAAGGGTAATAATTCAGCTGAAATGCAAGTAAGAGTTATTATTATTGGTCAGTGACGTCAAATAATGACCCAGAATACCTTTATTAGTGATAGAGAAATGAACTTGCATGCAAAAACTCTACCAAGTGTTGTGCCAACACCGATCCGATAGCTTCCCATTCTTCAAATAGCTAATAATAAATAAGTGAACATTTCCTGCATTTCTGCAAGTTAATTTTGTTTTTTGAAACTGGTAGTCTTTCCACATGTCTCTTGCTTTTATGGACTGTGTTGTATGAATTGCAGAGATTTTCATTGATTTACGAAGTTCAATGTATGCACCTGTTCTGGCTACTAGAAAACAAAAGAAAAATGCTTCGGTTTGTACATTAGTTTGTATACAGTCGACTCCGCTTATATCGATGCTCAGGGGATCGTTAATGTTACATCCTTGTATCCGAATACCAAGAACAGAACAAAACCAGTGGCTAAGTCGGGACCGCTAAGCCACATCGTTATAAGCGGTATATCGTTACAAGCAATATCGTTGGAGTTTACTGTAGATATTACGTTCAATCGTTTCTGGGTGTCCTTTCTGTAGTCGTCTGATTTGCCTGTTATTATATAATTACTACAGCGTGTGACAAGTGCCTGTGTGGCAGCTATAAAACTATCTTTGTGGATTGTGCAAAACTATTATGTTAAATTTCTTATTAGAATGTCATTTTATAGAGCTTATTGCGGACACACTGGGGTTATTGAAAGCCGAAGTATTTTATGATGTCATTTTAACGTTAAAATTTCCAGGTTGAGGTCAGTTGTCAACATTGTTGATTTCTTCATGACACACTTCAATTGAATGACAATTTATTTGTATTTTCAGGCACAAGGGTCGGTCAGATGGACTGAAAAGGAAATGGAAGAACTCGGAGAATATGCGGCACGGTTTTGCAACTTCAAAAGACCCCTGTGCGACTTTCATTAAAAAGAGTTTGTCAACATTGTTGATTTCTTCATGACACACTTCAATTTAATGACAATATATTTGTATTTTCAGGCACAAGGGTCGGTCAGATGGACTGAAAAGGAAATGGAAGAACTCGGAGAATATGCGGCACGGTTTTGCAACTTCAAAAGACCCCTTCAAGAAAAGTGTGTGCGACTTTCATTAAAAAGAGTCGCGCATGTTGTGGACAGTTACAAAGGCGGTCAGCAGCGTTGATAGTAAAGAAAATAAGTAATATCGATGTTAAAGCTCGTCAACAAGATGATGATTGAAAATTTCATGTTAACTGTAATGATCTTAAAATTCAACAAAATGTGACAAGTTTATGAAAGTAGTTTCTTGAAACTAAATACAATTGAACAGGACAAAAAGTGGAAAGTGCAGTGCCAGTTTTCTTATATGAGTTTCAATTATCGAAAAGATCTTTGGGGCGGTGATGCCTGTTGTATTACACATTCTTTATTTTAGGATGAGGTCTTCAGGTTTAATACAATGTCTCACATATTTTTCGTTTCAATTATCAATATGTTATTGTTTCATAAAGTTTAGTGATTGAATGATTCATATACTCTGCAAGTAGAGGTAGATTTTTCAGGATTTGTGTATACTTTGTATTATTCTAGACATAATCAGTTCTTAAACGCTATATTCCGATTTAACTATTACCATATATATTCCGCAATTTAAGAACATGACAATAATGTTTTATTTTCCTGTCAAAACAACAATTTTGCATTATTTTGTTATTTAACTGGTAAAAATGTTAGATATAACTGTTATGTGGAAAACAAATCACATTCAAATGACTATATTTTATTTCGTTTGACTTGTTCAAGTTGTTGGGCTTCCCGCTGTCATCCAGGAAGACAAAGTGATTCCACACATCATTTGCTTCTACTTGCAATATCAGTAAAGGTCTGCTAATACATGCAATTGAAACAGTGCAGCTCAGAATACATTTCAAAACCTAATTCGCAAGATATCTCTTTTGCAAGTTGCTGTTGTCATTTTGAAAAAGATTTATTATCCG
The DNA here is from genome assembly GCA_031761405.1 of Serripes groenlandicus. Classification (NCBI taxonomy): domain Eukaryota; kingdom Metazoa; phylum Mollusca; class Bivalvia; order Cardiida; family Cardiidae; genus Serripes; species Serripes groenlandicus. The sequence goes on from JASEVX010000014.1 coordinate 27,823,172, forward strand.
CCATACAGGCGGATAGTGACCACAAAAGAAAGAATGAATGAATGAATGGTGTTTTAAGGCCCGTCGACAACTAAGGTTATTTTGGGCGCTTAATAATTTACTTACTGTAAATGGTGAAATAATTAAAATTGAAACATAAACAACATTCTATTAGACAAAACAATCAAGCATGATGTATGCGATACTTATAGTTGTGTAGGGTCATCACATTCCAAGAAAGCATCCGGATTAATGGAATGTTCACATCGCATCAGTTCGCTTTGTGGAGCTTCCATCGTCTCGGACGCCCCTGGACAGATGGCTCAGTTTCAGTGATAATTATAGGGAAATGATCGCTTCCATGAAGATCGTCTTCTACCTTCCACTTTAAGTCAAAAAAATGAAAGATCAAGAGATGAGTAAGAACCAGTAGCAGGATGTAGATAGGTGTGAGATTTATTATTCAAAATACAAAGGTCATGTTTAAAAATAAAATTGTCTAATAGTTGCCTTTTTAATTGGTGTCCCCACAACGTATTGTGTAAATTGAAGTCTCCAACTATCATAAAAGGTGTTGGAAGCTGATTGACAAGTTCAACGAGCGATTTCATTCAAGAACACCAACTATCAAATCTAGATGTTTCCCTGAATTTCCATGACTACTCAATTGAACCTACTCCAACACCAAGTGCTATCAGGTAAACTAATGAATATAATAATTAATATATATAGTCATTATGAATGTGTCTGCCATTGAGAAAGATACTTGACCCCGAAAACTCCAACTGAACAAGGCAAAACTATGGAAATGTGTATAAAAGGAAGCGCAACTGTTAAGATATGGTTAGCTTGGAAATGTTGAGGCCTAACAAGAAATTGTTGCTTTATCTTCTGAAGGTACAAACTGATTAAATAATAAGTAAAATCAGTTTTCTAATATATTGGATACAGTTTATTCAAGCTTGACATATTTAAGTTAGAAAAAGAGGAAAAAATACACAAAAATCATTGGGCATTTTTGAACATTTACTTTCCAAAGTGTAGAACATTCTTGTAAATGAAAGTATTATTGTTAACCCTTTCCCACATACAGATGGCTTTTAAAAACAATATGATAAAAGAAGAAATCACTCAAAACAAGCACTTCCTACTTTTGCCAAAATGTTTTCTATTTTGTTCAGTACTTATACCTTTATTTGTAGAAATATTCTGTGTTCCTGCTTAAATGTTTTCCAAGTTGACTTATGCAGATTTGTTGTATGAGGAAAAGGGTCAAATAAAATGTGTACACCTCTGCAGCTGAGAACGATTGAAAACTTTGTGACAAAAGCAGAAATATCCTTTTATCTCAATGTTTTCAATCCTTCAACTCTATTCAATAATTATACTTTAATATATACAGATTTTTCATATTATTGAAGTGATGTTTCAAAGTCTTCTGCTGCAGATTTGTGGTATGTCATTATTTGGGAAATATTTATTTCTTATTCTTTATTTGAATGTTTATTTTACTTAAGGATGATGGAAACACAGACATACACTCAGATGACAACAACAGGTGTGCAGACAGAATTGGTTAAAACTTTTCAAAATGTGGGAACCCAAACCGAATTAAACCAGAGAGATGTCGGAGAACAGACCAACCTTCCAACCCTTGTGTACGAAGATGTCATGAACAAAGCTGACCTTCTACACCGGGATACCAAACAAAGGAATATTCAATGCTCTTTTTGAGGAAATGGGGGATATTCAGGAAGAATTACCGAGTCACTGTATGTAAGAGGTAAAAAGTTGGCCGGCCTCGTGCTCTTAGATTAATAGATGAATTGTTCATGGTACTTATGAGATTAAGGTTGGGTTTACTAGTGGATGATTTGGCAGATAGATTTTGCATTTCGTCAACAGCCTGCAGTAGACTGCTGAACAAGTGGATTGACTATTTAGATGAAAATGTGGCCATCACTGTCGGTTGTTAAATTCAACATGCCAAAGGTTTTCCCGAGACAAGTTTCCCGAAACAAGGGTTATAATTGATTGTACAGAAATCAAAACTGAAACACCAAGTTCACTCCAATTAAAATCGTTGATGTATAGTGACTATAAATCCCATATTACATGGAAATCATTGATTGGGATTAGTCCATCTGGCCATGTAACATTTGTGTCAGATTTGTTGGTTGGTTCAATAAGTGACAAACAGTTAACAAACAATTGTGGTTTAATCGATTTGTGTGAAGAAGGTGATGCTATCATGGCAGATAAAGGTTTTATGAGTTCAGACTTAACAAAACCTAAAGAAATAAAGCTGATCATGCCACCATTTAAACGCGGAAACTCTAAGTTTTCAAAACGGGAAGTTGAGCAAACCAGGGATATAGCTAATGCTAGAATTCACGTTGAAAGACAAATGGCACGAATTAAAAACTTCAGAATTGTTCAAGGTATTATGCCTATCACAATGTCAACTCGTGCCTCCAAAATATGGAAATTATGTGCCAAATTGACAAATCTACAACCGCCTCTTGTACCTCATTGATGTAATCTGTTTTCTTGGATCCCAATGTCAAACTCAATTAATAATGACAATTTTACATTTCAATGTAACATTCTGATTAGTTAAACTTGCTGCATACACTTTTTTTAAAACATTGTGAGGAAATAAGAAATTTTGTTCATTTTGAGCAGTGTATTCATAATAATTCTTTTCAACAATGTTTCCGTTAACCACATAGAGAAAGAAAATCTGCAGCAGACAACTTTGAAAACATCTGGACAAAAAACTAAAAATTCTCCCTTTAAGTGAAAGCCAAGTTATTGAATAAAGTATGAATGTTTGTATCTGTTAAAACACTGCAAATAGGACAATGAAACTATTGTATTCAAAATCATTTTTAAAACAATTAAAATTATTAATTAAACAATTTATCATTCTTTCTCAAATTTGTTACATGTTTACATGTTATAAAGAAAAATAAATAAGAAATGATATATAATATTATATATCAACTGTATTCAAAAGAGGGGGGAGCCTTGTGCAAACTGAAATTATCTTGAAGAAAGGAGTAATTTTAGCATTTCCGCAATCTAGATCTTACAAAAAATAAACATTCAGCCACTTAACCCTTTACCACATACAACAAATCTGCAGCAGACATAAACATCTGCAGCAGACAACGTTTATGTATACCCAATTCTTTTTTTGCAATCTACCTTTTACCCTCTTTACTTATATAGACGCTTTCTGACGCATATTCTTCTTTTTCAACAATGTTTTCCACTTCTAGTCATAGGTGTATATATTCACTTATGTAGAGATCGAACCACTTTCGTCCACTTATCTCAAGTTGTCCCTGTACCTGATAGTAATAAATGTTGCTCCTTTTCAATATAACTTTACCATCAGCGCTTAATGTACAGAAGAATTTTGAGTGGCACATTCTTCAGGGGTTTTCATCCTCCATATGTTTGATGATGGGCACTTAATTTCTAGAAGGCCATTAGAAATGTCACAATGAGTACAGTTTACAAAGCCATCTGGACTTGCACCAAGATATGGATACTCTGGTGACACCAGTAGGCCACATTTCTTAACACGTAATCCTGGATGCACCTTATTCATTGACTTTTCATATTTTCTCCTTGCCGCACTTTCATGAGATCGTCCATATTTTGTATAAACGGAATCGAATGTCCTATAACTCAAGAGGTCTTTTAGAATCGAATCCGGTTGTTTTGTAGTAATTTTTTGCTTGCAGATGCGACCAAAGTTTGAGGAAGTCAATCTCTCCTCCCTTGCATGTGCCCACAAATCAGACTGGCTCTGGTTTCTCGTCAGACTTTCGATAGTGACACATTCATTTTTAGTGATGTTCATGGAATCAAAGTATGATTTGAAGAAATCCTTATGTTGCTGTTCATTTAGATTCACACTATCACTATAATTTAAGTTTATAACGTGCAAGTTTGGAATAAGGATAGCATCCGTTTTTTCACTGAAGTTTTTAAGCCAACCAGCATTTGAACCAATACCTAGAAGTTTGTTCTTAAATTTGTCGTCAACTGGGGTTTTAACGCGTTGTACACTGGCACTAATATATTTCTCTTAACACTATGTCTACCGTGAATCACCCTCTGGAATGTCAGATCCTGCGACTTTTTTGGAGTTAACTTCCGCTTTCTTGGATTGTTCCACTTACATTTCATTGATGTGGTGCCAGTTTTCCATCTTGCTTCTTCTGTTATATCAGATATGGCGTACAGAAGGGCAGCAATGTGATTACATCCTTCACCTTCCCTAATGAAACAATGAAAATGTATTTTGAAATTAATTACAGTAAATAACACACTGCATTTAAGCTTTGTGTATACTTAATTGTAAACCCCTCTTTCCTACATACAAGAAATCAGTACAAGATGACTTTGAAAACAAATAGGCAAACATTTGCAGAAAATCTTTATTACTGAAAGTGAAAAAACTGATGCAAAATGAAAATTTCTCCCAGTGCAACAATGTTTTCAAAAAACGTCTGTGTAACAGAGCTGATAAGAACCATGCCAAGATGATAATGGAGGAGAATCGACCTGTTTTCAATTTAAATAGCTAACATCAGACAAAAGGCCTTTAAATATCAAATAAGACTAATATTTGTCAAAAAAAGAAAGACCATAAAATATTAATTTGATACTTTCATATCAAATTAATATTATATATTTTATGGTTGATAACATTGTGGCAAAAGCATCTGCTGCAAACATGTCACAACATGTTTGAAAGTTGAAATTGGTAAATCCTACTGGTTGCAAGTTCAATTCCCTGACTGAGAATTATTAATTATTTCAGAATTGGGTTTGTTTATAAATTTCAAAGCAAACAATTCACCATGACATTATAAGCTCTCCCCTCTTTTACCAGACATTAACACAATAACTTACCCTGCTGTACAACTACAATCAGCAGAATTTATGCAAACCGTCATCTTTGACAGCATCGCCCACACATTATAGTCAGGACACTTTTTCTTGTTTGTTGACGGCAGAGATGGTATCGCTTTGCATCTTACAAAGCAGTGACTCTCATTTTCATTTGGGGGCATTGACCTGAATGAAGAACAATATCTCTTTTAGACATTTTGTTAACAAACATTGTATAATATATATATAGTAAACATGTCACTATTTAGACTGTTGAATTTAATGCATTATCTGGGTTTATCATATATATATATTTCATTAACAAGAGGCCCATGCTCTACTGCCATTGATCTGGCTTGTTTCAAAAGGAACCAATATGTCATCAATATTCAAATACCATCTAAGTTTGGTGAAGATCAGATAGTAAATGTAAGCTCTATTGTGTTCACAAGCTGTATTATAGCAATTTTGACAATTTCAAGGGCCATAATCCAGCCATGCATGGGCGGATCTGGCTGGTTTTCGAAAGGAACCGAGCTCTCATGGATATCTAACTACTGTATAAGTTTGGTTGTGATACAATCAAAAACAAGAAGCCCATGAGGGCCTATGCTCTACTGGCATTGATCTGGCTTGTTTCAAAAGTAAATGGAAGCTCTATTGTGTTCACAAGCTGTATTATAGCAATTTTGACAATTTCAAGGGCCATAATCCAGCAATGCATGGGTAGATCTGGCCGTTTTTTAGAAATGAACCAAACTCTCAGTGATAACTACTGTATAAGTTTGATTGAGATACAATCAAAAATAAGGACTGTATCATGTTAACAAGCCCTATTAAAGCCATTTTGACCATTTCAAGGGCCATAATCCAGTCATGCATGGGCGGATCTGGTTTACGGACGGACGGACGAATTGCCACGACATAAGCCCTTCTGGCCAGTAGAGCTAAAAATTAGATTACAAACCATTTTCAGTGTACATTTATAAATCATTTATATATAAACCTTTTTCCACACATATATGTATACAGAAAATCTGCATAAGGTGAAATTGAAAGCATCAAGGCAAAAGTATGATTAATCTCTAAGAGTGATTCAAATTGTAACGGTTTGTACTTGCCCTGATAGCAAGAGGTCCCGTGTTCGAGCCCCGGACTGGCTACATGTTTTTCTCTCATTGTGACATTGTCGCCCAATAAGCGACAACAATCTCACAAGGAGAGAAAAAGATGCAGCCAGTCCAGGGCTCGAACACGGGACCTCTTGCTAACCGGGCCGCTTACATGTTGTCTCTCAAACTGTGTACAAGTTCAGACCGTGACATACACCCCTGATTAACTGGAAATTCATCCTCGAATTTCGGAATTCCAGTGCCAAGGATGTCATGAATCACACTGCAAGCACTGTTAGACTGACCTAGCAGTGCTGTCACGGTCCCTTTTTGGGCGCCAATCTCACAAGGAGAGGAAAACATGCAGCAAGTCCGGGGCTCGAACACAAAATTATCTTAACAAACTCTGGTATCAGATGATCAACTTATAAATCGTGAAATTCGCAACATAAAGGTTTACACACATTTACATACCATTAAATATGCAAACTCTTCTCTTTATTTTGTTTTTTTTTAATAAATAGTATACCAAATACATACATCTCAGGAAAAGCTCAGTAGAGTTTTTAAATTGTCTCTAAAGATCAATGTTTGCAATATTGCTAGAATTTAGAAATTTAATCTTATCATTGAAGCATGTTCTTATTATAAGACAATGTATATATTTTGTTGTCAAGTTCATATAATATTATGGCAACCTATGTGAACGAAGTACGAAGGATTTTATTTTATCTGAATAAGATGTATGTGTCCATCCTCATACATGAATTTTGCTTTTAACTGACGTTTGGTCTTCAATTTATATACGAAATAGTTGAAAATATCCTTCTCAGATAGATCTGGAATCGAGGACAAGTCATCACTCCAGCTATCGTGTCCCCTATTGGTGTCTTTAATTTTTCATTTTCTCTGCTGAGGAACGCCAATCGATCCGATTCATGCTCGTCAAAAACATTCCCTAATCCCAGTTTAAAAGCTCCTATTACTCTCACAATCAATTCAGGTTCATTTCCCGACACATGCTGACACTCCGTAAGTACTTTTTCAATTCGTCAACTTTACAACGGTCTAATGAGTTTTCCCTGCACGCATCAATAATGTTACTATCATCCGCCATTGTAGGTTTTTTTTTGTAGTCCCCGGAAGTCGATTTGTCATAATCAGGGGACGTAACCGATGATTTACTACGATAGGTAACCTAGTTTTGGGAAACCTCTATAAGACATCAAGTTATGCGTATTCGCATCATAAAATCGTTGAATGTGATAACAGCAAAGAGCCTTCAATTCGAAGAAGATACATCAATTAAACTAATGGAAGAAGAGCCATCAGTCATGTTGATGAAAGAGCAGAGTGATATAACTGAGTAAAAATAATATGATACTTCGTTTACATTTCAAATGTGTATTTTTTTCCTTCTTCTTCTCCAGATTGAATTGAGGGTAAAAGTCAAAGAATTAGAAGAGTTGGAGAAGAAACTTGCCACAAAGAGGGAAGAAATCAAGACAATGTTGTCATTATAATTACCTAGATTTCGTAAGAATTAAACAAAATTGTCAAAATAAAATGTTAAGTTTTTTATTTTTATAAAATTTAAAATACGTAATTTTGGTAGCAACCTGTAGTGATACAAGTTTTATTACCGCATATTATTATTAGACAGCCCGACTTTACTCCTCTACTTATTATAAATATTAATGACAAGAGGGCCATGAGGCCCTGGAATCGCTCACCTGAGAATGGGCTATTTAAAACATAACTCTTTCAGCACCAATGGCAATATCATCAAGGTAAACTTTCTGACAAAATTTCAAGCTGCTCAAGTCAAAAAAGCGATCTCTAAAGTGTTAACTAGATTGTTCTACAATTTGGCCTAGTGACTTAGTTGTTGATCCGACATGACCCATATTCGAACTTGACCTAGATATCAATAAGTCAAACTTTCCGACATAGTTTCAACATGCTCAAGCCAATAATGTGGCTTCCAGAGTGTGTACAAGATTTTTCTTAAATTTGGCCTAGTGACCTAGTTTTTGACCAGACATGACATATATTCGAACTTGGCCTAGATATCATCAATACAAACTTTCTGATAAAGTTTCAACATGCTCAAATTTAAAATGCAGCTTCAAGAGTGTGTACAAGATTTTTCTTAAATTTGGCCTAGTGACCTAGTTTTTGACCAGACATGACCTATATTCGAACTTGGCCTAGATATCACTAAGACAAACATTCTGACAAAGTTTCAACATGCTCAAGCCAAAAATGCGGCTTCTAGATTGATAACAAGATTGTTTTTAATTTGGCATAGTGGCCTAGTTTAAGACCCGACATGACCTATATTCGAACTTGGCCTAGATATCACTAAGACAAACATTCTGACAAAGTTTCAACATGCTCAATTTTAAAATGTGGCTTCCCGAGTGTTAACAAGAGTTTTCTTAAATTTGGCCTAGTGACCTAGTTTTTGACCGGACATGACCCATATTCGAATTTGGTCTAGATATCACTAAGACAAACATTCTGACAAAGCTTCAACATGCTCAAGCCAAAAATGTGGCTTCCAGAGTGTTAACAAGATTTCCCTTCAATTTGGCCTAGTGACCTAGTTTTTGACCCGACATGACCTATATTAGACCTTGGCCTAGATATCACTAAGACAAACATTCCGACAAAGTTTCAACATGCTCAAACTAAAAATGCGGCTTCAAGAGTGTTAACAAGATTTTCCTTAAATTTGGCCTAGTGACCCAGTTTCGAACTTGGCCTAGATTTGATTGAGATATATGTTCTGATAAACTTTCATGAAGATTGGATGCCTTAAATTGGGCCTAGTGCCCTGGTTTTTGACCCGTCATGACCTATATTCAAACTTGGTCTAGATATCACTAAGACAAACATTCTGACAAAGTTTCAACATGCTCAAGTTTAAAGTGTGATTTCCAGAGTGTTAACAAGATATTTCTTAAATTTGGCCTAGTGACCTAGTTTTTGACCGGACATGACCCATATTCAAACTTGGCCTAGATATCATCAAGACAAAGTTTCTGATAAAGTTTCAACATGATCAAGCCAAAACGTGGCTTCTAGAGTGTTAACAAGATTTTCCTTCAATTTGGCCTAGTGACCTAGTTTTTAACCCGACATGACCTATATTCGAACTTGGCCTAGATATCACTAAAACAAACATTCTGACTAAGTTTCAACATGCTCAAGCCAAAAATGCGGCTTCAAGAGTGTTAACAAGATTTTCCTTAAATTGGGCCTAGTGACCTAGTTTTTGAGCCGACATGACCCAGTTTCGAACTTGGCCTAGATTTGATTGAGATATATGTTCTGATAAACTTTCATGAAGATTGGATGCCTCTAGAGTGTTAACAAGCAAATGTTGACGACGGACGACGGACAAATGGCGATCACAAAAACTCACCTTGAGCACTTTGCGCTCTGGTGAACTAAAAAAGAGGGGTCATGTCAGACTGTTTTTGCAAAACTATGAAGCACTCTGAACATGTCTTTATTGAAATTTTTCGAAAAACAATAACATCTAATTCTCATTTCTGAAGCACTTTAATCCAAGATTATTTTTCAAATCCGCTATTTTAAGTTGACCTATTTAGTACGTACTGTGTAAGCGCATTCATCATCAAATAACCGGCCTTTTGGCGCCGTGAAGTTTCTTTGTGATAACCGATTCGTTTTACATAAAAACGTTGGACCTTTCCATTTTCATTCTACCCTCAATTTCTTTCTGGCATCGTGAGCTGATCCGTATGCCGCCTGATATGCTAAGTTTTACTCAAGTCTTTCGAAGAATAAAGTAGAACATTAAAATTACATTTTACTCCAAAATCAAAGGAAATGTTTCTTTTAGTGTAAAGCACCCATCTAGCAAACTAAAGCTTCAGCTCTGTCAATCGTTATTTTAGCTATCAATCGACTACAGGCATTGTGTTAGTTACTTCCATGCTCCCGGAACAAGTTTTTCGTATCGAATTGAAATTAACCCTGAAAACGAATGAATACGCTTATACATCACAAGAAGTAGGCCACTATATACTGAAGAATCCGCTTAAACAACACAAACGTCAATATGATTGAATACGGTCGGCAAATATCGATAGTTCAAAAACTGGTCGATGAGATCAGAAAAAGGGATATAGAAGACAGGCGACTGAAAACGGCTCTTGAGATAACCCTGTCAACGTTGCCTGTCATTCAGCAAACCGTTTTTTAGATCGTATGAGCCGAAGGCTCAGGTTGATCTTTTCTGATCACTCTGTCCGTCGTTAACTTTAAACAGCATCTGTCCCTTAACCACCGGACCAATTGCAACCAAACTCCACAGGAATCTTCCTTTGGTGGCCCTCTTTCAAAATTGTTCAAAGATTAAAATTCCATTGAGAACTTTGGTTGCAGCGGCATCAGAAAGGGGGGAAAATGGCCAAACTTTAAAACTCTTCTCTGAATCGGCTTGTTAAATTCCCAATATAAATTGGTAGAAATGTTCCGTAGGTGACCCTCTACAAAAAATGTTCAATCTATACTGATTGGTTGAAAAACATGGCGTCAGGCGATATCAGAAAAGGGGCAAATTGACAAAATTTGACATTTCCATTTTTTTTTTAAAGTTCTAAGCTGATTTTAAGAAAATTAAATAGGAATCTTACTTCAGTGATCCTCTATTTAATTTTTTCAATACGTATTGATAGGTTACAAAATCATAGCAACCAGATTTCATCACAAAAGGGGTAAATTGAAAATTTAGCAGGAGTGTTCCTTTGTTGGTCCTTCAAACTTGATTAAAGACGTACATTCTGTGTAGAACTTTGGTTGCTGCGGCATTAGAAAAGTAGAAAAATACCAAAACTTTTAAAATCCTTTTCCTCCATAATCCGCTTGTCCGATTCCAAGATAATTTGGTAAAAATGTTCTTTGAATGAACCTCTACAAAACTGTTCAAGCCAAATTGATTTTGTTGAAAAGCAGAGCAGCAAGACGGCATCAGGAAAGGCACAAAATGACAAAACTTTTTAATTCCATCCTTATTAAAGTTCTTGTTATATTTCGAGATACAAAGTTATATTTCAAGATACAAATGGCCTTTACTGATAAGCCATTTTACTTTTTCTTTAACAGTGTCCATTCCTTGCAGTTTCATTTGCACTCCTGATCAATTTCCCCCAGATATTTGCAGTTAAATATTTGCTACTAATTTAATTTATTCAGGTGATCGATTTAGGGCCATCTTGGCCGTTTTTTTTTTATAGTTATTTCATCACCCGTTCAGTGAGAAATACTGTGTTCACTGTCGGCATTTTAAGTTGTGTTACACTAACTCCAGATCATTATTACTAACAAGTTTTTAAAATGTGTCCTTATTAATAAATTCATCTATCAATAAGTCACAATGTTCTTTTTTTTTTTCCCAGGCTAATTTCAGTATCGAGCATACAGAAGTGCCGTGCCGGTAGGGCATGTGCTTCTTCAAATTACAGTAAAAATACATGTAGTACAGCAACAAGTTCGTCTGCCCCCATAAATGCTCGTGATATTAGAAGAAAGAGGAAGAACACATCAGAAGATTAAGAATCCATAGGCATGGGCATTTTAAGAATGGCAAATGAGAAGCTTCAGTACATGAAGCAGAAAATTGCATGCTTTGAAGAGAGGAAGTCTCTGGAGATTGAAGGAGAAATATCATAACAAATTTCTTACTTCACCAAAGGACCGACCCTTATTTTGTTCATGCAACCCAATTCAAACTATTTCAAAAACTGAAGTATTTGTTTTTGAAAGGTTGTAAAGCGGTAGAGAACCATGAATCCCATTAAATTCATTTTATTTTCTAAGTTATAACAAATGAGTTTCTTCTGACGTTTATCATGAAAATGATAATTGCGAAGAATGTCTTGAAATATTAAATGATGATGAACCCTGAACCCAGCGAGGCCAAATTGACCATATCGAACGTACAGTTGAAGCGCATCCATCAGAAAATAATCAGCCAGTTAGCCAAGAGTGACCTTTGACTTAACGGACTCGATAATAAAAGGAGAACAACATAATTAACTCTTGACTTTCTTCAGAATTTCTGAAATAAAATTTAAAGGCGCGGATAATCTAAAGGATGCATTGTAGGCATCTAACTTTCCACCTTCGGTAGTATTTCTCAATCTGCCATTTTGAGTTGACCTATTTAGTACGTACTATGTGAGCCCATTCATCACCAAATAACCGACCCGTTGGCGCCTAGAATGTTCTTTGTCATAACCGATTCGGTCCTTTAAATATTTTCATTTTACCCTTCATTTCTTTCTAACATCTTGATCTGATCTGCTGAGGTTAACTAAAATCTTTCGAAGAAAATAACTATTGATGAAATGTTTCATTTTTAGTTGGAACACCCTTCCAGTCTACTAAAGCGTCAGCTCTGTAAGACACCAGCCGTTATTTCAGCGTTCTATCGAATACAGGCCATCAAACAGATACCATGATTCCGGAAGTCTTTTCGTACGTGTGGTTCGTGAAAATATTAATCGGACCGGATCTGAATATAACCCCTTAAACAAATGAATACGCTTATACATCACAAGAAATATGATCTGTTGAATTATTTATAATGTCCATCAATTATTATACCCCCAAAAAACAAAGTTTTGGGGGGTATATAGGAGTCACTGTGTCGGTCGGTCGGTCGGTCGGTCGGAAGCCATATTTTGTCCGGACCATATCTTAACAATGCAACATAGGATTTGAACGATACTTCATAGGATGATACAACACATTGAGAGGAAGTGCGGTGTTCAGGAACCATAACTCTATTTTATCTAAATACAGAGTTATTGCCCTTTGTTACTTTTTCTTATTTGTAGTCTTGTCCGGAGCATAACTTTAAAACTAATTGTTGGAATTTAATAAAACTTCATAGGATGATACAACACATTGAGAGGAAGTGCAGTGTACAGGAACCATAACTCTATTTAATCTAAATACAGAGTTATTGCCCTTTGTTACTTTTTCTTGTCCGGAGAATTTCTTAATAACTAACAGATGGAATCTAATAAAACTGCATACAATGGTAGAGCATAATCAGAGGAAGAGCAGTGTACAAGAACCATAACTCTAATTTACATAATTACAGAGTTATTGCCCTTTGTTACTTTTTCTTATTTGTAGTCTTGTCCAGAGTATAACTTTAAAACTGATTCTTGGAATTTATTAAAACTTCATAGGATGATACAACACATTGAGAGGAAGTGCAGTGTACAGGAACTATAACTCTATTTAATCTAAATACAGAGTTATTGCCCTTTGTTACTTTTTCTTGTCGGGAGAATTACTTGATAACTAACAGATGGAATCTAATAAAACTGCATACAAATTACAATGGTAGAGCATAATCAGAGGAAGTGCAGTGTACAAGAACCATAACTCTAATTAACATAATTACAGAGTTATTGCCCTTTGTTACTTTTTCTTATTTGTAGAGTATTGTCCAGAGCATAACTTTAAAACTGATTCTTGGAATTTATTAAAACTTCATAGGATGATACAACACATTGAGAGGAAGTGCAGTGTACAGGAACCATAACTCTATTTAATCTAAATACAGAGTTATTGCCCTTTGTAACTTGTTCTTGTCCGGAGAATTACTTAATAACTAACAGATGGAATCTAATAAAACTGCATACAATGGTAGAGCATAATCAGAGGAAGTGCAGTGTACAAGAAAGTGTACAAGAAACATAACTCTACTTTACATAATTACAGAGTTATTGCCCTTTGTTACTTTTTCATATTCGTAGTCTTGTCCGGAGCATAACTTTAAAACTAATTGTTGGAATTTAATAAAACTTCATAGGATGATACAACACATTGAAAGGAAGTGCAGTGTACAGAAACCATAAATCTATTTAATCTAAATACAGAGTTATTGCCCTTTGTTACTTTTTCTTGTTTTACAGAGTTATGGCCCTTTTACTTATTAAGTTGTTGGTTGGTCAGAAGCCATATTTCTTACAAACCACTGGGTGGAATTCAATAACATTTTACATGAAGCTTCTATACCAAGAGGAGATGTGCATATCACAAAGGTCTTACAATTGCATGTTATTTTACAGAGTTATGGCCCTTTTGTTGGTGGGTCGGAAGCCATATTTTGAGTCAAGGCGCTGTTTTGGGGGTATTTATCATCTTCAGTGATATTTCTAGTTCATTTAATAGTAGCAAAAAGATAGTCAAGTCAAACTTTTCTCTTCTACTAACATGATCAGTCCTTCTTTCATGTATGGCCTAACCTTCTTTGACAGCTTAGGAATGTGTTCCTATGATAGGATTCATCTCAGGAATTGTAATGTCCGGGCTGAGAAATCTTTAAATGTTTTATCTGGCTTATTTCATCTAAAAACAAACTGTATTTCTTGTTCTGTTTCCCTTTATATCCTTTCAGGAATCCGCTGTGGTCGAGTGGATAGCGTTGGGGATTTCGAAACCGGGTGTCCCGGGTTCGATCCCCAGTCGCGGCACTACGGTCATGGTGGAGTGCCCTTGGGCAAGGCACATATTCTAGCCTAGTACTGGTTTGTTTACCCAGGGATCATGAATAATTAAATTTAATTGCGCGCTAAATGACCCTAGCTGTCGATGCGCCATAAAACAATATACATTCATTCATTTTATATCCTTTCATTTATTTTAGATGTCTCTTTAGATATTGGATCGGATTGAAGAAGAGATCGAATCTTTTTCTGAAGCAGAAATGCCTTTATGGCCTGATTGTCCAACATATTGTAGATTAGATGAAGACTTTGGATTATAGTATCCATAAGCAAGTTGTTGACAGATGGTCAAAAGACAAAGAGCGATCACAATTGTTCACCTTAAAGGGAAATAGCTCAAAATATAGGCATGTGTAATGATCCTTGAATTGTAGCATGCTGATTATCACTGTTATCAGTGTCAAGTATGAAGTAAATCTGATTTGCTTGAATGGCGTATTTCAGTTTTACCAGGGTATTTGAACTGACACCAATGCATTGGGCGGTATGCTATCCATGAAACCGTGAGCACCAATGACGTAAGCCATTATTTACATTTCTAAAGTATTTGATATAGCTACTCGGAATCCAACCTATAGATCTTGCTCCCGAGGCAGATGCCAAATATGCATTTTAATCCATTCAGACAGTGATTTCTAAGTGTATTCCTGCCTTCCATACAGGCAGCACAATTAAAGAGGATATACTATCAAAGTGTTAATTAAGGCAAAATATTCCTTACCTATTTGTGTAACTCTTCGAGATTTGACAATATTTTACAATTCTGATATTGCCTTTCCCATTGATATAAAGCCTCTTGACTGTTAACCCTGTCACCAACAAGTTGTATGGCTTTAGTTTTGTCGATCTTCTCTTTAATATTTTCTCTTTCTGCTTGACTGATCTCGCCGGCAAGTTCTATTAAGATGTAATGAGTCTCATACAAGTATTGTTCAAAATCAGTTTCGTTCATCATGCTATTCTGCCTATAGGCTACTGTTTCATTTCTGACTATTCTTAGATTCATAAGCAGAGCTCCTGATGATTGATCGGGTGTTAATGAACATGTTATATACCATCCTCCAGTGGGTGGCTGTATATTTGTAAGGTTAAAAATAAGAATATACAACATAGATATGTCAAAGCGGGACACGTCTAGTGATGCAGCATTTATTATTCCTAATTGGCAGTCGTTGAAGACCTTTTTGTTCTTTTAGATGCTCAATACATTTGCCCTACTGTTTAAAAAGTCTTCAACTGTCTAACCCTGTGGTATGTTTTTTAAAAACAACTTTCGAAACACCTCCGTTCCCAGGTCAATTACCAGATATATCAGTCTGTGGAAATATTGTGAATTGAATGAATGAAAAATATGTATTAACCCTTAAGAAATTAAACATGCAGAAGCATTTAGACGTTTTTCCAGCCGATGAATTTTTAAATCATTGTATGAAAAGAAGAAAATGCTCATGATGAACAAGTTATACATTTGATACAATGCTTTAAACTAAATTGATTCAATGACTATATACTTCGTTCTTATATCAAATAATTTCCCCCCGTTTAGTCCCAAGATATTTTCAAAGTTGTTAGCTGCACAACAATGGGCTACATCAATTGATAAGTTAGAACAAGGGAAATTAAAAACAAATCGATTTGTATTGAAATCGATTAGTATAAAGCATAGGGCTATTCCAGTTAAACATATGTCCAACCCCAGGACGGAAAAATAAAGAAATTCTTTAGGGGGTAGGTCTTTTTCTTAATTCGCTACTGTAAGGGATGTGAAGTCCAAATTTGCTTCTAAAGGGGGGCATCATTTTCTTTTTTTGCTTCTAACCGTATCTGCTCATTTATATTGACTGCCCGATGATGAAATACCGTTTTGTTTTAACCACATAACATTTTTCCCGAACGTCGTGTACAGCATTGGTTTGGAGACACATTTTCAAGACCTTTGTGCAACTGTCAGAGTGTATGCAAAACAAAAAGAAGAAAAAATATGAATTATTTTCATTCATTAAATGCTGATGTTATAAATTTAAATTAATATTTTATATGCACTATGTATTGCCAATATTTTACATGGCCATAGGACATTCCTATATAAAAGTCCATTGTATATGGCTGTCTGTCCTTTCCTTATATAAACCCCTACAAACCGGATACCCCTCAAAACCGAAATTTCAGCCCAGTAACGAAGGATTTCGCTAGCATCAACTTAATACATTTAAAAATCGGAGTGGCTCCTGCCACTTACGATTATCGGATTTGTTTTAATTCAATCAACAGTCAATTAAAACCGCGAGCTATAATCAATTAGGCAATTTAAGTGATAATTGCTTCATCACATGAACCCGTGCCTTCGTACATCTGTGAAAATGTGTATGGCGTTTTAATTATGAACGGCTGTGAATTGCTTATATAATTAAACAAACTTGCAGAAATAAACAGTAATAACATAAATTATAAAATGATCTAACTTTGTGTATACAACACCAATAAAACACCCTGTTGCTTAAATCACCAAACTGTTACACATATTTAAACACCGTCGGTTAAAATCCATCATTAAAAACGTGTGGATAGAGATAATATACGTTATATTTTAAATAGGTACGAGCCATCTCTCTTAGTGACACGTACGTGGTCGGGGACTGAGTTTTAAAAAAACGTACTTGGCAGGAGACTTATTATTGGATGGAATATCAACTAATTCAATTATCAATTATTTTATTGGATGGAATATTAACTAATTTATTAATCAATTGTGTTATACGAGCTTGTGAACACAATAGAGGCTTCATTTACTATCTGATCTTCACCAAACTTAGATAGTAGTTAAATATTGATTCCTTTCGATAGCCAGATTTGCCCTTACATGACTGGATTTGGCCCTTGAAATATCAAAATTGCTATAATACAGCTTGTGAACATAATAGACCTTCCATAAATCTCATCTTACCATCACCAAACTTAGACAGTAGTTAAATATTGATGAGACCTTGGTTCTTTTCGAAAACCTTGACATTATCAAAATTGCTATAATTGCCATGTATTCGTCCATAATACACAAATATTGGACTCGTATCAGGAGTTTCGGCGTTGTAAACAACATGTCGAATTCTATTCAAGATCGATCGAGCTGGGTATGTGGATGGAAGTAGTCCTACATAAAATGACATCGCATATGGTTTGTGTTAATGTTGTTATGACACGAGTAACCGAGTCTTTAATTATTTGAACTAGGGAGGGAAGTTTATAAAATCTTTGTATGGAAAGATGGTCAACAAGATGACCCCAATGCCATTTTGTCAAAGCTACAGTATATAAAACAAGCGAAAAATAAGAGAGTGGCACGATTGAACGTTCGAAAAAGGAAACTTGACGAATGTGAAACTTTTGACGATGTTGTCAAAGACGAACGAAGTCTGCGACACTGCAAACTCTGATAACATTCTCAAAGATCCTATCGATATTAGACATATGTGCTGTGTAAGCGGATTATTCAGTATATACTAGTGACCTACTTCTTGTGATGTATAAGCGTATTCATTTTTTAAGGGTAATCTTCAGTTCCGGTTACCACGTGTATTAAAACTTTTTCCGGGAGCATGGTACTAACAAACACAAGGCCTGTAATCATAGAAGGCTGAAATAACGACTAATGTCGGACATAGTTGAGACTTAGGTTGCTAGATGGGTGTTTTTCAAAAAAAGAAACATTTCCTATGATTTTTGAGTCAAACGTAACTTTAATATTCTACTTTAAATTTCGAAAGATATTAGTAAAACTCGGCATAACGATCAGCTCACGATGTCAGCAAAAAATAGAGGGTAAAATGAAATAAGAAAGGTCTGAGAATTTCTATGTTGAACGAATCGGATAGAACAAAGGTTAACTTCACTGAGCAAACCGGTCGATTTTTTGATGATGCACATACACAGTACGTATGAAGTAGGTCAACTGAAAAAGGCGGATTTAAAAATATTTCCTAAGACAGTAGGGGTCAATATCAAATTCAATAATGAGATTTAAATGACACTTGGTAATAGTTGCACAAGTTGAAACGACGCAATATTAACAAAAATCCTCATTTTTTGTTAGATTCATTGCACACATATTTCATAAATAAAGTTAAAAATACATATTTGGACAAGTTCGAAACCGGGCCATTTGAGGTCAAAAACTAGGTCACTAAGCCAAATTGAAGGGAAATATCATTAACACTCTAGAGACCACATTTTCAACTTGAGCATGTTGAAACTTTATCAGAATGTTTGTCTTGATGACAGTCGCGGCACTACGGTCATGGTGGAGTGCCCTTGGGCAAGGCACATTTTCTAGCCTAGTTCTGGTTTGTTTACCCAGGGATCATGAATAAGTGAACTGTCGCCGTGATATAACTGAAAACGGCGTAAAACCCCAATAAATGGATTGTCGTCATGATGTAAGTCATGTCGGGTCTAAAAGCCAAATTGAAGAAAAAGCTTGTTAACACTCGAGAGGTCGCAATGTTTGCTTCAGCAGTTTAAAGTTTTGTCAGAATGTTTGTATTAATGATTTCTAGGTTAAGTTCAAATATGGGTCAGAAAATTTGTCACTATGCCAAATTGAAGGAAAATCTTGTTAACACTATAGAAGCCGTAATTTTTACTAAGGCAGCTTGAACTTTGGTCAGAATATTTATCTAAATGATATCTAGGCCGAGTTCAAGCCGGGTCAAAAACTTGAGCATGTTGAAACTTTATCAGAATGTTTGTCTTCATAGAGTTGTTTTTTAACCTTTATACAAGGAATTATTCTTAAAGAAGGAACGGGTAATACCGTCTTTTGATATCCGTTACGGTCCTGAAGTCGCTAAGCTTGATGTTGATCTTGAGGACATCGCGAGGCAGGAGATTTCAGATTCTCCACCTTGGACTCTAAAAAGTCCATCCTTCATTTATGATCTTGCGACCGATAAAATAGAGAACCCTATTAGTGTTAACCTCCTTTCTAAGCTATCGCGTATTTGTGCAATAGCATATGTAGTCTTTTGCTGGATCCCTAGTACTTGCTCGCGTACGCATTGTGCACACATGGTTAACTCGTATTCCATGTTTTACACAACTTTCAGTACAGCACATTCTTCTGGAATGTGCTGATTTCGCTCCAATACGTGATAGATTTTTCAAGGCTCAAAGTATGCGTCAGCTCTTTGAGTCTGTCAAACCTGAACTTCTATTTGATTTCCTTAGGGAAATTTATATTTTTAATAAGATATGATTATTTCTTAAATCGTGCTTTTGCACATGCATTACTTTTACAGATCCTGTTCCATATTTTCTCAGATATTGTGTTTGGCTTGTTTGCCTAAATTCTGTTTTACAAAGTATCGTATACATCATGTTTGATTGTTTTGTCTAATAAACTGGTTAGTTATATTTCGATTTTGGTTATTTCATCATCTACAGTAAGTAAATTATTAAGCGCCCAAAATGACCTTAGTTGTCGACGGGCCTTAAAACACCATTCATTCATTAGGTCAAGTTCGAATTTGGGTTATGATGGGTCACATTGAAGGAAAAGCTTCTGTAGAAGCATCTTTTTTGGCTACAGCAGCTTGAAATTTAGTCAGAATTATATCCAGATGATATCTAGGTCAAGTTTGAATATGGGTCATGCCGTGTTTAAAACTAGGTCACTAGGCAAAATTGTAGGAAAACTTTGGATACTGCATTTTTAGCTTGAGCATGTTGAAACTTGATATCTAGGTCAAGTTCTAACATGGGTCAAAAAGTAGGTCACTAGGTCAAATTGAAGGAAAATCTTGTTAACACTCTAGAGCCAACATCCTCCGCATTTGAGTACTTTCATTTTTCGTATTTTTCCAATTAAAACGTTACTAGGGTATGTCTACCAGGTAAAACTAAAATTAAAATTATATAACGTTATTTCTTATGCGTTATTGGTTAGTCGATGTAACCACGTGCTATTACTAAGTTGTTTGGGATATCTGTTAAATATTCCGACAATTAAGTAAAAGCTCCCGTCGCGCAGTGGTAGAGCGCTGCACTCCAATTGTGGCGAACCGGGTTCGAATCCCCGCTACGACAACGTATCTTTTTCACTTTTTTGTATTTCATTCTTTTTAGCTCACCTGTGCACGAAGTGCTCAGGGTGAGTTATTGTGATGGCCTTTTGTCCGTCAACTTTTTCTCCTCAGTAACCAGTGGGTCAATTGGGATGAAACTTCACAGGAAGCATCCCCACATTGACCTCACCAGAATTCCTTCAAATTTTTGGGATCCATGCATAATTCTGGTTTCCATGGCAACGAAATGAAAAAAACTAAAAATCTTCTTCTCCAGAACTGGTTGGCAGATTTTCAAATAATTTTGTAGAAATGTTCCTTAAGTGACCCACTATCCGATTCCTTCAAGCCATGTTGATTGAACGAAAAACATGGCCGCCATGGGGGCGGGGATATTTTGCCTTATATGGCTATAGTGAAAACTTAAAAAATCTTCTTCTCCCAAACTGGTTGGCAGATTTTCAAATAATTTTGTAGAAATGTTCCTTCAAGCCATGTTGAATGGTCGAAAAACATGGCCGCCAGGAGGGGCGGGGCTATTTTGCCTTATATGGCTATAGTGAAAACTTAAAAAATCTTCTCCGAAAGTGTCAGACAGATTTTCAAATAATTTTGTGGAAATGTTCCTAGGGTGACCCTCTATCAGATTCCTTCAAGCCAAGTTGATTAGTCGAAAACTATGGCTGCCAGGGGGCGGGGCTTATATAGCTAAAGAGAAAAAAATCAGGTGAGCGATTCCAGGGCCATCGTGGCCCTCTTGTTTTACAATTCCGATATCAAATAGTTAAACATTTAGGAAATAAATAATAGGCATTATCGGGTTATTTTTGGTGCCAATTTGGTTGCCAGTTCCTTTAAAATTCAGAAAACGGCAAAATACGATGTGAATGATATTTTCATGTAAAATGTGCTGAAATATTAGTGTTTTATACTATTACCTGCAAAACATGAATGGGATGTTGCTAACTCTCGTCCTCATGAGATACTCTAAAACATCCATCATGTCTGGAGCAAGAACCACGAACACTTTTCTTTATCCTCTCACGGACTTTCCCCTGACTTCATCAACTTTCTACTGATGATAAAAATATTGTTTAGTATAGATTGAAAAATAATCATTTCAGATCAATTATTTAAGCAGTTTTAGTGTAATTAGTTGGTTACGCTTTAGACATACGGACGGAGTTTTATTTATATGATACTCATTTTAGAACTTTCATTTAAATAAGATTAGCATACATAATATCCCGTCCTTCATCTTTGTCAATAACATAAGTATGCAATAACAAAACGTACCGTTTTGATAAAACTCAGTCAGACATCTCGAGTGAATTAAATATCTCTTCGTCTGTTTCGTCGTTAATTCCTGCGCTTAGATAGTCCGAGACTTTTAGTTCTTGCACTTCCGCTATCCTGCTTTTATTGAACAGATTGATAAGGGCAATGGTAAGTTGTGCCGTTCTTTTCCATTCAGTGTCATATGGCTTTTGCATTGATGCTTTTTCCCAGTTTCGTCTTCAGCTTTTGTCTTCGTTTAACGACACAGGATACCCGGTGATTCCAATGCGCTTGATAAAGTATTTGGAAGTC
Source organism: Serripes groenlandicus (assembly GCA_031761405.1). Lineage (NCBI taxonomy): Eukaryota > Metazoa > Mollusca > Bivalvia > Cardiida > Cardiidae > Serripes > Serripes groenlandicus. The sequence goes on from JASEVX010000014.1 coordinate 27,845,381, forward strand.
GCGCCCTTCATTTTGCTCATCGTGACAGCTATTCATAATACCCAAACTGTCTTCAGAAGGTTTATTTGCTTTATGTATTGTCCAAGTACAAGCGCAATTTGAGGAGAGTCCGTTTTCATAGCCTGCGAATTTGTGGCATTGAAACACTGAAGAAATTCTTTGGCGGTATATATACTGTCTGTGATAGATTTAATTCTTTTACCGAGTTGAGTTCCTTTAAAAGTCTTACCACGGTGCGAAGTTTCGTTTGTATATTGTCGACATCTATTATCCGTTGTTCGTCTTCTTCTTCAAGCCGGTACAATATTGACTTTGCGTATTCTCTTTCAATCCTATCGTTCTGGCAGATTCTTGGTATCCCAGGATTAGCACTAGTTTCTTTCATCCCGCAGAAAAAACCTTCAAGTCTGGCGTCTTCTTTCGTCATATCTTGGATGAACGGCGTTAGCATGACATGTGCATCCCGTTCACAATGTGTCGACGGCTGTTCCGTCTCTGGTATAAATTTGAATCAGTTATAACAATTGTGGTAATTCATACGATCAACCTTTTTCTGGTTCAAATTTTCAATTGCAACGTTGACGCAAGCACGGACAATTCGCCATGACATAAGCTCCACTGGCTGAAAGGTGAAAGGAATTATAATTTTAATATCTTCGCAGTGTATTGAACAGGTTCACGTAACCAGATCAGCATTCAATACCTGTGCTCTGTAAGCGGATTCTTCAGCATATAGTGACCTAATTCCTGTGCTGTATAAGCGTATTCATTTTATTATATTTTCGATCAGTTCCGGTCATATATGCTGAGCGTTTTGAAGTATGGCGTGTATTCACGACTGTACGATTATTTGCTGATAAATGCGCTTACACAATACGTTCAAAAGCGATGAATAATATGGCGGAGATTTCTATTTTCTGTAACCGGCCACGGCAGGTTCGATTTAGGATACAACACGACAACAGAGAAAGAATGCTAGTTTATACTTTTATTAAGTGTTGGCTTTTACTCATAGCCAAAACAGGACTAATGTACACAATAACGACACATACAACTAAATAATAATATAGAACATAATAGAGGGGAAATCAGAGAAAGAGAGAGAGAGAGAGAGAGAATGCTCAGAGTGGTAAGCTAGTAGGTAAACGTTACCTTTGGAGCTAGTCACAACTGGGAAGAGAACAGAAAGAGACAGGCCTTATATAGTACAGAATACCTTGTGGATACACAAGAATCACAAGAATCACAATAATCACATGAACCATGCATACCACAAGTAAATAAGGCAAGCCTACGTGTAGTAACTAGAAGAGTCATAAGAAAAGGTAGAGGCAGCTATATGTACGGTGGCTTCAAGAAACCGCTCCCGTTACATTCCCCCTTTCTTAAGATCCAATGTTCAAATAAACATTGGTCAAAAGAAACTGAGCTGTAGAAGACAATAAAGAATAAATACTACTATAGGAAATGATTCACTTATCAGTTAGAAGGTAATATATAAGCTGAAAGAAAACACAAAAGATCACTGAAAAGTATGAAAAGTTCATTTCTTCGACTTTTTGAAAGTTATCGACCCATCCAGATCGGCCTCTTGGTCTCGACAGACTTCTCCTCCTCGGACCAGGACAGAAGCTGGTGTATCCATCTCTTTCCGCTTTTGGATCATCCTAGACCGGTGGTTGTACCTGTAGGGTTGTACATCCGTGGGGTTAATATAGTTTGTGTTTTCTACATTCCTGGAAGTTATGGCTTGGGTTGTGATCAGTTTGTGTCTCTGACCCAGATGCCTTCTGATATTGTACTCTCTGGCCGAGACAAATGAGCAACATGGACATTCGTAAAGTTTAATTTGAGGCATATGTAGTTTACTCCAGTGTCTTATAAAGTTGTTAACTGTTGGAAATAGGATCCTCTGATCACACTGGCCAACGGGACAACGGGTTGGACAATCAGGCCATAGAGGCCTTTCAGCTTCTGAAAAAGATCTGATTTCTTCTTCGATTCCGTCCAATATTTCAAGAGACATCTAAAATAAATGAAAATGATATAGAAAGAGAAAACATAGCAAGAAATAAGCCAGATAAAACATTTAAAGATTTCTCAGCCCGGTCATTACAATTCCTGAGATGAATCCCATCATAGGAACACATTCCTAAGCTGCCAACGAAGGTCAGGCCATACATGAGAGGAAGGACTGATCATTGCCTTTTAACTCTCGTGTTCTGCCTTCGATGCGATAATGACCTCATCTTATCTAGTCGTTATCGTAACCTATTCAACTAAGACATTAAATTTCCTGTTGTATTTTTAATAATTAAGATATGAAAAATAAGAAAGAAAGAAATGAAAAAAAAAAAATTAGTAGAGAGAAAAGTTTGTATCTCTATTTGCTGACTAAAATGACTATAAAATGAATAATTGACGGTCATTATACATAATTCAACAGATATTAGACCCTATAAAATGGGACGACTAAACAATATCCAAAAATAATACAAAAATCAGGAATGAATAAGATCAGATAAATATACAAAATATACAAAAATATCCTTAAACAAAAGGATTTATCTGACTGTGAACTTTAACTAAGTAGGAGAAAAGATCTGTTTTTGTTTTGTTCTTCGCCCTGCCCTAGTTGTGTAAGGGGTTGAAGGTTCTGGCAATACATAATCTAATTCATGATTCTCAGAAGGAGTATAACATGGATTAGTCGTATCTGCCTCACTTTCTATGTTCCCATATTCCTGATCTACATTTGGAGTTTCAAATATTCTGTTGCCGTTATATTTCTTTAGGTGATCAACATGTACTACTAAACATTTCTTGTTTTCCACATTTTCAATTTTGTAGGTAACAGTTGATACCTCTGTAATAATTTTATATGGTCCAATCCAACTTAATGCTAACTTCTGATTAGCTAGTGGAGGATACCAACGCCAGACATAATCACCTTCAGAGAATTTTCTAGGTTTTAGGCCAACATCGTATGCCTTTTTCTGTCTTGAGGCAGACCTTTTTAAATTTTGAAAAGCAGTATTGTATGAAATATCTACTGATTGTTTTAACCATTCTACATACTGAGAAGGACATATATCTGACATATTTGTTTCACAGTTTCCAAACATAACATCAATTGGAAATGTTGTTTCTCTGCCAAACATTAACCCATTTGGACTGAAACCAGTACTATCATGGCAAATTGACCTATAGGCCATCATGACAAAGGGAATGTGATCATCCCAGTCATCCCTATTTTCATTAACAAACATAGAGAGCATTTGAAGAAGTGTTCTGTTAAAGCGTTCTATCATACCATCAGACTTGGGATTATATGGAGTGGTTCTAGTTTTCTTAATGTCAAGCAGTTTACACATTTCCTTGAACAGAATGGATTCGAATTCACGACCTTGATCAGAATGAATAACTGAAGGAACCCCATATCTACAAATGAACTCGCAAACAAGCTTATCTGCTACTGTTAAGGCAGTGTGATTAGGTATTGAATAAGCTTCAGAATATTTAGTGAAATAATCACCAACCACTAGAATGTACTCATTCCCGTTAGAAGTTAAAGGAAGAGGACCAAGTATATCCAAAGCTATCCTATCCATAACATAACTTGATAAATCTTGTTTCAAAGGTGATTTTCCTACCCCAGGGCCAGGTTTTCTACGCGCACATAATTCACATTCATTACACCAGGTTCTTATATCTCTAGTCATACCAGGCCAATAAAATCTTCTCTGGATTGATTTTATAGTTCGATCCCTACCAAGATGACTGGCAGTCTTATTTGAGTGTAACTGTTGAAATACTTCAAATTGCAAAGAAGAAGGTGCTATAATATGTAACTTCTCATGATCAACCAAGTCCACAGGTAACCATCTACGATATAATAACCCATCTCGTACCAACAGTGACTCCCAAATACTCCAAAGAACACGAACTTTAAAAGAACAGTGTTTAATAACCTGTTTTGGAGGTTTATTTACGAATTCACTTTTAAGAGTTAATATTTTGCTTGTTACCATGTCGGTTTCCTGTAAATCTTTTAATTGATCCACAGTGAAATTGTCTATCCAATTTGATTGCCTTGTATTAGATTTACCACCTTGATCTATCGCAAATAGTGAAATTTCTTCAACCGGAGGTTCTGAAACCTTTGAACAGTATGAAGAACTTTCACAGTCAGGACAATCTATCCTTTTACATTTCTTCCTAGGTAGCCTTGACATTGCATCTGCATTGCCATGACAAGAGCCTTTTCTATGTTGAATGGTAAAATTGTAAGTTTCAAGAATTGTCAACCACCTTGCTATCATTCCCTCTGGGTCCTTAAAATTCCTAAGCCAAGTCAAAGAGGCATGATCAGTTCTGACTAAGAAGTTTTGTCCCCACAGGTATTGTCTGAAATGCCTTATAAAGGTTACAACAGCTAACAATTCAATGAAGGTAGTGCAATATCTCTGTTGTGCTTTATTCAAAGTTTTACTGGCATATGCTATGACACGCTCCTTCCCATTTTGAACTTGAGACAAGACGGCGCCAACACCAAACTGGCTACCATCTGTATCAAGAATGAATTGTCCATATCGTTCAGGATAACCTAGTATAGGTGCAGAAACTAAAAGTTGTTTCATTTTATCAAAACTTTCCTGGCAATCTTCAGACCAGATAAACGGTTTATTTTTCTGTGTGAGACGTGTCAAAGGATATGCCAGTGTGGCCAAATCTTTTATGTATCTTCTATAATAATTGATCAGCCCCAAGAAACTTCTTAACTCGGTTTTGTTAGTTGGGACAGGCCAGTTCAAAACAGCCTTTGTTTTATTTTTGGAACAAGAAACCCCTTCTTCTGAAACATTATGTCCTAGGTACTCAATCGATTTCTGAAATAAATGGCACTTTTTCGGTTTAACTATTAAGTTTGCTTCTCGAAATCTACTTAAAACAAGTTTTAAGTTTTCAAAGGTTTCATCAAAGGTTTTTCCAAAAATAATAATATCGTCTAAATAGCACAAACATTTGTCCCATTGTAGACCAAAAAGAACTTTCTCTATCAGTCTCTCAAACGTAGCAGGAGCATTTGTTAATCCAAAAGGCATAACACGAAACTGGTGTAGCCCTAAATGAGTACTGAAGGCTGTATATTGTTTATGTTCTTCAGCCATTGGAATTTGCCAATAACCTGAGGCTAAATCTAAGGTACAGAAGTATTTCCCAGAAGATAATGTGTCCAATGCCTCACTGATCTTAGGTAAAGGATAAGCATCCTTTCTAGTTACAGCGTTTATTTTTCTATAATCGACACAGAAACGTATAGAATGATCAGATTTTGTAACTAAAACGACCGGCGATGCCCAAGGACTGTTACTGGGTTCTATGATTCCCTGATCTAACATTTTAAGAATTTCATCCTTAACAATATCTTTTTGAGCGAAGGGTAACCTGCGTGGTGGTATTTTGATAGGTCTAGCATTACCTACATCAATTGTATGCTCAGCATAAGTAGTTTGACCGATTGTACCGGACTTATCTGCAAAAACATCTTGGAAATCTATTACTAAACTTTTGACTTTTTCGATTTCTTCATTATTTAATGAAGAAGATGCTTCTTCAATTAAGGGTTGAAGATGTTCAGGAAGAGTAGATACAGGGCAGTTGAGGTGTTCAGGCAATTCAGTCATAACAACATCTGCCTTTTGAACATATCCAACAGAGGTACCCTTTTTAACTTTAATTTTGCTATCAGTAAAATTGATAAGTGATAACGGAATGTCAATTCGTTCAGTTTTTACCAAAGACCTACACATTAAAATGCCTTTCTTAGACAGTTGTTTGAAAGGTTCCACTACACATTCATTTTCGTAATTTTGACCATCTAAATACCCAGCAGTAACGACTTCTGAGTTAGGTGGCAAAGTCACTGTTTGATTCAACTTAATTCGGCAAACTCTATTTTTCATTTGCCTCTCAAGTTTTACTTTATGTTTCCCTATCTGCATTATACCTTTACCAAATTTAATGGCAATATCAAAATCTTCTAAGAAATCACTTCCTAAAATGCAGTCTAATCCATCAAGTTCTGCTACCAAGAATTCATATGAAAAGTTTTCATTATCAATTTCAAACTCTAATGTGACTATCCCATCTACTGAAACGTCGCTTCCATTGGCTGCGGTTAGTTTAATATTATCATTCTGTATTGTGTTCCTATCTAAATGTAACATGCGGAATGCCTTTCTAGAAATGATAGAACTTGCAGAGCCAGAATCAACAAGAGCGTGAATAATTGACTTATTAATAATCACTTTTGTAAAGTGACATGCTTTATTTTGACAGTCAAATATTGTATTTGCTTGCCCATTCTGCGTTTCTTTAATACTGACTGGAACTTCGGGCCTAAGTTCAGCCATACCTAGTTTTCCTGCTTTGAAGGACAATAGGTAGCAATGTGACCTTTCTTGTGGCAATTAAAACATTCATATTTGTCATATTGTTTACGCCTATCTGCACTATTTGACCTTGACCTTGAACTATTTGACCTCGACCTGGAACTATTTGACCGTTTAACATTTATCATAAGATCCTGTAGCATTTTTGCAATGTCATGTAAAGTAACAGTTTCTGACCTGCTTATATGTCCTTCGGGCTTAGCATTTTCTGAGGTTTTAAGGGAATTAATTTGTCCCTCCTTTTCAAAATGGGGCTTCCTCAATATACCATGAGAACACTCAAAAGCCTCAAATTCTACTGATAATGCTATCGCGGCATCAATTGTATGAGGATGGCGATATTGAACATGACTTCTTAGTTCTGGACGGGCCAGTCCATGTATAAATTGGTCAATTAAATATATTTCCCTTGCTTCGGGGTTAATTTGAGGGAAGGCTTGGAAACAAAGCCTTTGTAAGGAATATCCAAAGTCAGAGGCAGATTCTTGTTTTTGTTGTTTTCGGTTTCTAAACTCGCATCTAAATGCAGTTTCTCTTTCAACTGGATTAAATCGCCTACTAATGAACTCTTTAATACATTGGTAACTTTTCAACTGTTCCAAATTTAATTCACCCAATAGTTTTTGAGCGGACCCACGCAAACTCATGATCATTTGTTGAGCCTTTTCAAATTCAGTCCAACCATTCCAACTGGCGACACATTCAAAATGAACTACATAATCACGCCACTCTGAAGATTTCCCATCAAAGGTGTTAGGTTCTTTAACCTTTCTATGTGTCACTGATGAAGGCAAACCCTCAGACTGATATGTATTTGGAATGTATTGTCGAGAATTAAAGGCACTATCTCCATGTCTAAAGTCATGAGTTTGAGCTGGCATACCCTGTGCACTATAAGAATTTGCATAATTTCTGCTCATACCCGGTATCAAATGTGAGTTTACATTAGGTACACCCTGTGTAAAGTATGAGTTTGCACTAGGTACATACGGTGTAAAGTTTAAACCTGATTCAGTTTTGACCACATCATGTAAACATGTACTCTGTGGTTTAGGTAATTGTCTATGTGAACCTATATCCTGTGGTTGGCGAGGTAAATTAACATGATCAAAACGTTCAGCCATTTTGAAAGTAAATTCAAAACGGAAGAACTGCTGCTGTACTGTGTTGTATCCTGGTCACGGCACCAAAATGTAACCGGCCACGGCAGGTTCGATTTAGGATACAACACGACAACAGAGAAAGAATGCTAGTTTATACTTTTATTAAGTGTTGGCTTTTACTCATAGCCAAAACAGGACTAATGTACACAATAACGACACATACAACTAAATAATAATATAGAACATAATAGAGGGGAAATCAGAGAAAGAGAGAGAGAGAGAGAGAGAGAATGCTCAGAGTGGTAAGCTAGTAGGTAAACGTTACCTTTGGAGCTAGTCACAACTGGGAAGAGAACAGAAAGAGACAGGCCTTATATAGTACAGAATACCTTGTGGATACACAAGAATCACAATAATCACATGAACCATGCATACCACAAGTAAATAAGGCAAGCCTACGTGTAGTAACTAGAAGAGTCATAAGAAAAGGTAGAGGCAGCTATATGTACGGTGGCTTCAAGAAACCGCTCCCGTTACATTTCAAACAATTCTTTCGATGAACACTAGCTTATTCTTAATTATAAGGGTTATCTATTATATCTATGTTTTAGTACAGTTATAAGAGTATAACACGAAATTGCCAAATTACACTGCTGAATACATAGTAGATATGTTAAAGTGACTGATAGGCCAAACATGGCCGAGTGTCTTTGCCTGATGTTTCGTTTTTATGCCCCCGGAATCACCGATTCGGTGGACATCTAGTTTTTGGCCTGTCTGTCGAAAAAAACTAACCTTGACCACTTCTTTTGAACCATAACAGGTACGGCTGCCATATTTCACATGCGTATTCCTTGTGACATGACCTTTCTGTCAGTACCAAACTTGTTGACCTTTGACCTAGATGCCCCCATCTGTCGAACTTTAACCTTGACCACTACTTTTGAACCATAACAGGTACTGCTACCATATTTCACATGTGTATTCCTTGTGACATGACCTTTCTGTCAGTACCAATATGTTTGACCTTGCGACCTTGACCTTTGACCTAAATGCCCCCATCTGTCGAAAAAACTTTAACCTTCACCACTACTTTTGAACCATAACAGGTACGGCTACCATATTTCACATGTGTATTCCTTGTGACATGACTTTTCTGTCAGTACCAAAATGTTTGACCTTGCGTCCTTGACCTAGATGTTGCCATTCGGGGGCATCAGTGTTTCACAAACACATCTTGTTATTCATATTTTGTACGTGTAACCATGTCACTATAATAAAATTATCTTATCTTAATACCCCTACACTTTTGTAACATTCTTAAGGTACTCTTTAATATAACCCATTGGTAAAAGACGAATGTCGCTTAGTGCTTTGATCTTTTGTCAAATGTCAGAAATTTAAAATGTAAATACAGCCAAAATATTTACAGTAAGATGTACCTCTGCGAGTACAACAAATCATATTGAAAATAAATAAATCATAATTTTGTTAATCATATTTATTTTATTTTTTACAACAATTAATTGTCAATTACATTTTCTAGTTCTCCTAGTAATACGCTGATTTGACGTATCCTTCTTCTTATTTCTTCCTGAAATATACCAAAGAAACTCTGCGAATACAAAAAATAATATTGAAAAAAGAAATCATAATTTTGTTAATCATATTTTTTTTATTTTATTTTTACAACAATTAATTGTCAATTACATCTTCTAGCAAAACGCTGATTTGACGTATCCTTCTTTTTATTTTTTCCTGATACCAAAGAAACCGCGAATACAAAAAAAAATATTGAAAACAAAAAAATCATAATTTTGTTAATCATATATTTTTTATTTTATTTTTACAACAATTAATTGTCAATTACATCTTTTAGTTCTTCCATCAATACGCTGATTTGAGGTATCCTTCTTTTTATTTCTTCCTGAAATATACCAAAGAAACTTAATTTTAACCAAAGCGTACTTCCTACGATGATGTATCGCCTTTCAAAATTCATTAAAAGTTATTGAGACCCTTTTTGTCTATATCCTACATCCCCCGAAAATCAAATAATATTATGGAACGTTATCAAAAAGGTGCGTCTGTAATCTGAACGCCATAATATGACATCAACAGATGAACGCGTCTTCAAAATGCTAACTCAATAATCAATGAAAGCTTCACTGTATGATATTTAAATAAAAAAAAATTGCCATCTTCACATCGTTTTCCCAACGAATACTCTGAAAAAAAATAAGAAACGCTTGTGAAACATAAATTTCTAATGACTATTTTATTATAGGTTTTATACCGTTGTATTAATGTGAAAGTTCACTAATGTTTGATTCCCTGTATTAACGAACTAATCATTACCCATTTACTGTATATGTATATTACATGTATATTTCAGGTATCAGTCATCCTTAATTAAAGACCTAATAATAGGAAGATGTTGACTCATTTATGACTGATACCTTTGACTTTTCAAGTTATAGGTGTATCCTTTCCTCCGCTGATCTTTGTACACAGAGATGGTCTTTTTTGGATTTTGTTCTAATAGTTCATTTTGTTTTTGGTTCTTAAAATGTACGTCTTGTCACAGTAAGTTTTTACATGTAACTGATGAAGTCCGAACATGAGGCCCATAAACATGTTTACAAGATGGGTATTCATGAAGTATTCCCATTGTTTCGTAAAATGTTTATAAATTTACGTTGTGACCTATTAAAATAAATAATTTACAGATATATCAACGTCATTGATAATACCAAATGTGGTACTACAGTAACTTCAACATGCGTGGTCTAGGGTTCAGTATCGGGAGTATGAGGTCACGGAATCGATCCCCGACAGGGTCATACCACAGACTTTTTAAATGGTAGCAATGGCTGCACTCCAAAGGAATGTTCCATGTACATCATGACATTAAATGGTTCACAGGAAATTTCCTGGATGTTTCTAATTGTAGATTCAGATTCTTCATCTTCCTCCCTGTAGATTTCATGACTTGTGACAAGTTCAGTGAATGGATGCTGAAGTAATGCCTCATGAAGATTGCACTCGGATTTGGCTTTCCTTAGAACCTGTTCTGATTGACATCTAGTGGAAGCTGTCTTTGAGTCATCAATTTTTGTTTTGCCTTTTGTCTGCATTTCATTGCCAACTTCCTCTCCTTGGTTAGCTCTGGTTTGTGGTTTACAATAGGCTTTATGACATATACATCAACCATCACTTTTTTTCTGTGATTTTCTAGGCTTATCGCTTATTCTGAGCATGAACATTCCAAAACCAGTATGCTTGCAAGTGGCTTTTGCATTGAAATATGATCCAGCCCTTGTAATGTGCTCACCTTCTGGTAATTGAACTTAAGTACACAGCCTGGCACAAATATTTGTCAATTATGATGGTGAATAAGTGTTGTAAGTTTCAAAGTAACATCTGTAATGGTTTTGATATATAAGGGAATTGGAACTAAAATAATAACCAATGTGTGACACCAACGCCGACGAGGCGAGTAGTATAATGGTACCGCGGTTTAAGAAATAACACGGTGGTACCAGCTTGTGCTTTCATGCTTCAGGATCAATGTGCATACTTTCCTTCAAACATTTACCGTGGAATTCGCATGTGGTGTAGTGTTGGGCATTTGAAACCGCGCGTCCCGTGTTCGATCCACAGTCGCGGAACGACGGTGCCGTTTGGCCGAGGCACATTTCCTAGCCTAGTACTGGTTTGTTTATCCAGGGACCATGCATATGTGAACTATGGCCGTGATATAACTGAAATAATATTGAAACGGCGTCAAACCCCAACAAAAGACATATATTATCCGAATATCCTTTAATTATTTTACCAACTGAAGCTAATAACTGCTTGCCCTAATTCGTGTATTAAAACTTCAGAAAAAAAAGGATTTCGCCAGCATCAGCTTTTATACATTTAAATTGACACGTACGATTATCGATACAGTCAATTAAAACCGCGAGCTTTAATCAATTAGGCAATTTAAGTGACAATTACTTTATCACATTAGCCCGTGGCTTCGTGCAACAGTGAACATGTCTATGCTGTTTTAATTATCTGTATGCCTTTTTAAATTACTTCTTTAATTTAGATAAACTTGCAGAAATAAACAGTAATTATTAACTGATCTACTAACCAATACAACTCCCTTTGCCTTAATCAACACTCTTCACAACATTTTAACACCGTCGGGTCAATATACAACCGTATAGGTAGTTGTTCATCACGTATTATTCACCCCCCAAAAATGATGCTTATGAAAGTAATCACAATTTGATAAACTCTTCGCATTCAGTCTAGAACAGGGTTTTTACCGGTAACGACAGTATTTGTGCTATGTAAGCGTATTCTTCAGCATATAGTGACTTCGTTCCTGTGCTGTATAAGCGTATTTATTTTCTTATATATTTCGATCAGTTTCGGCCAAATGTAAGAAGCGTCCGGAAGGTTGGCTTGTAATAACAACGATTATTGCGGGATAAAGCCGACACATTAAAGGGCAGGAATGATGAACGTTCACATCGAGTGTTGTAACAAACATTTAATATTTCCTTTGCCTTTATATAGATGTTCAGAGTATTTCTAATTCCGGTCAAGAGGTCGATTATTTTCTGATAAATACGCTTACGCAGTACGTACAAAATCGAAGGATTGAATTATATTGTGTTTATTTCCCGAAGCGTTTGACCACTATCTAGCGCTTTAACTCACAGTTGTTACGAATTGTATTATAATATATTAAGTTTTATGAAAGTTCAATAATGAAGCTAACGTCCATTAGTTTGCACATGAACAATAACCCGTTATCAAAGTAGTACTAGTTTAACCGGCCACGGCAGGTTCGATTTGGGATACAACACGAAAACAGAAAGAATGAGCGTTTGCCAAAAGAGGACACATGTACAATAAAAGTCAGGAAGTGGTAAGTTTGTAGGTAAACGTTACCTTTGGAGCTAGTCACAACTGGATAGAGAAAAGAAAGAGACAGGCCTTATATAATAGAGAAGAAGTTGTGTATACATGCACCATGCATAACAGAAGTATACAAGTCGGGCATAAATGTAGTTAAAATAGAAGGTAGAGGCATGTATATGTACGGTGGCTTCAAGAAACCTATCCCGTGACATTCCCCCTTCTTAAGATCCAATGTTCAAATAAACATTGGTCCAAAAAAACTGAGATGTAGAAGAGTAATATATATATAAGAAGTAAGAAAATAACAACAGAAACACTGAATTGTATGGAAATTTCATTTCCTTGACTTCTTGAGAACTTTTGATCCATCCAAATTGGTCTCCTGATCGCGACAAACATCTCCTCGGACCAGGACAGAATCCGGGGTATCTATCTGTTTCCACTTTTCTCTCATCCTATGTCGGTAGTTGTACCTATATGGTGGAACATCAGTTGGATTTAGGTAGCTTAAGTTCTCTACCTCCCTGGAATTAAATGATTGGGTGGTTGTCAGTTTGTGTCGCCTTCTGACATTATACTCCCTGGCCGAGACAAAGAGAATCATGGGCATTCATGGAGTTAAATTAAAGGTATATGTAGTTTATTCCAGTGCCTGGTAAAGTTCGTATATGTATATTAAGAACCTTATTTGTTGCCTCGAATGTGGCTTCTGTGTCCTTTTTCGCAATGTCGTAAATGTCGTATACTTTTTCAATAACGTAATCGAGCAGTAGATGGCTCTCTTTTGAGGTGCATTCTCGATTTTCATCCCTGTAAACACATTTTCGAGCCTTGCAAGCCATTTCTCCCACCGTGTCCCTGAGTTTGGATTTAGCCGTCTCGACGTCAAACGTAGGAAAGTTTGGTAAATTGTTCATTATGTCTCCCCCTGTCTCTGTCTGTCCGAAATCCTGTCCGCTCCAAGACGGCTTGAAGGATGTTCATGAAACTTGGGTCACATGGTCACATGTTCACCTCATCAAGGTGATGCCCAGAACCCATGTCTCGACTGTCTGTCTGTCCGTCCCAAATAGTGTCCGCTACATATCTCCAAGACGGCTTGAAGATTTTCATAAAACTCGAGGTCAAATGTTCACCTCATCAAGGCGATGTGCAGAACCCATGTCTCGACTGTCTGTCTGTCCCAAATTGTGTCCGCTCCATATCTCCAAGACGGCTTGAAGGATTTTCATGAAACTTGGGTCACATGTTCACCTCATCAAGGCGATGAACCCATTGTCTGCTTTATAGGTTGGAATGTTTCGAGAGATTTTGACAGATATTTGAGGGGGAGACATCTGTTTTTTGCAAAAACAATTCTACTTTTACACTGCTAAATATCAATCGATTTAACAATTATCCAATGATTTAAATCCGTTTTTGTTTGTTTATCCTCGTCGCCAAATGCTTTATTAACATTTAGCACTCTGTGTACTTAATGGTATGTACTACGTAGTACACTGCAAAACATTTGACTACATTTAAACCTGCCACTGGGAATATTTTAGGAATTGTCTTGTAGAATTACTGTGTGTTATTGAAACATTGATGACTTTTTTATTATAAGAGCAATTGTTTTACTGTTTGATGTATTATATAGCTATAACATTTTGCTAATTGATTATGTTTGATTTTTGTAAAATAAATTATTTTTGTACCTTTATGCCTATTTATATGTGAAATTTATGTGAACAAAATAAAAAATGAACAACAAAATATGAAATTGTTTGTATTTATTTTACTTACCAAGTAGTTCAATGTGAGTTTTGGTATATACTATCTATCGGTGTAAGTCTGGAGTACACAGTACCTTGTAGTCAATCACACTATGCCACCTTTCAAAGCACGGATATGGGCCCATAGCCTTGTTACATTTCTTGCAAATGTATTGTGTTTGGTGCCTCTTATGTTTCCTGTCCGAGCACACAACACAGTCAGGTTTGGACCTTTTCCCATTGGGCAGTATGGTTTGGTTGACTCCTATAAAGTGATCGCCTCCAATAATGCGGTCAGGTCTATCTCGAACTTGACGCCCAGGTCTATTAGGCTGGGCCTTTCTGAAGCATTCCATGAACGATTTTCAGGCGAAATATTTCTGCATTGATACGTTTGTTAGTAATAGCTCTCCAAATGACAAGTGCGTTGCAAAAGCATACTTCAAGTAGATAACAGAAGTTTCTTCCACCACTTTACACATCTGTGCAGAACCATGTAGAATGTCATAGCTTTATCAGCACGATCAATGCCTCCCATATGTTGTGAAAATGCCTGTATGGCACACGGTTTGTCAACTTCTCTTACATTATTTTGGTGGCGCTTTGATTTGACCCTTTTCCTGAATGTTTCAGAGCTGTGTACTGTTGTGATAAGATTTAAAACTTTCTTGTCAAACCAGGAAATGAATATGCTCATCATCGTCAGTGATGGGAGGTTCACCAGCCTTCGGCTTTGCATCACGAATTGTCGGTGGAACACCCTTACGATTGGAACGCAGAGTACCGCAAGCACCCATCTGGTTGTCAGCCAAGTCTTTGAAGAGAGCTGGAGATGAGAAGTTATCCATATAAATTATATGTCCCAGATCAAAAAGAGGAGTTGCTATACTTTTTACAACATGATGGGTAAGTGGAAGATCTGTCGGACGAGTGCCATCTTTTCCCAAGTACAATTGCCAGTTATACATATATCCAGTACGTGCTTTCAAACCCCATTTGTTTGGTTTAGCTGGCATATACTGCATAAGGGAAGTCCTTCCCTTGAACGGGATCATACTTTCATCATATGTAGCTGCGGGCGCATCCGGTCGCCAGTAGAGTGCTAAAGATTAAAGGGTTTAATGTATGTTTTAGTACAGTTATAATACTATTAAATTGGCATTAATGGGCGCGTCTCCATAAACACTGTCAAATAAGAATAAACAGAATAGGCTTAAGACAAAGAGTGGGCTGCCAACCCAATTGGCTATTAGGGCTAGCCCCAATTTAGCTTAACATTTACAAACTTAAGCCCGGAAATATATTTGCACAGCTACCAAAAATCAAAAAATTATCAATGTCACCATTAGAGGTCCGACCCTGGGAATATTCAGTGGTCGGAACAATTTTTAGCTTAAAACTCAGTCATTGTAGTCACTAAATGACAATGTTAAAAAGATCACAAAACTGTAAAGGTTCGCTGCACGCCACAAAGGCAGCACAAGACTTACTCCGAAAAGGAAGCCGAGTGCTGCCGACACGCCAAAGGGGACAACAACGGATTAACTGGCCCCCCGCAACAGCGAAACTATTACCAAAAGCTGAAAGACGCGCCCCAACCGAATGTTAATTAACTGCAGAACTGATTGTTTTCTTTCACAAAGGCTGTTATACCCTTCGCTATTTGGTTTAAAAACAAAATGTTGCCGTGTTTACTCCAATGAACACCATCATCTAAATATAACTTTTCACTAACCGCACTCAACATAGGGTATTTAATAAAGCAGCCCCCGTTCCGGATTGCCAGAGTCCCTGCAAAACTATTGAGACGCTGTCTGCATCGCTCCATAGCCACACAGGAGATTGAATATCTCCAAGAAGCACGGGGCAGGACTTCAGACCAAATGATATAACATCCAGGGAGCTGCTCATTGATGAAATTGAAAGTCGTTAACTACCACCTTTCTCAACCGCTTCAGGCTCACCTTTCCCAAATCATTACCCCCACAGTGGAGCAAAATTGCAAATGGATTATCCCCAACTTTATCCAAAGTTCTTAGTTTATACACTGAATTAAACAGGGTCAAACCTTCATAACCCTGCCACCACAACTGTATATATGTTAGTTCCAATTTCCAAGGTTTTTGCCGTTATGAAGCCCCTTTTTATCAAAGATGAACTAACACACCAAATGTTGAACTGTTTGGCACCTAAATATAATCTTGATTCATGTTATTACATTAACATTGAGTTTCAAACTACAGAAAAAAAAAAATTAAAACATAACTGTACATGCCGACCCTGGGAGTAATCAGAGGAAGGCTTATAACAAGAAAAACTATACCTTACAACGCACTGACCAAATCAAGCAGCCGGACAAAGGGAGAACAATTCTTAAAACAACTAAAGTTAACAATTTAAATTTTTCTAAATCCCTACAAATTTACAAAGGTCAAAGCAACGATCTAGAGAGGAAAACACTACAAACCCTGCTAAGTACATTAATTCAGGACTGACAAAGCTGGGGCACGACATGTGCAGAAGGCAATGAGTGTATATAACTAGGCATTATAACTCCAGCGACCTGCCAGCTTAATAGTCTCCTCCGAGTATCCCAAGGCAGCAGCCGTAGTTAGTGGCTGCTCCTATTCTGAATGAATGTGTATTGTAAAACTTATAACCTATGTCATTCGTGGCAAGAGCTTTTTTAATCAAAGTACTGAAAGTACTGCTGGAAGGTGATTTGAGAGTGGTGTCAGCCAGGTACTGATGAGGCGAGCTCGTAATGCAAGGTATGATTATGATTATGTAGGAAATAACAAACATAAAAAATAAATATTTTGAACATTTTTATTGTTGCAAAGGTTTCAGAAACAGGTAAAATTGTAATAAAAACTTCAAAAGAAACAGTGATATCAAAAATTTAAAAAAACATATTGGCATAAAACATTGATATCAAAAATATATGTTCTTCTCTTTTCCACATACAGCACATTTGTGAAAGATGATAATATTGAAAATTTGACAAACAAATCAATACCTTTTTTTATAACAGCTATTATTCATATGAAGGAATGTTTTCAGCATTTTATATTCAGCAAACAGAATTATGACATAAAGCTGAGCTCTTTAGATAATATAAAATCAGCAAGATATCCACTGCCATTCCCAAATACTGCACAATGTGACAGAAAATAAAAACTCAAGAGAAAGTTAACAAAAAATGAATTATAAAACTGGTCATTCTTTTTATATGACAGATGATGCCTTGAATTGCTTTAATTAGTAATGTACTGTGATTTGTCATGTAAACCACCATAAAATAATTTTCTTTATATCCAAGCAACATGATCTCTGAGAGGGTCACCCTAGAACTTCTTTATATCATTATTACATATTACCAAATAATTTTAAGTACAAGTTTTTACTATACCCAAAGCAATTAGGCTCACCAAATGAACATTTGTATCAATTGAGTCTGAAAGTGGCCAGGTTCTATAAAGAAAGATAATTTTTTTCAATTTAGCCATAACAGGCAAAAACAGCCAGTGCCTGGTCGACATGTTTATTGAACAATCAACATGGTTTGTAAGATTCTAATAAAAGGGTGACCTGAGGAACAATTTTTAATTAGCCTTTTCACCTTTTGTATCCATTGAAACTTTATTTCTGCATGGAATGATTTCTATAAAGTTTCATTCCAATTGACCCACTGGTTATGAATAGAATATCTAGATAACACTTAAAAAGCTATCACAATAATTTACCTAAAGCACTTCATGTTCAAGTGAGCTAAAAGAAGTAATCGATTATCATGTTTCAATTATAAATACACTTTCCCACATATATGTCTTATCCGCAGCAGTTGACTTTTAAACAGGAATTGGGAAATTATCTAAAAACCAAGATTAATTTAACTCTTTATAAACGCTTTTCGACGTCTTTGTAGCAGACAGCTTTTTGAATACATAGTGACAAAGAAGAACTTGT
The DNA here is from genome assembly GCA_031761405.1 of Serripes groenlandicus. Lineage (NCBI taxonomy): Eukaryota > Metazoa > Mollusca > Bivalvia > Cardiida > Cardiidae > Serripes > Serripes groenlandicus. The sequence goes on from JASEVX010000014.1 coordinate 27,863,585, forward strand.
TCGAAACAATAATGTTTCCTTTTGCCACAATGCTTCCTTATAATAATAGGTTATCCATTCAAGTATATAGATTTTCTGGATGTCTGCTGCAGTATTGTTGTACGAGGGCAAGGGTGAATAAAGTTTAAAACATTGACGAAGGGAGAAATTGCTCATGAGCAAGTTATTTTGTTTACAACAGTGTTTAAAAAAAGTTATCTGCTGCAGAGGCTTCAGAAAGTGTACATAATTTGATAAGGATAACTGTAAGGATACACATGTTTTTCAATAAGAATTCAAAAACATAAGTTTGTAAGTATTATGCGCTTGGTAACTTCCATAAGGCCTAAACCTTTAAAACAAATGTTATACCTTTTTGATATAAGCAGCATCATTTAACAAACTTAAACATAAATTTGTAATCATAGGGCATGCAATGTTATCAATCCAGGCAAAAACATACATAATATCAGTTTAATGAGCAATTAAAGTATTTAAATTTCTACTGCATAGCAAATATTACTAAGAAAAATCAAAACCACTGCATTTCAATGCACAGTTTTTGTCCTTGATCCAGTGATACATATAAACAATGAACTAACCTAGAGGACATAAATACATCATACTTTTCAAAATGTCTACAAAATAAAAACACAGTAATATAATATTTGTTATTTAACACATTTTGCTTCCTGAAAATATATATGACTAGAGAAAATCAAAAATTAATTTTTAACAAGAGTATCATGACGGCTTTGAATCAATTACTTTCATTACTGCAATGTGATTTAACATAACAATAACAAACTTCTTTTTGTTTTGACTTGTAATCTTTAAATGTTTCTATTGTTATAACCCTTTCCCACAGACAGCAATCATAAATTGTTCATCAGCTTATTTGGAAATTATCTAAAATTGCAAAAGTGAATTAATTTAATAAATTGAAAACCTTGTGATGAAAGTAGAAATGTCTCATGAGCAAATTCTCTTTAACCACATTGTTTACAAAGTTGTCTGCTGCAGGCCAAGAAAGTATTTACATGTTTGAAAGAGATAAAAATAGTGCAGGTATGTGTAAGTATCAACATATATTTCAATAAGAATTCACAAACAAAAACACATGTAAGTATTACGGCCTTGGTAACTTCCATTCAGCATAAACAATGAGTTAACCCTTTCCCTCATATATACGCTTTCTGAGTAGACAAAGTCGTCTGCTGCAGATTTGTTGTATGTGGGAAGGGTTAAATTGCTGCAGTATTATATTGTGGATAATAGTGGTTATAGAGCATCAGCTCAATCCTTTCTCTCATATAGACGCTTTCTGATGCCTTTGCAGCACAGGTTTTTGAAAACATAGCGACAAAAGAAGAAATTGCTCAAAACGTGCAATTCACTCCTTTTGATTCAGTGTTTTTTCATGTTTAGTCATTTATCCATTTAATTTTGGAAATTTTCTATTTTTTGACAAAACATATTTGTTGTATGAGGGAAAGGGTTAAACCTCTAAAACGTATGAAAAACCTCTTTGATGTATGCAGCATAATTCAACATTGAACAAACTAAAACAAGTATTTACATTTATAGCACATAAAATGTTATCAATAAAGGCAAAAACAAACACAATTTTAGTTAAATGAGCAGTTAAAATATTTAAATTTCTACTGCATAGCAAATGTTGCCAAAAGTCAACAAAGCCACTGCAGTTCAATGCCCAGTTTTGGTCCCTGATACAGTGATAAATATAAACAATGTTCTAACCTAACTAACAGACATAAAGACATAGTACTAATCCAAAACCCATCATTTCGATTTTGAAAGAAATGGAATGAATACAACTTTTAAAGTCTACAAACACAGTAATTTAATATGTGTTATTTAAGATATATGGCTTGCTGAAAATAAATATAAATGCCTAGAGAAAATAAAAAAAAATAAAAATTCAACAAGAGGACCATGATGGCTCTGAATCAATTACTTCATTAATGCAATGTGATTTGACAAGCCAATAACTTAGTAATTTAATATGTGTTATTTAAGATATATGGCTTGCTGAAAATCAATATAAATGCCTAGAGGAATTAAAAAAAAAAAAGGAATTCAACAAGAGGACCATTATGGCTCTGAATCAATTACTTCATTAATGCAATGTGATTTGACATGCCAATAACTCTTTTGTTTTGATTTGGCACCAATGTTTTCAATCAAACAAGATGGCATGAAGAAATCAACAAATATTTTTTTCATAAAGTTAATTTAAATTGATCCATTGGTTTTTAGCGCCAGAAGGGCTTATGTCGTGGCGATTTGTCCGTCGTCCGTGCGTGCGTGCGTGCGTGCGTCCGTCCGTAAACAATTTCTTGTTAACACGATACAGTCTTCACTTTTGATTGTATCTCAACTAAACTTATACAGTAGTTAGATATCCATGAGAGCTCGGTTCCTTTCGAAAACCAGCCAGATCCGCCCATGCGAGTAACACCACAATTGGTCAATTAGTTGCAGGAAATGTGTTTGTATTAAAGGTATCAACATACATAGATAACATCACGCTCAGGAAAGCTTAACATCATTATATGAACTATTTTGCAAATTGTATGTATTTGAAAATGTAATACCTCTATGTTAGTTCTGGCAGTAGTCGAAACTGAAACTTCATCACGGAAGGAGTTGACTACAACGTTTGTCAGTTGTACATATTGGCCCATTAAACTGTTTGATGTTAAGTCTCGCCAAAGAGATACTTTCAAATCATCCGAACCATCATTTATTGTCACAGTTTTAACAGGAACATCAGTTCCTTTCACTTGCACTGTTCTAACAAGTTCTTCCTGCAAAATAAACATACACTTATTACCCTTTCAAACATACCATCCATTAGCAACTGATGACTGTAAAATCATCAAGAATATGGAAAATGTCTTTGAATGATATTAATTATTGAATCGAGTTATAATAAATCATTAAATGAAAATGATAGTATAATAATTGAATAAAAGTTGAAATCATTATGGCATATTATTTAAATGTCATTTGCTGCATTGGCATAACGTGGTCTTTAAATTGCATCCGTCCATGACTCAATGTTTAAGTATTTCTGGTTTTATGCAGTGGATTTCAAAAAAAAGTCACATTGACCGATGCATCAAGTCCCTCAAACAGATTAACATCAACTAAACCTCTACCTGGATCCGTGGTTGTCTGTGTTACCCCAGTGGCAGCCATCACTGGCGGTTCAGCATCTCCCAAAAGATCAATGACAGACCCAACTTCTGATGTTGAATGGAATGTGCTGATTTCGCTCCAATACGTGATAGATTTTTCAAGGCTCAAAGTATGCGTCAGCTCTTTGAGTCTGTCAAACCGGAACTTTTATTTGATTTCCTTAGGGAAATTAATATTTTTAATAAGATATGATTATTTCTTAAATCGTGCTTTTGCACAATTACTCTTACTGATCCTGTTCCACATTTCCTCAGATAGTATTTATCTTTATGTTGAGTATTACATAGTAATGTTGGGCTTGTTTGCCTGTGTCGATCGATACAGCTTCAGGCAGCCGCTTACCACTTTCTCTTCTCCTTTTCGCCCCACCAGAGCTCACAACAGTCCTCCTCGTTGGCATTATCTCCGCGTATGTACCGTAAAAGGAAAACAAAAATTGTTATACATAATAAACCTCAATGCCGCAAAAAAATGGTGATGTGTCCGTGTACAGGATTAATTCCCTACTATACAAACCCTCCAATATAATCTCTTAGCTCTAAACAAGTCGTAATTGCCCTTGGAAGCACACACAGCCACCAGAGCTATATATTATTATCATTTATATCCTAGGGACTCAATTGTAGTTTGTTGTCCAGCACCATAGTCTGATAATTGAGCGATATCGCCAATAATGCATAAATCCTACATTGACATAGGAGCCAACAACCTAGGGGAGTCTGACAAAAGATCTATTTCGTTTAAATAATGGTCCATGAACAGGCCAGACTTAATTTTAGTTTGCTGTACAGCAAGTCCGATATCGCCAATAATGCATAAATCCTACATTAACATAAGAGCCAACATCCTAGGGGAGTCTAACATTACATATAAACAATTAAATGTTGAAAATGGCGTTAACCAAGTCCCAATCTGCATAGTACACTTAACGAACTTTGGGCCAAATTGTTTTTCACTGATATTAAATAATAACGAATACCTCACATGACCAAGTGCTCTTTATCAAAAACGTTGAAGGAACGTTTTGCCGTTGGCTCCACAACAATCCATTTAAATGCTTAAAATCGTCAAAGATAAATCTGGACGATTCTTTCATAATGGGGTTATAGGACGACAACATATTTTCACAAATGTCCCTTTACCTGACATAACCCCTTTACAAATGCACCATGCATTCATAAAAATTAATCCACTACCGCTAAAAATATTGGGGTGCGGTTTTGCATGTGAATCAACTAAAATCCTTATAAAATTCATTAAATGTCCGCCATCTGAACGTGAATCATCTTGATAATGTAACAATAATTGCTCAAATATACACCGGCAGCTTATCAGACCTACCGTTATTCTAGTCTTCAACCAAACTCTCTTTTTTCTCCCTCAGTTATTCTCTGGGTTTTGCCAAACAATCGAAGAAGCCGGTGTCGAATGAACTTGACACCGGACGAATTACACGCGCGTAAAACGCGTCATCGTAAGACATACCAGCAATAAAATGTTCCATCCGATAAGATCCATTAGGACTTAAAAGCCATAATGGGTATATATATAATATCTCATGAGAGTTATTTAATATTACTTTTAATAAACTAAGCGGCATATGGAGTTCATACTTATTTGTGGCATTATTTACGGTTTACTGACGAAATTAAATGTAGTTTCCGTAGTAGTTCCATGAACTAGTCATGTGAATAATTGCAGTTATTGGAAAATATGTTTTATTGACACCACTAGCTTTGCCGTAATTGGGTTGCTGGGTGATGTTTGTGAGTACAAAAGAATGTCTGACAGGCACAATTGTTCACAAATAGACCCCTGACTGCTGCTTGAACTGGGCGATATATTTGTTTGTCTATATATCCTTTGCCATAGCTCTGGTTTGTACTCCACATGCTGTGGTACAGGTAGTAGACGCAAGAATACTACTGGGTGATGTTTGTGAGTACAAAAGAATGTCTGACAGGCACAATTGTTCACAAATAGACCCCTGACTGCTGCTTGAACTGGGCGATATATTTGTTTGTCTATATATCCTTTGCCATAGCTCTGGTTTGTACTCCACATGCTGTGGTACAGGTAGTAGACGCAAGAATACTACTAAGTTTGGAATCAAATTTTATTGGGGAGGAGTCGGAAACATCAGATGTTTGAGCATCAGACGATGATTCAATACTGTAGTCTATACACACAGATGTTGAGTATCGACTAGTGTATGATGAAGAACCAGTATGGGCGACATTACATCTTGCCAGCCCTAGTTCTCTGATTATACGGGTTAAAAGCTTTGAAAATGCCACTTTTCCTTCACAATCTGCCATTTTATATAAAAAAAGCAGTCACCAGTAAATAAGCTATGTCATTATTTGGTGGTGGCAAAGCACTTTCTGGAATAGTCCATTTCTTCTTGCTGGTGAACCTTGGGTTCACATCAATGAACATTTTGCCCAATGGTTTTAATTCAGAAAATATGTTTGAAATTGTGTCCGCAACATCTGCACTGGTTTGCACAAGTTTGTCGAGATACCTGAATATAGTGACATTTGGGTTTTTTTTCCCTGGAGAGTTGAACTTGGTGTAGGAGATACGACTAAAGTGGTTGTAGGTAGGTGGTGTACGAGAATTTTCAACGCACTCTATTCTAACAGTGGACACGTCCTGCTGTTGACAACCCCATGGCTTTACATTGCTAACATTGCTAACATTTGCCCTCTTTGCTGAGCATTCACCATCATCCTGCGCCTTATGTTCAGTCTGAAATAATAAAATAATTAATATAAACCTCACTGGTCCTTACGAGCAATGTTAACACCTGTTTCTTTTTTTATATATTGATAATTTAAAGATGGAAGGTGACAATTATGTTGGACGTACATGAACAGACAGAACTCAACTGGTTTAATATTTGTGCTGGGGAAACTTTTGAAAAACATTTCTAATGGAAATAATTCACAGCATTTTAATAAACTAACACTAAAAACTTTCTATTAATGGTTTAGAACAATTGCTGTTGTACGAACATGGACAGGAGCGGATAATAAAAACTTGCAATTAATGGCTGTATCTAACAATGCTGTTGATGTGTTTGAAGACTCGAGAAACCATACAATGAACTATCCAGTGGATCATAATTATTCTAGAACGATTTCTGTTGTTTCGAGTGATATTTCCGAAACATCCGCATCTCTCAACACTGAAACAAAGTCAAGAGATCCTGTAACAAATTAAGTGATGGAACATGATTATGCAAGACCAGCATTAAATCTATCGAACAGTGTTTTAAATCACCATAATTATTCAATTAACACCGCTCTAAATCGATCGATTCAGGACTTTGAAATTCTACCAAATACCAATGAACAATATGACATGTTGCTTTTTTTTTTGGCAAGTGTGAAAACAGAAGTTCGAAATATTTTACATGATCAAATGAGAAACAATGGAATAAAGTGGTATTTGTCTATACAAGTAGAACTTGAGAAAGACTCGGAGAAGGAAAAAACAACAAAGCCTCATTTTAGAAGTAGAACATATGTTTTATTGAATATTAACACTTTCGATGAACAGGAGTTAAATGAAAGAAGAGATAGTTCGGAATGAGTGTTGAAAGAAGTTATTCATTTAACTGTTCATACTGTTATTTATTCTCCATTGACTAGAACACTTTTTATGATGAAAAAGGTTCAAAGTTCATCGACATTGTATTATCTATTTTCTCCATCTTTCAACTTTCTTTTGAAATTCAATGTTCTTTGTTAGAGTTCATGTAGTATAAAATTACAGACTGGTCACTAACGGTTCGATCTTTACGGTTACGACGCTCAGACTTTTCTTTACGTTGGAGTTGATCCTTCGTAGTCACTCAACACTGACTTTGCTTTTGGTGTTGCAGAAGCAGTCTCCAACTTTAAGGCCGGGTTCGATCCCCAGTCGCGGCACTACGGTCATGGTGGAGTGCCCTTGGGCAAGGCACATTTTCTAGCCTAGTACTGGTTTGTTTACCCAGGGATCATGACTAATTAAATTTAATTGCGCGCTAAATGACCTTAGCTGTCGATGCGCCATAAAACAATATACATTCATTCATTCATTCCAACTTTAAGGACTAACAATGGAAGGTAAGATTCAGTTTTTGTTTAAACATTTATGAAGAAAAAATACCAACAATACAGAAATATGAAAGTTTAAACCATTCTTTTATTGAAATATTTCCTTTAACAGATTAATAATTGATAACATATGACAGCAAGAATGTTTTAGAATAGAATCTAAAAAAAGAAAAAAAAAAAAATGAAATGGAAATATGACAAAACATCGTGGAAAAACGAGACAAGTGTTTCAGTTATGAGCATTATCTATAATCAAAACGGTTTTAAATGGTTCAAGATAACAAAAATAAAACAAACATATTTATATAGCACCTTCCATAAGGTTTTGATTGAAAACATACAAAAATGTAATTATAGCACCTTCCCTGAGATTTTAACAAAAATAATAAATATAATATCTATATACAACCAGTCTTATAGTTGTTATAACAAGTTTTAAAGAAACAAATATGTATATATAACACCTTTCCTGAGATTTTAACAAAGATAAACAATACTGATTCTTTTTAACAACTTTGTCACATCATTTCTTCTTTTACCACAATGTTCTAAAAACATTGTGGTAAAAAGAGCAATGATATCATAAGGTATAAGACAACAATTTCAAGTTTCATCTCCTGAGTATGATAAACAATACTGATTCTTTTTTAACAACTTTGTCACATCATTTCTTCTTTTACCACTGTGGTAAAAAGAGCAATGATATCATAAGTTTTAAGACAACAATTTCAAGTTTCATCTCCTGAGTATAATAAACAATACTGATTCGTTTTAACAACTTTGTCACATCATTTCTTCTTTTACCGCAATGTTCTAAAATCATTGCGGTAAAAAGAGCAATAATATCATAAGTTTAAAAACAACAGTTTCATTTCCTGAGTATAATAAACAACAATATTGATTCTTTTTAACAACTCTGTGACACCATTTCTTCTTTTACCACAATGTTTTTAGAACATTGTGGTAAAAAGAGCAAGGATATCATAACTTTAAAAACAACAATTTCAATTCAATTCAATTTCAATAAACAATACTGATTCTTTTTAATAATCTTATGACATCATTTCTTCTTTTATCATAATACAGCAATGATATCATTGATAGTGTTACAATAACATTCTTAAGAAAATAAGAGTGCATTTTATAAAGTCGACATGAAATTGAATAAAAGTTATAAACGTTGATAGTTCAACCTGACAGGTTGTATTCTTATTTTCCCCAGTATGTTATCATAGCAGTGATTTAATAGATCAACAAGAATATCAAACATTCGGTATATAATCCAGTAGATGAAGCTTGTAATTATAAACGGGAGCAAATCTAAAACAGAAAGAAAAAACTAATAATTTGTTCTTGCATTGCTTAATTCGAAGAGGGTTTCAACATATTTTTCTTCTTCGTCATGTTGTCGTAATGTTGCAAAGGTCATAATTGCTATAAAAGAGCTTGTTAACACGATACAGTCTTCTTTTTTTATTGTATCTCAACCAAACTTATACAGTAGTTAGATATCCATGAGAGCTCGGTTCCTTTTGAAAATCAGCTAGATCCGCCCATGCATGACTGGATTATGGCCCTTGAAATTGTCCAAATTGCTATAATTGAGCATGTGAACACAATAGAGGCTCCATTTACTATCTGATCTTCACCAAACTTAGATAGTAGTTAAATATTGATGAGAGCTTGGTTCCTTTTGAAAATCAGCCAGATCCGCCCATGCATGACGCATGTGAACACAATAGAGGCTCCATTTACTATCGGATCTTCACCAAACTTAGATAGTAGTTAAATATTGATGAGAGCTTGGTTCCTTTTGAAAATCAGCCAGATCCGCCCATGCAAGACTGGATTATGGCCCATGAAATTGTAAAAATTGCTATAATACAGCTTGTGAACACAAAAGAGCCTCCATTTACTATCAGATCTTCACCATACATACATGCTCTGGATTGAAAATGACCAAAGAACCATACCAGTAGAGCATAGGCCCTCATGGGCCTCTTGTTTGTTCATGTTGTTATTATCCTGCTTCGGTTGTCCAATAAATGACACATGATAACACGGGTAACCGAGTTTTAATTATTTGAACTAGGGAAGGAAGTTTATAAAATCTTTGTATGGGAAGGTGGTCAACAAGATGCCATTTTGTCAAAGCTAATACAAGCGAAACATAAGAGAGTGGCACGATTGAACGTTCGAAAAAGGAAAGTGGACGAATGTGAAATATAAACGAATTCTTCGACACTGCAAATCTGATGACATTCTCGTATAGATCTTATCGATATTCATCATATTTGACCTATGTGCTGTGTAAGCGGATTCTTCAGTATATAGTGACCTATTTCCTGTGATGTATAAGCGTATTCATTTGTTTTAAGGGTAATCTTCAGTTCCGGTTAATCTTTTTCACAAACCACACGTACGAAAACCTGTTCCGGGAGCATGGTTATAACAAACACAAGGCCTGTAGTCGTGACAGAACGCTAAAATAACGACTGATGTCGGACAGAGTTGACGCTATAGTTCGCTAGATGGGTGTTGTTCAAAAAAAGAAACATTTCCTTTCATTTTTGAGTAAAATGTTACTTCAATTTGCGAAGATTTTAGTAAAACTCAACATATAAGTGGGCATAACGATCAGCTCACGATGTCAGAAAGAAATAGAGGGTTAAATGAAATAAGAAAGGTGCGAGAATTGCTATGTAAAACGAATCCGTTTCACCACGCTAAAAGGTCGATTATTTGATGATGAATGCGCTTACACAGTACGTATTTTCATAAATAGGTCAACTTATTTTGGCGGATTTATAAATATTACCTAAGACGGTAGGGAACCCCGTCATGTGTAACGGGTTAGGCTATCCGCACCAGTAACTGTTATTTGATAAATTCTCAAGAACAACAATCAGAGTTGATGATTTTGTTCTAGTTGTATTATCGATTCCGTTAAAACTAAGGTCACTCGTGGCCAACGCATTATTTTCTATTGAATGCGCTTATACTGTACGTTCAATATGTGTCAATATTGCGTCGTTTCAACTTGTGGAACTATTACCAAGTGTCGTTTAAATCTCAATAAAATGCAAGTTCAGTTTTGTCGTAAACAATTAAGAAATGTAACGCGAAACATTGAAAGAAATGGTACTCAAATTCAAAAGTTTTATGGGAAAAAGTTACGTACGTCTCTGTAAATTCTTCATTTGAACATTTACCGAGGCTAATCATGGATGCAAATGTGCTGTTCCAATCATCTGAACACCCTTCAATTATTTTACCCACGGAAGCTAATATCTTCGTATCCTAAGGTCTGTATTAAAACATTAATTTATTAAAACATTAGAAAATATGGGTTTCACTAGCTTCAGCTTTCATACATTTAAATACCGAAGTGTCTCCTGCCTCGTAGGGATTATCTAATAAATTGTTTAACTCAAAAGTCAAATAAAGCCGCGAGTTATATATAAACAATTATAACAACTGAACATGTGCATGCCGTTTTAATTATGTGTATGCCTTTTAATTATGAGCAGCTTTGAATTGCTTATTTAATAAAAGAAAATTGCAGAAATAAACAGTAATGATGAATTATTCACTGATGTACTTACTTTTTTAATCGCTCAGGAAGAATAATTAAAAAAAAAAGGATTTAACAATCCATTCGTAGACTACATCCGATTCTGACCTATCCTTTATCAAAGTACAATACAGATGACTACCCGAGTACATAATATGTTCTTAAATGTCTTAAGAATTTGTTCAAGACAACACACAATCAATTCAACTTACAATGGCTAACTAAATATATACACACACCAAAGGCCTTGAATATTTTCAAGTTTTAATAAGAAACAACACAAATATTGCAATCTCTTGTCAAATAAATTAAATATGGATATACCTTTCTCGAATCGCTATGGAAAGATCGTCGTGATGCTGAACCACACATTCCCATAATATTGCCCCAGGAAATGCAGACAAACACTAACTCATAGTGAAATTTGATTAATAAATTATATTAGTGATAACGTGTATAGTTAAATGCAGTTTAACTTACCTTTCCTGTTTGTTGAAAAGTCGTCAAATGCGCAAATCTTGTAAATGATTCGTAACCTGTTATTCTAGTAACTCATCTGCAAGGGCGCGTCCTTTGAAGAGGGAACGGAAAACAACTTTTCATCTTCGATTTAAAAGAATAAATATGAAAACGCGATGAAAGAATTTATTTTCTAGCCTAGTACTGGTTTGTTAACCCAGGGATCATGAATAATTAAATTTAATTGCGCGCTAAATGACCTTAGCTGTCGATTCGCCATTAAACAATATTCATTCATTCATTGTAGGCAAGAAAGCAATAAGAAGATTTCTCAACTATAAATAACGAAGTCAGTACTTTTACATTAATGCTAGTTATTGTTTTAACAGATATTTTAAATTTTATCGGAAATTTGACCTGGGTATTTATCACGGTGTAACATCATATTTTGTTGTTTACAAACAACATTCAGGTTGAGGTCAAAGTAGTTCTTAATGTGCCGACTTCTTGCATGTTAAAACTACAGGGATTCAACAAAGGAACTATTTCTGTTCTTTTTATCTTTAATCGTAATTTGTGTTGATAATAATCATAAAACATCATTTCAAACAGAAAGACTACTGTCTTGCATAATCTTTTTTCTTGTAATTCTGGAAGTACAGAGAAAAGTAAAATGCATTTGTTGCCGATTCTATAAGAATCATTTCAGTTTTGACTGTTCAATTGAACAATGTATTGTTGATGAAGTTCATCTAACTTCAACATTTCTTCATCCTAAATCTTACTGATCCTGTTCCACATTTTCTCAGATATTATTTATCTTTATGTTAAGTATTACATAGTAATGTTGGGCTTGTTTGCCTATATCTTATTTTACATTGGCTAGCATGTTATTTTATATTTATTTGAAGTATCGCATACATCATGTTTGATTGTTTGGTCTAATAGACTGGTTAAGTTATATTTCAATTTTAATTATTTAATCATTTACATTAAGTAAATTATTAAGCGCCCAAAATGACCTTAGTTGTCGACGGGCCTTAAAACGCCATTCATTCATTCATTACATTTCACTAGGGTGATGTGTGTATAGTTCTACTTATTCTACTACTTTATCCTCACTGTCATGATTGTGTTTATAATTTTAGGCACTTGTTGTCGATTCTATAAGAACTTCAACATTTCTTCATCCAAAATCCGTTGGTTGAATAGAATAGCATTACATAATTGTTGAGCCACATTAAACATAGAATGATAAAACTATAGCCTCTCTTTAAATACAGAATACATAAAATATTATGTTCAATTTAAAAAAATTAAAAAAAAGTTATTTATTTCAGTAGATTAAATGTTGTTATAAATATCTAAGTTATATGGTACGTGCTCTGTTGGTAATTTCGTACACCCAACCGAGGTTGGTTGATGCGTAGCGGAGGTTGACTGATGTGTAACTGCACATGGGTGGTTGATCGGTTGGTAATTTCGTCCACCGAACCGAGGTATGTTGATGCGTAGCCGAGGTTGAGTTACAAACTGGAACCTTCGCCCACCCAAGCGAGGATGGTTGATGAGTTATTGAGGTTGACTGCGTCCACCCAAGCGAGGACGGTTGATGCGTTGCCGAGGTTGGGTGATGCGTGTAAGAGGATGCATGGCACACTGGAACCCTTGTCGACCCATTCTCATTTCTGACCAGTTTGACCCTTAAATTGTCTATTTTATTGCTTTTTAGCAGGTGGCTCGTTATCCTTTTCCAGAACCTCCAACCCTTGTGTGGGTTTTCTGTAACTAAACATGTATTCTTAAAAAAATAATCTAAAAGGATTAATAAATAATAACGTTTCGAAAAAAAAGGACAATATCGTGATACATTTCCTGTGGATATATCCACCATTTCATATAATTTGAAGCTGCATTTCAATGCTAATTGATGGAACAACGTTCCAGTTTTACCAGGTTGATATGATAATTTATATCGTTCCAACAGCTTTTTGTCAAGTGGATCTTTTATTTCCTCTGAATTGATATGATGTTGCCAGACCATTTCATATACTTTAAACATGCTGCATTTCAATGATGAGTAATGGAACAACGTTCCAGTTTTACCAGGTTGACAAGATAATTTATATCGTTCCAACAGCTTTTTGTCAAGTGGATCTTTTATTTCCTCTGAATTGATATGATGTTGCCAGACATTTTTTTCGACGTCGGCCCATTCTTCAACTGCTAGGCAACTTGGCTCGCCTGTTCTTTTATCATTAAATAACGTAAGCCTGCACACAATTAGGTCTCTCAAAATGTCCCAAAGAAAGAACTAATGAACTATTTATTCTTATTTTTATTAATTATCATTAATAATTAATTGTTATCCAGATTTACTGAGGAAACGTCATCTGAAAAAGAAAAACAATGAAGAATATGTTTCATAAGTACATAAAAATAAATTCTAAATTGCTCCAATTGAGCCTGGGTTATAATAGGTCGAGGCGCTTGATTTGATTGAGCTGTAAATTGTTCCAATAGGGGTTTGATTGTAACAGCTTGTGGATCAGGACTTTGATGTTTCTGTGGAAAGAACAATGCTATGGATAAATAACGCTTTTGATTAATCTCTCGATGGCAGGTCGAAAAATAAACCCTCATTATATCAATCATAAAGAACTTACTATAAAGCAACCAGTTTTGTTATATAGATTATGAACATAGTGTATACTTATCAATGAGCAGGTGAGATGTTTCGAAGTCTGAATTATATATATATATATATTTTTTTTAAATAAAGTCTTCATTATTATTATTATTATTATGAATATATCACCGTTTCATTTGATTGACATGGAGTCGAAGGATGCGTTACTGGTATGTTTGTCACAGCAAACACAGTCTCCTGTTTCTCCTCGTCTATCTGAAAAAGAACATATCAGTTATAAAAAAGTTGTAAACAAAAAGTGACGCTACTCTTTGTTTATATCTTATTCGATTATTGACGAGTTCTGATAGTTTAGTGAGTAAAAGTGTTGACTATCAATCCTATGGTTCTGAGTTGAAACCATGACTCATTTAACATCCTTACATCACTGATTGATAAACATTAATGTAATATCTATATAGAAAAGGCAACTGATTGCTTTAGAAAACTGTTATGTGGAGTTCAGGAAACATGATTGGATAAATTGTTTATTGCGATATAACTGAAATACTAATGAACACCCTTTTATCGTTGATTTAAATCACAATTCATAAATTGTGTTTGTCGATTGTAACAACTGAATCAATTCTTTTATTTCACTAAATAATTAATTGTTATCCAGATTTACTGAGGAAACATTATCTGAAAAAGAAAAACAATGAAAATATGTTGAATCAATTATGGAAAAGTGTTTACGATCACCATTGTGTATATATGAAACAATTATTTATTTCATAAAATTGAATTTCTTATAAATTATTAATAAAAACATTAATCTTGGTTTGTGTTTTTCTATATCGTATTCATTAAAGCGTCACCGGAAACAATACTACTTATATCCACCATTTCATATACTTTAAACATGCTGCATTTCAATGATGAGTAATGGAACAACGTTCCAGTTTTACCAGGTTGATAGGATAATTTATATCGTTCCAACAGCTTTTTGTCAAGTGGATCTTTTATTTCCTCTGAATTGATATGATGTTGCCAGACATTTTTTTCGACGTCGGCCCATTCTTCAACTGAAGATCCTTGTAATTTAAAAATTAAACTAGATAAGAGGCATTTCTTGGATATTATTCCAAGCAACTATAAAGTGCCACTAAATGTTAGTTCGCAAAAACACAGTGATCCTGGTCTGAACTATAGCTTCAGAATTAGTGATAGCAGTAGTAAAACAAACGATAATCAACTCAAACAATTTCCTGTAACATTGTCAGTAAGGAATAACCTTGTTCGCAAGTCAATTATCTCATTTGTGCATCTGTAATCCGTCGGTCGATGAGTGTACTTCTTCCGTACGTTGAATGCAATTTAAATACAATTTGTTAAATATCAAATCTTAAACGAATTTCAAATACAATGTAATTTGACCTGAGGCCAACCTGGAAAACCCATGTCAAATTTATAATAGCTGTTGTTGTTGTTTCTTGTTAGCATTGTGGCGAGCGATATAGGACCATCATGGTCCTCTTGTTTGTTGAAAGTGTTGTTAGAGCTAATATGACATCTATTCGAAGTCATTCTCATGAAATATATTCTGAACAATTAAATAAAATACAGATAGCGTGTGACACTGTTAATGTATCCCTTATCCTGTAGACACAGCATGAGGGGATGACTTGCCGGTCTCCTGCTGTTAACCGCCCATGGTTCTACAATATAAAATGTCTATATGCATGATGTCTGTTTGCTCGTTTGATGTCCGCATCATCTTCAAAGACATCTCGTCTGTATAGCCGAGCCAAATCTGGAACTTACTCGTTCAAAATCAATAAGTTAAATTGCTGCAATTTAATGTCGTTAATATAGTTGAATATGACGAAAAGTGGGTACGGTACCACTAGGGCAGACAAGGGGTTCCACTACAAAAAGAACCATCAGCCCACCTAATTATAGATGCTGCAGATTTTAACATATTACTAATTATGCCGAGGCCAATAAGTCTAATCCCTCAAATCCCACTCATAGAGTTGTTTTTAACCCTCTATACAAGGAATTATTTTTAAAAAAGGAACGGGTAATACCGCCTTTTAGTATCCGTTACGGTCCCGAAGTCGCTAAGCTTGATATTGATCTTGACATCGCTAAGCAGGAGATTTCAGATGCTCAACCTTGGACTCGAAATAGTCCATCATTCAATTATGACCTTGCGACCCATACAAAGGCCTGCACAGATCCTATTGTTTTGAAATCCAAGTATGTGGAAATAGAAAATACACATTACAACTTTGAGTGTATTTATACAGATGGTTCTAAGGATGGCAAAATGGCAGCAGCTGCTGCACTTCCTGATGGCGATGTTATAACATTTCTGTTGCCAGATAATGCTTCTGTATTTTCTGCCGAGTTAAAGGCAATTCATTTGGCTTAGGACCATATAGAATCCAAAGGTTATTAGCGATATATTAATTTTACTGACTCATTGTCTGCTATGCAGGCACTTCAGAATGACAAAATAAAGAACCCTATTATTGTTAACCTCTTGTCTAAGCTATCGCGTATTTGTGAGTAAGTGCCTCCTTTTTCCACATTTATCACTTGTCAGATTTCAAATTAAACATTGAGCTGATCAATAAACTAGTATTTCTTCTCCATCCTATATTCCAAACCCAATGTTTTAGGAACTCTCTATAGATATGTTTGAGTATCCAAAACACATCACCTGGGACAAAATATGGATATTGCAGCATTATGGTTTGTGTTTATTGTCATTAAAACATCTTAAAGGGTCTAATTCATCTGATTTTTTTTTTTCTTGATAACTGAACTTATTTTGATTTTACATGTCACAAACATCAACCTTGCTCTTACAAACAGTAGTATACTTATTAAGATCTTTATTCGTCCAACAATTGTCATGTTTATTATAATGTATGCCTACTTGTGTCTTCTCCTTGTTTATTTTTGGAAGGATGTACTAAATACATAATTAAATATTGAATCATGTGATCTCTCTTATACTTACTTTTATCAATAAATCCAATGTAAAAAAATCATGCCAAGATGGTCCGCAATCGATCACCTGAATGGTTGTATAGTAGCAAAGGAGCTAGGCGGAAATTTGATTACAGAGCGAATAAAACTTCACGGAAAAAGACATTTGTAACATTAGACATCAACCTGTGAAGTTAAATGTAAGGCCACTTTTCAAAAATGTAACGGGATAGATTTACCGATTAAGAATTTCTCTTCAAAATACATACACACTTATTGCTAAAGGAGAAGCACCATTTTTTTTATATATATATTGTAAATATATGGAATCAAATATAATACAAGAGTATGAGAGCCCTGGATCGCTCTTCCGAGTTGAGCAATATGTTTTGTAATTCCAACCACAGTAAATCATTTTTTTCAATATGGCAAGCTTATACTAGAGGCCGAATGTCCGGTAGCTCTGTTTGGAGAAACGCGTGCTGTCAATCCATGGGTTGCGAGTTCGAATCCCAGCTCGGCCAACATTCATTCCAACGTCTACTGAGAATGTATATCTCGGAAGGTGGTCGTTTCACTGAGGTTGAAGTCATCGTACCACAGTTTGTACACGGTGCCCTCATGAACAACTGTGTTTACATGAGTAACGGTAACGTTATCACAGGAATCATTTGACTGTTGCGTCTTGAACTTTATGAAAGCCATTTGGACGTCATTCAAGAGGTCCATGGATGTACACGTGTTCATGTTGAAGTACGGTTTCAGTTGTTCTCTCGAGGGTTAAGCGACTTGATCCAAAGAGGTGCAGAGATCAGCCTTCTGGCTCTGGGTGGGCTTACTCCTCTTCTTTTGTTGCTGGTCATTTGGTGACTTGTTTGGCCTCTTTGTGCCACTGGTTTAAAAACATTATAACAACATAACAACATATTTAAAAATATAATGTTTATAGTTTTCACCTCATGCTTTGTTTTAAATACTGTACAGTTGGTTTCATACATGAATATACAAGATTAAATTTATCTAGCTGGTGTTCATTGTAAAACATCTGGATATAAGATGTTTAAATTACGAGCAGCATCCATCATCATTTAACCAAGCGTCATCATCTGCATCATCACTACCATACTGGTCCAAATTCAACTTCTTAACTGCCAGGTCCACAGCTGTCTTGATCAACACTTCTGGTACATCCATATGTTCTGTTTGAACTCCAGTATCGTCCATCATTGCAACCGGTTGATGAGAGGTATTGTTGTCGGACAATCCAATTGCACTTGCTTTTTAGAAAGCTTCTTTCTACCTTTTCTGTCCAGCCATGATTTAACAGCATCTTTGACAAGTTTCTGGCCTGCAGCAGAAGATGATCAAGGAACAGTTATACATATGTGCAGAATTGACTCCAACATGAAACTCCTCAGTCTATTCAGTCTTCACTGATTTTAACGCACAAGCACCCCTCTCTGGCCATGCATTTGACACTGGTAAAGAGGCCACAACGTCAGCAATGTAAAAAGTATCTGGATACAGCTGTCTCGCTGAGGTGTCCTTAAGAAGCTGTAACAGAAGCCACTCAGTGGGAGATATATCGCTGCCTCATTTCACGGACTCGGATAGGTTAGTTTTTTTAGCATCCCTGATGTGGTATTTCATGGCATGCCACTGTGCTTTCAATTTGTCGGATCTGTCCTGATTCTCACTAAAATAATGGTAACAGAGATTTTCTATCTGTTGATTTCCGTACGTTCTCATCTCAGCTGCAGAATCTGGTTTTGCTGTAGGGATGAAGATATTAAATGCTGTCAACACCTCAGAACTGTCTAAAAATATGTTGTCAATGTTTGAAACCAGTGCTACAACCTACATTGAGAACACAGATTGTAACTGCTGCCCATCATTTTTGTTCATTTTAATATCAGCACACATATCTGTAGTGTAGTGAGTCTGTCATTTCTCAAATTGTTGAGGATTTTTTCTTCTTCTGATAAGTTTTGAAGTCTGTCTTTTGTCATGTTGATTGCTGGTAAAATTGCAGCGAAGTTTAACGATCGCTTCTGAAAACGACGGGAGATGTCACCAAAGATTGGGAGTACTTCCCTCATGATGTAGATGACCCCAAGAAACTTCAGACTCTTCATCTTTCTAAATAACCCAGAGGCAGAGGCAGTGGCATCTTTCTGCTCGAACTGAGCTAAGGTTTGAAGAACCGCTTCATATTCCTCATGTACAGCTTTCACGGAGGCCTCCAGGCTCAACCACCTGGTTCAACACGCTTGCTTGAGCCTCTTAATAACCCTCTTCACCCCTTTGCCTTCCAGCCGTATTGATTTCAGCTGTGTCTGAATCTTCAAGTAAGCATTTTTTTTTTGTGAATTCTCGAATGTGTCAAGACATTGAGAATTTGAGATGAAAGGAGGTGGTAAAAATGTTATGAAAAATAAAGTCCCTAGTTAATTTATTTTGACTTATATGGCTATAGTGTAAACTTAAACAATCTTCTCCGAAAGTGTCAGGCCGATTTTCAAATAATTTTGTTGAAATGTTCCTTGGATGACACTCTATCAGATTCCTTTAAGCCATGTTGATTGGTCGAAAAACATGACCGCCAGTGGCGAAATTGACATCAGTGTTATACAGTAAAACCTCCTTTTTCTTTTTTTATTTCTGAGTTTGTTGCGGATGCGTAAAATATCTTTTCGGTGAAATTTGATTTCGGATGCCGAAAGGATAAACTTAAAATGCTCATTGACTACATTATTACTATTACTGAAATGATAACATCAAATCAATTGTAGATTACACTATTGTTGTAAAATTGAAATCTAAAGTAACGTAATCATCTTTGTCGACTGGGTATATAAGGTAGCGAAAATTTATTTGTATTCGTCGTATATACTTAATGTTAAACTGGCTTTAGCTACATTTACCGAGAAAGGTTTATTAAAATCGGCTTAAGCCAAATTTGGAAGGGAAAACTGAATGTCAGTGGTCGCAAACTTCTATTTGAGGAATTCAAGAAGTAATAAGGAATATGAGGCCTTCCTGTCTTTCTCTTTCATGGCATCATGATTGTAATATTGTAGATCGGGAAGTTGTGATAACATAGCATCTTGGTTTTCTTTTCTGTTAAACAAATGTGGGAAATATCCTTTTGCGAGCTCTTTAATTCCAAACATTTCTGGTAACTTTGAAAAAGCTGCTGGTAAAAAAAGGATGGAATCAATCATCCGTATTTTTCAGGCAGGTACCTCTACTGACATGCTCTTCGCTCCATTTGGTATAACCTTCGGTAAGATGCCATTCTGATACAGGTATTTCAAAACGGGATATGAATCATACCCTTTGACATTATGACATAGAACTGTTGCATTTGAATTTTGCTCAGAGAAGAGTCATCTACAGAAATCATTTACAGTCTGATTTCCTGAAAATACCATTTCGTTTTGACCACAGTAGTTGTAATGACTTTTTGCAGTGACATCGGTTTGCAAGCAAGTTGTACATACTTTATTGACCACACATAAATGTGGCTGATGTTCAAATGAACCACACATAATGATCGGGAATAATGCTGACATTTTCCGGTTTGGGAATCCATTTTTAATCAATATTGTATACCCTCTAGCTATTTAACACTTCCAAGAGTCTGCAGATCACTTGATTCACATCTTAAGTTCTATGGCGACCGTAGTACTTCAAACGGTGCTGGGATTTATAGCATGCGTCAAATATTTAAGAACAACTGTTTTATAGCATAAACAATATTTTAATTTGTAATCGGTAAAATGTAGTGGCATAATATTGGCTGCAAAGGTCCATAATAACTGACATAACCTACTACCCCATTTTGTGACAACCCGACCTGGGGAGACAACCGACTGCCTACGACTTAACGTTTGACTGGCGAATCGGCGACCTATGTTACCATAGTGTCGAAATCCCACAAGTTAACACAGTCTCATGTAGACAGCATTATGGGGTCAGCCCGCATTACCTATCCCCCGAATTAAGTGCCCAAGCGTTAGACAGCTCTGGACCTCCCCTCTATACATAGAGGTGGAGGGGGACCCCCACGTTACACAGAGGTAGGCCCCCAAACTACAACGTACTTACACATATGTTTATACGACACTGAAGAACCTGCAGCTTGTGAGCGTGTCAGGCCAGGGTAAAGGCCAGGCTGATACCCCCCAAAAGCTTTCTGTCTCCCCAGAGCCGCCACTGTAAAATATCGAAACATATTTTGATATTTTGCCACGCCACAAAATGTTATTTTTCTCCTACTGACCAGCAGGGTACATATTTCCATTATCTTTTAAAAACATGTTTAAGGCTGCTTTCCAATTTTTTAGAAGAATGCTGTTTCCTAAATTTGACAGGTGGGTCCCATCTGTCCTGTACAGACTAGCCTCGTCTACCTTAATATAACTGTCATTGTGGATTACTTTCCCACCTGTATGTAACACGAACGATTTAGAGGCTGCATTTACACTTTTCCTCTTTTTGTCGATCTGGGACCCTGAGCCGATAGGAGCAAAATGCCAATATCTCCTAGCGAGCAGTGATGACCAAATGATTGTTATGTCTTTGAATAACGCTTTATAGCGAAGGATTGAGGTCTTAATGTTTTCAATAATGTTCTTGCCTGAAACACCTTCTGTGGTTTGATCGTTCTGTAAGACCATATGTCTGACCAGATTCATCACTCTCTCATATTTACATGTTTGGGTATTGATAACTTGAACTACTGCTTGATTGTCAACATGGAAAAGAACCCATCGATTTCTTAAGCTGTTTGACCATGTTAAGATAGCGGCTACCACTGGAAACAGCTCCAAGAGGGTCATATCCATAGTTAGACCCTGCTTTATCTTCGGGCCATCTCCCGTGCGCCCATTGACCTGAGAAGTAAATTCCGAATCACCCATTATTACCCCCCCCCCCCCCCCCCCCCCCCCCCCCCCCCCCCCCCCATTGCATCTGTGTAGAGTTCCAGCTCATTGTTTGTTAACCATGTTCTATTAGATATCAAAGTCACCCCATTGTAATGTGTAAGAAAGGAAAGCCAGACGTTTAAATCGGCTTTAATGGTTTTAGAGACCCTAATCTTATGATAAGGCTTTTTGATTCCAATTGTGGCATTAATCAGCCTTCTGCGGAATGCTCTACCAGGGGAGACCACTTTACATGCGAAATTGAGTAGACCAAGCAGTGATTGCATTTCTTTTAGAGTTATCTTTCTTGAAGATAAGACTGCGTATTTGCTCTTTCGTTTTTAAGAGTTTTTCCTTTGGAAGACGCATAACCATTTTCTCGGAATCCATTTCAATCCCCAAAAATGTTAGACATGTTGTAGGATGAACTGATTTATCTTCAGCTAAAGGGACTCCAAAATTTGAACACACTGATTGAAATTCTGTTAGCATTAAGCCCGGCCTAGAACTCGGAAGCTTTTTCCCCAAACAGGAAATTGTCTAGATAATGCAGGATGTCGCTACTTTTGGTTTTCTCACCTATCGACCAATGTAGGAAACATGCATTTTTTTCCCAGATAGCACAACTGGCTGACGAGCCCATAGGAAGCATTTTATCATAAAAATATTGGTTTTCAAATTTGATACCGAGTAAATCGAAATCTGATGGGGTGATGGGAAGTAATCGAAAGGCTGATTTTATATGTTTTACTTAAAAGTGTCCCTTTACCTAACTTAAAAATCGGATCGGCTGCCTGATCAATATTTGAATATATGACTTTGCAGTATTTTTCCTCAATGAAATCGTTAATAGATTGGCTGTCTGGGTATGACAAGTGATGAATCATTCTATGATCACCGTCTTTTTTGGCGACTAAACCTACCGGAGATACTTGAAGGGTCAGGAATGGTTTATTGCTGAACGGACCTGCAATTCGACCCCTATTAATTTCTTTGATCAGTTTTTCCCTCATTATATTGGGGTGCTGCTTTGCACTAGACAAGTTAGGTGACTCACGTGCACATCGTGGTCCTGTGTAGTTTAATGGAAATCCATTGTGTAGCCCTTTCGTTAAGAATATGGCATCCTTATGCTGGTAGTTTTTTAACGATTCGAGTAAATGATATATTTTTAGCGGTGTTTTTCCTAATTCATAAACCTATCACATTATTTGCTTTGTCTGCAACTTGACTTTGGATGGTTTCCGCCACATGACTGACAGGCATGACTAAACCTGCAATTAGGCAAAAATGGACATTTACCTCCTGTATTGAAATAATTACATGATGCAGAATGGGCTAATGTAGGTCTCCTAAACGATAGAGAATTGCTACTATGCCTAGTATGGTTTGACTGTTCCGTGTAAATACTGCCAGCATTCACATACAACAACCAAACTCGGAATGAATTGCGCCACAGGATGCGGATGGATTACTAGCAATTTGCAAACGGAATTGCTCATCGTATTTCCACCAGCCAGGAGACCTACTACAGGAGCCATTCTAATATCCCTCATATATTTAATCAATTCTTGGGCCCGAGCTGGAAATTTTTCCAGCGTTATGCTGACATAAACAAGAAAACCGGATGTCCACTGGTCAATTGATATCTTCGATGGTTCAACTTTTGCATGGTTAATACATAATCTTCCATCTTGTATTGTGATCTCCCCAGCCGGACCATTGTCTGCTATGACTTGCAGCTCTCTTGTGGACTTTAACAATGATGCAATATCAATATATTGCCATTCCCAAACTTTCTCTTTAACTTTTAAAGGTATACTACTACCTACATTATTAAAAATACTAGGTTCCTGAACCGGCTGCCATGAATCGGCGACCTCCATTACTGGCGCCATTACTTCTTTTTGAAAAATTAACAAATTCGACACTTCACCTGAATCATCCTGGTTTCCCACGGGTAACTTATCATTCTCCGCCTGCCTGGACCTCTTAGGCTCCTTTCCAACCTTCTTTGAAGCTATTCCCCTCTTAGGTGTCATTATTTTCGCAGATTGTTTGGATTTTAAATTTTAATAAATTGTACACAGCTATGCCCTTCAAGAGTTGCAGGAAAAAGGAAGCTGACTTTGAATGGCATTCTGGGTACCCCTATCAAGGGACATAATTCTGAAGCGAAACTTCAGAAATTCAGAAGCATTTATCTCCCCTGCTATAAACCCTTATTTATTTGAAACACCTGACCCTTTGTTACAAATTATTTTAAATTGGATTATAGAATATAAAATTCGTATAATCTGTATTAAATCCATATTCACATAGAATTTGGTCGTCTTGCGTACACTATAGTTCGTAAAAGATATAGGTTTGTCCATGAGGGTCTTCACATTTAGACTGTGTTTTTGTTTGTTTCTTTTGCGATAAGTTCTGTTCCCGAGTGTGTAGGTATCATGTAGCATTTGTGGATCTCATCAAAATAATCTTTACACGTCTTACAGTAAACTTCGCCGCAAACGTGATTTTTCTTAATCATTTTTCTGTTGATGGTTTGACCACAGAGCCGACATCTGTTGTATGAACTGCATGTTGAATTTCCTAATGTTGTTGAAGCTTTATGAAGATCGAAACACTTCTTTCCTTGAACATAGCCGCCGTGATATAACTGAGAAATTGTTAAAATTCGGCGTTAAACCCCAATCAATCAATCAATCATTGAACATATATGTTACAGTCAGGGCAATGTATCATATATTATTTTCTCCTTTTTGTATGCCCATAATTTGTAATTAAACTGTTAAAACTGTAATAATCTTCTTTTACATGCCCCCAGTTATTGAATTACATGTATATATAAATATATAATTAGTATATCACTACTACATCGTGAAGTAAAATATTACCAATGAATTAACTTATTAAAGGCTGTAAGCAAGCCAACGTTACTATATGTAGAACATAAAATACACACGAAATAGCTTCAATATAATAAGGTTAAACGCACTTAATTTTATCCAAGTTGAAATGTAAAAGTAACAAAATAAATCACAATTCATTGAACCAGAAAACTAATGTAATATGATTATACATACAGCTTTTAATATAGAAACGTTTACAATTTGATATAGCAAGTTAATAGTAAAATAATTAATTTAGTTATTGTAAGTATGCTTTCATGAAATTAATTTGGCGAAATATTAGTGTTCCTAAATGCTTTGTTTTGTGTCCTAACGTATTACGCATATGTAAAACACTTTATACGTTACTTGCTATGATAATACACTATAGAAACATTCAACAACAAAGAAATGAAAAAATAAAATACTGTGAATCTCTTTGTAAAAGGAACATTCATGGCCAAAAAAGGGCTTTCAGTTTGATCGTGGAATTAAAACTATATTTTAACTGTGGTGCGGAGAAAGATGATAAGCCGGCCGGGTAGCTCAATTGCTAGCGTATCTGACTTGTGATCTGGAGGTCACGGGTTCGATACCCGGTTGCGGCGACATTCTTTCGGGCGATGTTTTCCATTGCCTCTCACCTCTGATCTATGTGAGAAAGTAGTCAGTGGCTTCGAAAGAATGTTGTGTAAGTACTGGTGTGGGAAAGCCAGGAAAACATGGGTAGGTGCACTGACCGCCGTGATATGACCAAAGCTGTTGAAAGCGGCGTTAAACTCCAAACAAACAAACAAAAGATGATAAGATACTTTACGAAGAACAAAGATACGTGTCTTTGAACCACTATGCCAATAAGTAGGTTAATACGTAACACAGTGTTATCATTTCTTACGTAAGGTATTTCTGAAAATCTAACAAAATAACTATTTTATCATAAAATGTGTATATATTAAATTCTTACCTTTAAATGAATTCCATAACACTAAATTACAGCATAAAAAAAACACCAGCCGATCATTCATAAAAACAACCCGTTTTGAATTTTGAAACTACCGCCAAGTTTCTATTTGTATTATCAAGCAAGCGATATGCTTGAAAAAAGACATGAATAACCACCTTGTGTAACGTATGACATTCGTTTATCATATTACTATGTTACAGGTCATATAGAATATTTACGATGTTATCATTAAACTCTTAACATATCGCTACATCGGTGTAAGGGGAGTATTAAAATATTCTCTATTGTGGCCATCACAATGCGAAATAACAATTATGCAGATGAGAATTAGAAAGAATATTTCCGCACTTAAAATGTTTCACAAAACCATTTAAACCTAGATAAAATATGTTTTCCAAACTCTAAATAACCGTTAAACTCTTATCTAACGTAGTATATGTTATGCAGAGTAATAAGCGACCTTTATCGCTAAAGGTAAATCCCCATCTCATCGGTCATTAACCTTAAATACTATCGAGTTGACACCGCTAACGTCACGTCGGCTTAATTTCAAGTGGTTAATAATTTATTATAATTATAATAAATAATAACGACTTACTCGAAATCATCTATGCGGTAATGTAATCAGCTTTAACAGCAAAGTAAGACTAAAAAGGAGAGTAAAAGAGTTATGAACAACTGTAACACTTAACAATATCTCCAAATATCTGTTGATTTACCAAACATAAATTGTTGAAATTTGACATAATTGTTCTTAACCACAGTATAAATCCATATCTGAAATTTGAAATTTTATATTATTAATCAGAAGTTATAGTTTAAAATATATATATATTTTTTTTTTTCGTCTGCACACATTTAAATATCCCTCTTCAAAATAGAACCCTCCCACATTCGGGACATGACCTTCTAGCTAGCATTCATTCATCCATTCTAACTGTACAGATAAAGATCTACTCTAACTGGCGAATATTTACAAATACCAGACATCGAGTTTCAGTTTCACAGCAATCAACTGTCAGATAAGCCTTGTCTCTATCTCATAATAGTGTTACAGGACCCAGCCTTTTATGTACTTGTATGCGGATAATCATATTAACAATTAAATTACCATTTCAAACCCTTAAAATGTTGAATGGGTGAAATAAATGAATGAATATCACATTTAATGATGGACGGGTTATTTTTTCTGTCTCAGTTGTGTATATAAGGTTAACATTAGTCGTACAGACGAGAGCTACATTGTGTAATTATAGCCCCACAAACAAGTTTTTTGGGGGTATATAGGAATCACCCTGTCCGTCCGTCCGACTGTCTGTACATAAGTCTTTTAAGCGCAACTCCTCCTTAACGGCTTGGCTTCATTAATGCGATCTAAATTAGACTACGCATGTATTGTTTATGGCTCTGCACGAAAGTCGTACATTGCAACACTTGATACCATTCGCCATCAGGGTTTACGGCTAGCCTTGGGCGCTTTTCGAACCTCGCCCGTCAAAAGTCTCTACGTAGAAGCCAATGAACCATTGTTAAATTTACGCAGAAAAAAACTAGCTATGCAGTATTTCTTAAACTTAAGTCTAATCCTTCAAATCCCACTCAGAGTTGTTTTCAACCCTTTATACAAGGAATTATTTTTAAAGAAAGAACGGGTAATACCGCCTTTTGGTATCCGTTACGGCCCAGAAGTCGCAAAGCTTGATATTGATCTTGACGACATCGCGAAGCAAGATATTTCAGATGATCCACCTTGGACACTAAGTAGTCCATCATTCATTTATGATCTTGCGCCTGATAAAAAGGCCTGCTCAGATCCTATTGTTTTTAAATCCAAGTATATGGAAATTAAAAATACATATTATAACTGAGCGTATTTATACGGATGGTTCTAAGGATGGCAAAAGTGCAGCTGCTGCCGCAGTTCCTGATTGCGATGTAATAACATTTCGTCTACCAGATAATTCTTCTATTTTTTCCGCCGAGTTAAAGGCAATATATTTAGCTTTGGACTTTATTAAATCAGAAGGTTATTGGCGATATATTATATTTGCCGACTCATTGTCTGCTATGCAGGCACGTCAGAATGAGAAAATTAAAAATCCTCTTGTTGTTAATCTCCTGTCTAAACTATCATATATTTGTGCTACATCGAATGTAGTGTTTTGCTGGATCCCCAGTCATAATATGGGTATTCGCGGTAATGAACAAGCTGACTTGGCAGCAAAATCCGCTCTTTCACAAGATATCTTGCCTTTTAAAATACCTTATTCCGATTTTAAACCTTTAATAAACGTTTTACTGTGCGATGATTGGCAAAGTGATTGGAATGAGCAAGTGAATAATAAGCTCCACTCAATCAAGCCAGTACTTGGTGAGTGGCTGCCAGCTTAACGATCCTTTCGCCGAGAAGAAATTGTTCTTGCTCGTTTACGCATTGGACACACATGGTTAACTCATTCATACGTACTGAAAGATGAGGAAGCACCTCAATGTATTCCATGTTTTACACAACTTTCAGTACAGCACATTATTCTGGAATGTGCTGAATTCGCCCCAATACGTGATAGATTTTTCAAGGCTCAAAGTATGCGTCAGCTCTTTGAGTCTGTCAAACCTGAACTTATATTCGATTTCCTTAGGGAAATTAATATTTTTAATAAAATATGATTATTTCTTAAATCGTGCTTTTGCACATTCATTACTTTTACTGATCTTGTTCCACATTTTCTCCGATAATTTTATCTTTATGATGAGTATTACATAGTAATATTTGGCTTGTTTGACTAAATCCTTTTTTAAATTGGCTTACATGTTGTTTTATATTAAATGTTAAGTATCGCATACATCATGTTTGATTGTTTTGTCTAATAAACTGGTTATTTATGTTACAATTTTAATTATTTCATCATTTACAGTAAGTAAATTATTAAGCGCCCAAAATGACCTTAGTTGTCGACGGGCCTTAAAACACCATTCATTCATTCATTCCTTAATGGCTGGACCGATTCTGATGAAACTTTACACCGTTGCAGAACACAATCTGAGGATGTGCATGAAGTAAAATTATCCCGGTCGTAAATATATCCGTCCGTCTGTCTGTCTGTCCATATGTTTTAAGCGCAACGGGGGGTATCCTTTTGTTCTAGTTTATTTTTGTGGAGTTATTTTTCTGTCTCGGTTGTGTTTATAAGGTTAACATTAGCCGTTCTGACGAGAGATACATTGTGCAATTTATTTTTGTGGGGTTATTTTTTCTGTCTCAGTAGTGTTTATAAGGTTAACATCAGCCTTTCAGACGAGAGATACATTGTGCAATTTATTTTTGTGGGGTTATTTTTTCTGTCTCAGTAGTGTTTATAAGGTTAACATCAGCCTTTCAGACGAGAGATACATTGTGCAATTTATTTTTGTGGGGTTATTTTTTCTGTCTCAGTTGTGTTTATAAGGTTAGCACTAGCCGTCCAGACGAGAGCTACATTGTGTAATTTATTTTTCGTGGGGTTATTCCTTTCGTATCAGTTCTTATAAGGTTAACATTGAAAGTTTCTAATGGTATTATTAATAAAACAAATAACTATACAAATATTTAAATGCAATCAATTCATTTCTTAAAACATACATATACTTATATGTGCATCATTTAAATTATAATATCTCAATATCTTACGACAAAATTCCTGATGAAGCTTCTTACAAGACAGTCATCAGGCCTCGTAATCTTGAGAATATTTTTAAACTTTAGCTCTATAATGAATTTTTTATATTTTAGTTATCAGTGGTATTAAAAAATTATCAAACCTTACTTGTATGTAGATATTGTAATACTTATGCAAAGTATGTAACAAAAGTGACTGGTACAGTAAAATTAATATGCATTATCGAAAACTGGATGTTTTAAAACTAATAATATTCTCAAGAATGGTTGGTGACTATTAAGCCATGTGATCAGCAGCATTGTCGTTTTTAACATGTCTATATATTTAAGTTTAATGATCATGTTACTCATTTGTTTCTTGATGTTGTCTGGCTTTTTCAAATTTATAAGTCCACCATTTTTCATGCTTTTTCTGACTGCTTTCTCTATCTCATGTTTTTTCGGACAATTTTTGGTCAAGATATTCACACTGAATAGTACGCGAAGTTCTTTTTCCTCTTCCACAGTCCACTTTTGACGTACCGGCTGGCGAACTAAGAAAAACAAAACACTGAAAGTACTGCATTTCGCAAGCGCAAACCTGTGACCAGTACAATCACTTAAAATACTTTAAACAAAACATTAAAACTGTGTTGTTGTTTTTTTTTTTTTAATTATTTCAAACAGTATAATACGGTAACCTGGCTATGTGTCTTGAACCTTAACTGTTGTCAAATGCATTTTAAACAGATCCAAGGTGTTAGATTGTCAACTACGTCGTGGTTTCCATTATAACAAAAATGAGACCATATTATAAGTCGCAGAAAAAGCTCCCACTGTTACCATGCCGAATAACCACTTATTAACCAATTAATATTAATATAATTGGTTGAAGCTTATAATCAATGACACAGCAGATTTAACAGAAAACTTGGGCAGAAGATTATAGATTAGCACAGAGTGTTTACGCAGTAACCTATAGCACTGCACTGGTATTGCGTTGTAAACTTTGTGATAATATTTGCAAAAAAACACCAATAAATAAATAAATGAAATGTCAATTTAGTATGCATCTCAAAAGGACCTTAAAGGTTTGAAACTTGTTCAGAGTGCTGAAGATAAACAAAACTAGAAATATCACTGAAGGTGATGAATACCCCAATAACGGTGCCCTGACACAGTTATCGCACATAACTCGTTGAAAAATTCAAAGCAAATATTTCAATATAATTATTGCTGTAGTTGTTAACAACTCAGTGCTTCATAAGCTAATTCATCTTGATACAACATTGCAGGCAACTGCTGTTAGAATTTCTATTAACAAAGCAGTGACTTTGTGTTCATTGTATCTCCCACCATGTATGCCACTGGATATAGATAAACTAAACAACCTTACCTCTCAACTCCCCAAACCCTTCATTTTAATGGGGGATTTCAATTGCCACAATACATTGTGGGGATGTAACGACACCAATATAAAGGGTCGAAAGTTAGAAGAATTTATTTTTAAACAAGATCTTTGTCTTTTAAATGAAAAATCATATACATACTTGCACCCTGCTACTGGTTCTTACTCATCTCTTGATCTTGCTGTTTGTAGCCCTGATATATTTGTTGATTTCTCATGGAAGGTCTCGGACGACCTTCATGGAAGTGATCATTTCCCTTTAATTATTACTGAAACTGGACGCTCTGTCCAGGAGCGTCCACTTCGATGGAGGCTTCACAAAGCGAACTGGAATTTATTCCAGATGCGATGTGAGGAATCCATTACTCCGAATGATTTGTTGGATTGTGATAATCCTACACAACTTTTTACTTCATTAATTTATCAGGCAGCTGAAGAAGCAATACCACGAACTTCGACAACTCCAAAGCGCCCTCACAAACCTTGGTTTGATGAGGATTGCAAAAAGGCTATAGGTACACGCAAATCGACTCTCAGAAAATTTGACCTGAGGCCAACCCATGAAAACCATGAAAAATTTAAAATAGCTCGAGCAAAAGCTCGCAAAACTATTAAATAAAGTAAACGTGCGTCTTGGCGACGGTATGTATCTAGGTTAAATTCTAGATCATCCGTCAAAAAGACATGGGATATGATAAGAAAAATTAATGGCAAGAGTAGCTCGATTGGTGTAAATCACCTGGACACTCCAGACGGTGTCGCTTCTTCAAAGAAGGATATTGCAGATACTTTGGCAGATTCCTTTGCGCAAAAGTCGTCCTCTTCAAACCATTCTCCAAAGTTTCAAAAATTTCAACAACAGAAGGAGAAACAAAAACTAAATTTTAAATCAAAGAATAAAGAGGCCTACAATAAACTTTTTACGTTAAAAGAATTAAAAACAGCTCTGAAAAAGTGCCATGATACCGCTCCGGGTTCAGATGATATACACTATCAATTACTTAAACATTTACCTTTTCGGTCCCTTTCTTGTTTACTTGACGTTTATAATCAGGTTTGGCGAACGGGAAGTCTCCCGGGTTCTTGGAAAGAGGCCATCGTTATTCCAATTCCCAAACCTGGTAAAGATACAACTAATCCTGGTAGTTATCGCCCCATAGCCTTAACCAGCTGCATATGTAAAACCATGGAAAGAATGGTCAACGACAGACTTGTTTGGTTTCTTGAAAAGAACAAACTTATCACAACTGTCCAGTCTGGTTTCCGTAAACATAGAAGCACAATGGATCATTTGATCCGTTTTGAAACTGTTATTCGTGAAGCTTTTATAAAAAAGGAGCATGTAGTCTCCGTCTTCTTTGACTTAGAAAGTGCATATGACACGACTTGGAAGTATGGAATTATGAATGACCTCTATGCTTTCGGCATAAGAGGTCGCCTTGCTTATTTTATTTCTGCATTTTTAACTGACCGTCAGTTCAAAGTTCGTGTTGGTGATACTTTTTCTGAACCACACAAACAGGAAATGGTTGTTCCCCAGGGATGTATTCTTTCTGTTACACTTTTTAGTGTTAAAATTAATAACATTATTAAATCTGTTAACCCTGGAGTTGAATGCTTTTTATATGTTGATGATTTCTGTATTTGTTACAGATCAAAAAATATGCATACAATTGAAAGACAATTGCAACAAGTTTTGAATAATTTACAAAAATGGTCAAACCAAAATGGCTTTAAATTTTCTAAAAGCAAGACCAAATGTATGCACGTTTGTCAACTTCGTAAACACCACCTAAATCCAGATTTAACACTAGATGGCACTCGTATTGAAGTTGTGCCTGAATTTAAATTCCTTGGTCTATTGTTTGACCCAAAACTGACATTTATACCTCGTATTAGATATCTTAGAAATAAATGCCAGAAAGCATTAAATCTTTTACGCGTTGTATCCCATATGGAGTGGGGAGCTGACCGTAAAGTCCTGTTGAGACTTTACCGGTCATTAATACGATCTAAATTAGACTATGCGTGCATTGTCTATGGCTCTGCACGAAAGTCATACATTGCAACATTTGATACCATTCACCATCAGGGTTTACGGCTAGCCCTGGGCGCTTTTCGAACCTCACCCGTCAAAAGTCTCTATGTTGAAGCAAATGAACCATCCTTATATTTACGCCGACAAAAGCTAGCTATGCAGTATTTTTTAAAACTTAAGTCTAATCCCTCAAATCCCACTCATAGAGTTGTTTTCAACCCTTTATACAAGGAATTATTTTTAAAGAAGGAACGGGTAATACCGCCTTTTGGTATCCGTTACTATCCTGAAGTCGCTAAGCTTGATATTGATCTTGAGGACATCGCGAGGCAGGAGATTTCAGATTCTCCACCTTGGACTCTAAATAGTCCATGCTTCATTTATGATCTTGCGACCGATAAAAAGGCCTGCACAGATCCTATTGTTTTTAAATCAAAGTATATTGAAATTAAAAATACATATTATAACTTTGAGCGTATTTATACAGATGGTTCAAAGGATGGAAAAAAGGCTGCTAACGCTGCAGTTCATGATGACGATGTGATAACATTTCGGTTGCCAAATAATGCTTCTATATTTTCTGCCGAGTTAAAGGCAATTCTTTTGGCGTTGGACCATATTGAATCCGGCGGTTATTGGCGATATATTATTTTTACTGACTCATTGTCTGCTATGCAGGCACTTCAGAATGACAAACTAGAGAACCCTATTATTGTTAACCTCCTTTCTAAGCTATCTCATATTTGTGCAACAGCACATGTGGTGTTTTGCTGGATCCCTAGTCATATGGGCATTCACGGTAACGAACATGCTGACTTGGCAGCCAAGTCTGCTCTTTCACAAGATATTTTACCTTTTAAAATACCTTATTCCGATTTTAAACCTTTAATACATGTTTTACTTTACGATGAGTGGCAAAGTGATTGGAATGAGCAAGTAAATAATAAACTGCACTCGATCAAGTCAGTACTTGGTGAGTGGCTACCAGCTTTTAGATCCTGTCGCCGAGAAGAAATTGTCCTTGCTCGTTTACGCATTGGGCACACATGGTTAACTCATGCATACTTACTGAAAGGTGAGGAAGCACCTCAATGTATCCCATGTTTTACACAACTTTCAGTACAGCACATTCTTCTGGAATGTGCTGATTTCGCTCCAATACGTGATAGATTTTTCAAGGCTCAAAGTATGCGTCAGCTCTTTGAGTCTGTCAAACCTGAACTTGTATTTGATTTCCTTAGGGAAATTAATATTTTTAATAGGATATGATTATTTCTTAAATCGTGCTTTTGCACATGCATTACTTTTACAGATCCTGTTCCACATTTTCTCAGATATTGTTTATCTTTATGTTAAGTATTACATAGTAGTGTTTGGCTTGTTTGCCAAAATTCTGTTTTACATTGGCTTACATGTCATTTTATATTAATGTTAAGTATCGCAAACATCATGTTTGATTGTTTTGTCTAAACTGGTTAGTTATATTTCAATTTTAATTATTTAATCATTTACATTGAGTAAATTATTAAGCGCCCAAAATGACCTTAGTTGTCGACGGGCCTTAAAACACCATTCATTCATTCATTCAATATAATTAAATACAAAATTGCAAAAATCACCAAACTGGAGCAGGATTACAATATATGCACAACTAGGCTTGGTATCAATCATTCTTGTGAAATTTCATGAAATTTTGACCAACAGTTTCCCAGAAATAGTATTCACAAGAAATGTCCACAGACCGACCGACAAGAGTTACTCCTATATAGCCCCCATATACTTTGTATCTGGGGATATAATTACTGTTAGCTGGGTTCATATGCATACATTTGCCCAAGTCCAAGGCTACAACTCGGCAATGTATCGAAATATTCAGATAAAACTATCACTCATATCCACTTTATAGTGACCATGTATAGCAAGTTTCATTGAAAACTTGAAATCCAACCACAATCTGACTCCCTTTGTTTGTGGGCGTATTAATATATATATATATATATCCTAACCTTTCCCTTTTTAGCTCACCTGTGCACGAAGTGCTCAAGGTGAGTTATTGTGATGTTAAAGTTTTAGGGCATTTTAGTTGGCATTTTCATTTAATTTTTTAATTTTTCTCTATAGGAATTTGTGCTAGGGCTTTAATATTTAGAATATAGTTACATCTTATACCTTTCTTTACATTGAATGCTGAAGATGCTGAGTGTGACCTTCTTTTTTGGGGAAAAAACATGATTTTCGGTGGTTAAAGTTTTGGGGCAAGTAGGATTTTATTTTATTTTTTTAACTTTTTCTGAATAAGTACTTGTGCTAGGGCTTTCATATTTGGAAAATAATTACATTTAATACATTTCTTCATATTATATGCTGAAGATGCTGAGTGTGACCTTCTGTTTGCGGTAAAACACATGCTTTTGGGTGGTTAAAGTTTTAGGGCAAGTTGGCTTTTTCATTTAATTTTCAAATTTTTCTAAATAAGTACTTGTGTTAGGGCTTCCATATTTGGAATATAATTACATGTAATACCTTTCTTCACATTGTATGTTGAAGATGCTGAGTGTGACTTTTAGGGGGTAAAAAACATGATTTTTGTTTGATTTTGAGAATTTTAGATAAATTCTTAATTTTTGGTTACATTTCTTTCTAATTGTGATCATTTATTTATCAACTATAATTCTTCAACATATCAAACGGGTTTTGCATGGTGTCAAACATTAGGAAAACCTTTTTTTAAGGTTTTGCTAATTTTGGACTCGGTCAGTTTTAACATTTGCGTTTAGCTCAACGTTAAAGTTACATCATTCAAATCACTTCATACTTGGTTCACATATTTGTTAAGGACCATCGTACAATTAGGTTAGATAACTCCATTGTATCCTAAATATAGAGTAATGGCCCTTGATTGACTTAGGACATTTTATTTTTAAAATATATTTAAATGTATGTATATCTATTCAGTTGCTTTTACATATAGAGTATATAATATGATTTAATAGTACTTAAGTGCAATATAATGAAATAGTGCTTTATGTGAATAAGCGGCCTGTAGTCGAGCGCGCTGTCCTCCGACAGCTCTTGTTAAATTTATCAAGTTACTATAACATTTTTCAAGTTTCCTGTGGTGTGATGTAATTGTGGTATAAAGATCAATAAGTTTGCTATTATTCACTTTGAAAATAACAAGTAGATCATGATGATATTGTATCACTCATCCAAGTGTTACAATATCAAACAAGATATATTTAAAAGAATTTGTTTTTAAATTTATCAAGTTACTATAAATTTTTCAAATTTCCTGAGGGGTGATAACCCTGCACATCCATACAATCCTTACAGCATTACTGTGTGTATCCGAATTGTTTTAAACAATTTATAAGAACTGAGTAATATATCATACCTTACTTTTTGTCTTTAAGCGAGTTAAGGGACATTTCTATTCTTCTAATATATCACTGATGTTAATGTGAAAGCACAATACAATGTACGGATCTTTATATAGTTGAGAAACAATCAATAATGCAAAACAACTCTGTGATACTGATATAACGGTTTCATAAATTACTTTGATTAATAAAAAAGTTGTAACACAATCAATTATACAAAAAAAATGTGAAACTGGAACAACTGTGCCATAAATTACATAGGTTAATACAAAAGTTGAACAGAAATCAATAATATAAAAGACATGTGTGACACTGGAACATTTGTGTCTTGAATAAAAAAAAACATTAAACTGGACATTCTTTCAATTAGCTTATTTATATGTATTCACAGCCATCAAGGAGCCCATACAGGATTTAATTCACTCATCGTAATTATACAATGACACTTTTTATTAACCAACAAACATGTCTTAAAGTATTCTTACAGATGGTTACACAAGCAAATAATGAAATTGTTTCAAATTTAAGCAGAAAATATATCAGGCATTTTTTCGTTTAATAACAAGAATTGAGATGAAATTATAGATGAGTTTTGTCCATGAAATAGTTAAGTTGAAAAGAAATAATACGCAAACATTCTAAATTTGTTTCACATATCTTGGTTGAAAAACTGACATGCACACAATTTATTGATTTAAATCAACTTTCACATCCATGCAATATGATCAAAATTGATACAGTGCGTTATAAATAAAAAAATAATTGCAAGTATTTTGTCTTTTTACAAAACAGTGAATGCACAGAAAATGAATTTTTTCAAGTAAATTTGGATCAACCTATTCATCCAAACAGTCTGATCAGAATGTTTATTAAGTTAAATATAGCAAATAACTCTTGTTAAACTTACATTTTAATATATTGGTTATATAGATGAACCTGCACTATATGTAAGTACTCAAGTGTCTTCTGTTTAATGAATTCAAAGTATTCTATTTTGTATTACACAATTTCTACAATATATAAAAGTCTTGTGAGTAAATATTGATCAACCTATTTATTGAAAAAGTCTGATCAGAATATTGATTAAGTTAAAAATAGCAAATTTTTCTTGTGAAACTTACATTTAAATATATTGCTTATATAGATCAACCTGCACTAATATAAAGTCTCTTCTGTTTAACCCTTTCTCTCATATAGACACTTTCTGACACTTCTGCAGCAAACAGCTTTTTTGAAAATAATTACAAAAGGAGAAATTGAACAAAAACATGCAAATTTCCCTTTTGCCACATTGGTTTCCACTTTTAGTCATAGGTTATCCATTTAATTAAAGATTTTTTCATTTTTAGACAATATGTTCAAAGTCGTCTGCTGCAGAAATGTTGTATGAAGGAAAGGGTTAATTAATTCAAAGTATTGTATATGATATTTAATACTTTGAGCAGTCTTGGTCATTAGTTATACTGCAGTAGATTGTCTGCATGATAAAAACAGTTTCAGCTTTCATCTATACAGGATACCTCTCTTCAGTAATACTTTTCATGAAATGTGCATAAATTCAGTTTTAAAGAATGATGTGTAACATTTTATTGATGTTTAATTATTTCTGTTATGTTAACCGTTTCCCTCAAAAGAAAATTCTGCAACAGATGACTGAGCATAGTCTTGGTCATTAGTTATACTGCAGTAGATTGTCTGCATGATAAAAACAGTTTCAGCTTTCATCTATACAGGATACCTCTCTTCACTAATACTTTTCATGAAATATGCATAAATTCAGTTTCAAAGAATGATGTGTAACATTCAATTGATGTTTAATTATTTCTACTGTTATGTTAATTGTTTCCCTCAAACAAAATTCTGCAACAAATGACTTATTTTGACAAAACATAGACAAATTTCTTTAATTGGATGGATAACCTATGACGAAAATTGAAATTGCATGTTTTGTGCAATTTCTCTTTTGTCACTATAATTTCACTACATTTAATGTGTATTATTTGTAATCATGTAATTGTGAGTTAAATTTAAAATAAAAACATGCATACCTGACAAGTGGTGTCCCGTGTTACAACAAGTTGAGATTGGTGTTCATACTTTTTCATGTACACACCCGTATTCTCAACCGTCGTGTTCGGCTCATATGTCTGCTCTGCCAAATCGGAGAACAAAGCCACCTTGGCGTATCCACTTTCATCTTTCAACCCAAGACTTCGTATATCCAATGATCCTTCTTTCCTAAATTTTACTGGAGAAACCTAAAAAATAAACCATATATTAACAAAAAAGAATGGGAATATTGTTTATGTTAAAATTAATAATTAAATCAAAGTGTTAACATTTTTCCTCATTTAAAACATTGTAACGAAAGGAAAATTTGCTTGTTTTGAGTTTTGAACAATTTCTTTTGTTGTCATTATATTTTCAAAAGATGGTCTGCTACAGATGCCTCAGAGTGTCTATATGAAAGAAAGGGTAACCAATAACTGATGGCCGCTTTTGACATGTATGCCGTTACCATGAACAACTTTTGAAACAATGTACTAAAAGGAAAGATCACTCATAATGGAAATTTCTGTCCTCACAAAGATTTTTAAAGCTATTGTGGAACTTAATATTTGGTTAAAGAGATGTTACATATTATTATCAAATTTATTTCAGCATGTTTATGTTATAAAAAGTTGTACTACAAAATTTATTAAAAGCAAAAAAGTATTTGAATGTATTGAAATTTAATAACAATGCAAGATACACCAATATATGCTTTGTATAAATTTGGAAATCATAATTATATATTAAAGCTTTTTCATATGCAGATCAGCGACGAGTGATTATAGTACATGTTGTTTAAAAACATGTCACAGTTAAATCCTTTCCCTCATAAAGATGCTTTCTGTTTTGTCTACAGCAGACCTTTTTTTGAAAACATAGTAAATAAAGAAGTCATTGCACAAAATGTGCAATTTCTCATTTTGCAACAAAGTTTCCTGTTTAACTCGTGTTATCCATTTAATTATGCAGATTTTCAATTATTTGTAAAATTTTGTTCAGTCATCTACTGCAGAATTGTTGTATGAGGGAAAAGGTTGAAAGGACTCGTATTGTATGATTGATTTAATCACATGCAATGAATTTCTTTTCTTTTATTATTAGCAGATTTGTACAATGTAAGACAGGAGGGTTTAAACTTCAACAAACCTTCACTATTTTGGCCTGAATCATACTACGCACAGGCGATTGTAACGCCTGTGCAAGTGTCCTTTTTTTCCCAGTTGGAGGCTCTTCTTCAGGAAGATCAGGAATGTCCACATTCAATTCGACTTCTACTGCCTTGACATATCCAATGGAACTGCCACTAACAACCCAAAGAGCATCTGGTTTGTCAATACAATTCGCAAACTTGTACGACATTCCAGGTCGAACCATGGCAAATCTGTGTACCTGGTAAATCTTAAACCTACATACAGTAGCTCCAGTTAATCCAATTGCATTAAAATACTGCAGTGTGTCTTCTCCACCATTTTTTTTATAACGTTGTAGTTCCTTCGATTTACTGATAATTTTGACACACAGTCTTTTTTTCCTGGTTTTCCATTCTGCCCTTTGAATTCTGTGGAAAGAGATATTATGAATATTTTCCATCAGGAATTCTATTGTTTTTCTAAAATAGTTTTAAATAAAATTATATATTTAAAAAAAATATATTTCAAAAGAAAAAAAGTGAATATAATAAAAAATGCCATTAGATTATAATCAGTTTTACCTTTTACAACAATGTTTTAAGTATTTGTTACATTATGAAAATGTTTACTATTATTAATATTTAAGTGAAAATATTGTGTTAAAAATGTAAATATTTAGAATATACCAACAGTTTATGATCTTAAAAAACCCCACAGAGCTGCTAATGGGACTCTTTTGCCATAGTTTAGACCATAGTGTCAACACATCCTTCTCTATTTAAATGAACTTATCATGCATCATTTACATGTCATACACTACTATTTTGAAAATGTCTGAACCCTTTTTCACATGTGACAATTCTACAGCAAATGTCTTAGAACATTTATATTGTCAAAAAATGGAAAATTTGTATAATTGAATGGATTAACTATGACTAAAAGTGTAAAACATCGCAACAAAACAGAAATTGCATTATTTATGCAATTCCTCCTTTTTACACAATGTTTTCC
Source organism: Serripes groenlandicus (assembly GCA_031761405.1). NCBI lineage: Eukaryota > Metazoa > Mollusca > Bivalvia > Cardiida > Cardiidae > Serripes > Serripes groenlandicus. Next base: position 27,903,999 of record JASEVX010000014.1, read on the forward strand.
ACTTTTAGCTGTAGCTATTCCATTATAAACTAAAAAATTTGTTATTTTTGTAAAAAATATGTTCAAAGTCGTCTGCTGCAAAATTGTTCTATACATGGAAAAGGTAAAGAGTAACATCACGTGAATGGCAATTGACTTTTATTTTGTAAAGAATCGTCGTAAAGAATTTGATTTTCAAAAAAATGTTTTGTTTCATTATTCATGCAAATTATGCGCAATAAACTTCAAGGTAAAATTAAACAAAGACTGAAAACCAATAACTGGGTTTACTGTAAATTACGTAAACGATTATACTCTTCAAGTACACCATTTGGTGGTTGTATGACAGACGGATTTAATTTTTAGCTCACCTGTGCACGAAGTGCTCAGGGTGAGTTATTGTGATCGCCCTATGTCCGGCGTCCGTCGTCCGTCAACATTTTCTCCTCTGTAACCGGTGGGTCAACTGGGATGAAACTTCACAGAAAGCATCCTCTTAATGTCCTCACCAGAATTCCTTAAAATTTTTGGGATCCATGCAGAATTCTGGTTTCCATGGCAACGAAATGAAAAAAACTTCAAAATTCTTAAAAAATCTTCTCCTCCGAAAGTGTCAGGCCGATTTTCAAATTAATTTGTAGAAATGATCCTTGGGTGACCCTCTATCAGATTCCTTCAAGCCATGTTGATTGGTCGAAAAACATGGCCGCCAGGGGGGGGGGGGGGGGCTATTTTGCCGTATATGGCTATAGTGCAAACTTAAAAAATCTTCTCCTCCAAAAGTGTCAGGCCGATTTTCAAATAATTTTGTAGAAATGTTCCTTGGGTGACCCTCTATCAGATTCCTTCAAGCCATGTTGATTGGTTGAAAAACATGGCCGCCAGGGGGCGGGGCTTTTTTGCCTTTTATGGTTATAGTGAAAACTTAAAAAATCTTCAACATCTTCTCCTCAGTAACCAGTGGGTCAATTGGGATGAAATTCACAGAAAGCATCCTCTCAATGACCTCACCAGAATTCCTTCAATTTATTGGGATCCATGCAGAATTCTGGTTTCCATGGCAACGAAACGAAAAAAACTTCAAAATTCTTCTCCTCCCAAATTGGTTGGCAGATTTTGAACTTATTTTGTAGAAATGTTCCTTGGGTGACTCTCTATCAGATTCCTTGAAGCCATGTTGATTGGTCGAAAAACATGGCCGCCAGGGGGGGCGGGGCTTTTTTGCCTTATACGGCTATAGTGAAAACTTAAAAAATCTTCTCCTCCAAAAGTGTCAGGCTGATTTTCAAATAATTTTGTAGAAATGTTCCTTGGATGACCCTCTATCAGATTCCTTTAAGCCATGTTGATTGGTCAAAAATTATGGCCGCCAGGGGGGGGGCGGGGCTATTTTGCCTTATATAGCTATAGTGCAAACTTAAAAAATATTCTTCTCCAAAAGTGTCAGGCCGATTTTCAAATAATTTTGTAGAAATGTTCCTTGGATGACCCTCTATCAGATTCCTTCAAGCCATGTTGATTGGTCAAAAAACATGGCCACAAGGGGTCGGGGCTATTTTGCCTTTTATGGCTATAGTGAAAACTTAAAAAATCTTCTCCTCCAAAAGTGTCAGGCCGATTTTCAAATAATTTTGTAGAAATGTTCCTAGGGTGACCCTCTATCAGATTCCTTCAAGCCAAGTCGATTGGTCGGAAACTATGTCCGCCAGATGGCGTGGCTTATATAGCTAAAGTGAAAAAAAAATCAGGTGAACGATTCCATGGCCATCATGGCCCTCTTGTTTTAAATAAAGTCCTGACAACAATTTAACTCTACTGAGGGCAACATAAGCCATACCCTTTTCAAACACAGAGCTTCCAATATCCATACAAATCTTGTCAAGAGAAAGTCCCTGCACTTTATGAATGGTACAGGCCCATGACAATGCTAAAGGAAACTGAGAACGCACAATTGTTCTTCCACAATATCTAAAAGAATGTTCAATCCTGTCAATGCCAATAGCATTACTATCTTTTAATTTTAAACTTTGACCAATAGTGTTATCATCAAAAAGTACATTTACAGCAGTAATCATTCCATCATTACTAAATTGGAATGATTGAACTGTTCCAATAGCACCATTAACAAGACCATAACGTGTGTAAATATTGCGTAAAAGCATGACACGAGCATTTAAACACAGTTCAAGGCTGTTCAGAAGACCACCAGCAGTACGATCATCACTCGGAATCAAGGTATTTGGAACATCAGCACCAGAATTATAGTCATTACTTCCAAAATAATGAATTGATGACAGAGCATACTTAGGGAATGGTGAACTGGCCAGCATCTTTAAATTATAGGCATGAACATCAATTCGCAATGGAAAAACATGTAAAATATCTTCAAGTTCACTGGCGTTGTAATTTAATCGTGTAAGCAACACTGAAGTATCTGTGTTCGATAAAAAACCAACCCTAGCCCTATTTAGCAAGCGACCATATTCTATGTCATTTGACTGCCGCATATTTTGCTGCAAAAAAATTGGCTTGAATAAACCCCATAGAAGTTTATTACAAAATGCAAATTTTGCATTTATTGGTCTTAACTGAAAAAAATCGCCGACAGCAATGACATTTATATTACCAAAGGCATTGTCATTGTTCTTTATCTGTTACATTATTTCTCTTTTTCATCTGGTACACTTGATCTTGAAATAACAACCTCTTGCATGAACTACAACTCAATTCTGGAATTAATCTTATACTCTTTTCATATGCAACAACATGCTGATCTGTTGTTTCATAATTTATGAAATTCATATGCGGTGAAGTCGTAACATTGCAGACAAAACCTACATTCAGCATGTGATCATTAAAATCAAAAGATTCCTCATTGACTTTATCAACTTCTTCAATATCACTCAAAATAGGAAATTTCTTCTTCCCGTATTTCTTACGTGTGGCATATTTGTGTGGATTATTACTAAAATATGTATGATCACTTTTAATCTGTTTTGTAATTTTATTTGCATCAGCTTTCATTATTTGATTGCAGTAACCTTCACTCCTCATTTCAAATAAAGAAGCATGCTGTTCATTAGAAAACTGTGGATATGTTGTATACATTTCTTCCTCAGTGGGTTGCACTGTATCCATGTTCACAAATGGATAAGTATGATGTTCATTTGAATATAATGGATATGCAGTATACATTTCCTCTGTCACTGTGTTTCCAAATTGAGAAGTATGCTGATCATCATCAGCTTTCATTATTTGATTGCAGTAACCTTCACTCCTCATTTCAAATGAAGAAGCATGCTGTTCATTAGAAAACTGTGGATATGTTGTATACATTTCTTCCTCAGTGGGTTGCACTGTATCCATGTTCACAAATGGATAAGTACAATGTTCATTTGAATATAATGGATATGCAGTATACATTTCCTCTGTGTTTCCAAATTGAGAAGTATGATCATTAAAGGTGGAGTACATTTCTTCTTTAATGGGTTGCACTGTATTCATGTTTTCAAATTCAGAAGTATCCTGTGGATAGTATGTATTTATTGCTTCTTTGATGGTTTGTGCTGTATCTATGTTTTCAAATTGAAAAGTCTGCTGTTCATTAGAACATAGTGAATCTGCCCTATACAGAGCTTCTTCGGTAAAAGGGACCATATTTTCCGTAATTTGAGATACGTTTTCATTTTGAGGAGTCAACTGTTTACTAAAATAATCAGAAATCATTTCTTCTTCTACATTGGACTGGACTGTATTCATGTTTTCAAATTCAGAAGTGTGCAGTTTACTATTTATTGGATAGTACATATTCATTTCTTCTTTGATTGGATGCACAGTATTTGTGTTTTCAAATTGAAAAGCATTCTGTTCATTAGGATGTAGTGGATACGTAGCTTCTGCAGTGAGGGGAACTGTATTTAAGTTATCACTAATTTGGGATAAATATACAGGAGATAATTTATAAGCATAACCAGAATAATGAGTACTCAGAAAATTGTACAATTCATCTAAAGTTTCGTATGACAAAATAACAGATCTACCATTGTTACATTGCAAGCCATGCGAATTACGTTCATGAGAATCAAACAAAAAATACCGACCACTAGCTGGATTTATGAACAACGCTATTGTAAGACCATTTAACGTCAATAATTGGTACGGTGATAGAAGGTAAGCTTGCGAGATAGCATCAAAATATGAAACTTGACCCAAGTGCAGCTCTGAATTTAATAAAACCATAATATGTGTCGGTAGTATACTGAATATTGTACAAACGATCACGGAAATTGGCAAGATTGCGTAAATCAGTGTGAGCAAGGTATCTGACTTGTTCAATTGATTCCACTATCTGCCCATATAAATGGTTTCCTTCATTGAGTATACTGTCAACATCAGTAGGAAATATGTTTTCAATTGATTGATTTCCTAACTGGAAAAAAGCTAACAAAGCAACAAGAGACATTGCTGTACATTGTATACCGTTAAAAGGTTGAAAAACAATAGAACCCTGGTGGAAATTACCCAAAACACCACTTACCATTTTTATTTTATTTTTAGTGCGTCTCTTCTTTCCAGTAGGCAGAACGTAAATACCGCGAAATGACGCAGAGTAAAAATCATGTGACAAAATGCGTGAATTTCATTGGCCCAATTAGCGCGTCCTTTTTTTGGTTCTCGGAATCATACTTTACATGAGTCTGAGGCGCGAACGATGCCGTAACCAGTGCCAGCCAGTTAAAATTACGTAATACAAAAACAAGTTTAATAAGAGTGATTTTCATTGGCTGTGCCGGCGCATCATTTCTTAAAGAGATTTTCATTGGCTCTGATTGAGCGGGCTTTCTTTGGTTCCCGGTTTTATTCTATATTGACATTGTAAAATGTATGAACCAGGTAAACATCTTCAATCGAATGGTTGTATGATTAACCAATTTTGCCATGCTTATAACAATAAAGCGTAACCCGTTCTGCTAGAATAGACACAGAATGAATTTTGTTGAATTTAAAATACGCTTATAGAAACATATAATGGACCTTGATATTTTTTTAAACCTTGTTTTATAATTTTAAAAACTATTTCATACAATTAAAGTGTAAAACAGCTGCTTTAGCTTGTACATATACTAAATAAACAAAGGAAATTCACGATACATTGTAACATGTCTAATTTTCCCCTTATGCTAAATTTCAAAGCATTACTACAGGAAGCCGCCTCCGGGCGGCTTCCAATGATGAAGTATAATCTCAGTTATTCAATTATAAATTCAAAATTTCCCAACTACATTCAAAACTCTCACTTTGGACCATTATAATAAATGAAGTTTCTTATATTTTCACGATACCGACAAATGGGTAAAAAGTCAGCTTTATTGTGAATTTATCAACACATACAGTACTAATAAATTTGCTAGAATACATAGAGAATATTATGTCCCTGACGTAAGATATGAACTTTATCTGACGAGGTTGGGAGAATTGATAATTGGCGAGCCTTTGGCGAGACAATTATCCTTTCTCACAGCCGAGTCTGATAAAGTTCATATCGAAAGTCAGGGACGTAATATTCTATTTATCTTGCATGTAAAATTATGTTTTCAGGTAAATATACATTCATTTTAACTAGTTTTAATAAATAACATACAAAATTACAAAAGCCCATTCATGAATGACCTCACCTTCAATAGAATGACGTCACGCGCGTGCATAAATCCTCGCCGAATTACATTGTGTACACACGACATACGGAAGCTAAAGAGTTCCGACTTTAACTCCATATTTCTCGATTATTACTACTTAATTTGTATATCTGGTCTGACATAATACCTTAAAATGGCAATATTAACACGAACATATTCTTAGTAGAAGTGTAAATATTGCGGATTGGCCGTCGCTTCAGTACACAAGATAGGTCAAATGTATGTCAACCGCCGTGTTTTGAAAATGAATAGTTGTGTTGGATCTGAAAGTCAATGTATAAAGTTAGTTCAGGCTACGGAAGTTCAAGTAACACTCAAAGTTTAAATACAGATGACTATATTCAAGACCAGTGTGATGCCTAGGCTTAGTCGTCGTTTAGATTGGAGACATTCATTTTTGGAAAAGGATACCGTCACTGTTGTGGGTAGTCACGTTACGAAACTTTTAGTTTTAAAAATGATCATTTAAACACTAGCTGTACGTAAATGATAAAGTTATTTAACAAGAAGAAACATTTTTTGGATATCTCTAACGCATAGGGCCTAATGCTTTTCTGTCGGAACTGCTGTATGAAAGAGGAATCCATGGGTAGATGAGGCTGTTCGAAAACCCTTTCTCGTGGTAGAACACAGACTGACGATAGAAATTAAACATTTGTCGTTTAACGTGGATTCATTTAAGTGTATTAAAATTACTTGTGGAAACATAGATAGGACATTACTCGCTTCAGATTGTATTTAAACAAGGTTACCTATGAACTGATCACGTGAGAATAAACAGGTCTATGTATGCTACATTTTCAACGAAGAAAGTTCATCAAGTAGACTGAACATGCAGATCATTCCGTGTGATTTATATAACGATATTCTTTTCGATTTGTATTTGCATTGTACAATTTGTTGAAATGTAATTAAAACAATAATAACTTTATTTCTGATTGTTATTTTATGTTTGTTCATTGCTTTGACTGCTATACTATCAACATCATTGAGCCGTTCCATGATAAAAACCAACATTATGGATTCTGCGTAATGTATCGAACCAGATCAGCCTGCGCAGGCTAATCCGGTCCGACACATTCCGTCTCAGGGGGACAGAGGTATTGAGCAATGATTCCTTAAACAGAAAATCCACATGAGGCGAAACGTGTCTGTTCGGGTTAGCCTGCACGGCACGCTGAGGCTGATCCGGTTCGATAGTTTTCTGGTGGAACGGCTCATTTATATTTCAGAAAAAGTAGTTCCAGCGATTACGTCATTTCTAAAAATAAGTAGACTGATAAAGATAAAAGTTTATCATACCAGTAGACATGTAAACAAAAGGTTTATCATACCAGTGTTATACGTCACGTAATCTGCTCATTGCATGATAAAAGTTACTTCACATCATTAAATCATTTCGTAATTAACCAACTCGGGAAATTTACCCGAAAGGGTGTACAAGTTCTGTTCATGGAATTTGAACTTGGATAAGCCTGGCACTTTTCTACAACGGACCGCTGAACTGAGATTTCTTAGATAAACAGGATTGTATCAATAGTTCATTCCTTTGGCTGATAAGTCATGATTTGCTTAATTACATTACCTTCTAACTGAATATCTTCTTTCCAACGAATCTGCCAACTTGGTTTGTGTGTTGGATGAGCAGAATTTTAGCAATTTCTACTCTCTCCAAAATATCAGAGGTTTGTCTGTAATGAGTGAGGTGTACATCCATAGTATGACCCATGTGTGTGATGATCCACTGTCTCTGGGCTTCAGTTGTGTCTTAACACTGCAAATGTAATTCATTATTAATTAAAGTCCCAAAATACTTTTTTTTTCTTTAAATAAACCAATAAACTATCTTATTTAATAAGACATGCTAGTACTTTAAGCTGCTTAGTTGATCAAGTTTGTCTGATATGAGCATTGATGTAATACATAATTATCGCGAAAAACCATGACAAATGAAGGTGTGCTTCACAAATTTCGTATACAAATGGTCTCGTTTAGTCATTTATGAATCGATTTTAATCGAACTTTTTGCAGTTTTGTTCTAATGGGAGTTATTATTGCCTTTTATTACACGCAAAGAAAAAGAATCCCCTCTATATATTTTGCAACATTATTAAACCAACGCATTGTGGGACTTGGACATAACCTGAAACTGTCTTGTCCTGGATTATTTCTAGTTATTTCTAATATGCATAATTGCATTCTTTTGAGTAATCCTGCAAAACAGTCGGAAAAACTATTGACCATGTTCAGTTATAAATATTATAATTTTAAACTAGTTCACCTAACACCAAGAGAACTGGTCCATTTTTCAAAAAAGTAATATTTTCAGATTTATGGTTCAGTTCAGATATTTAACACACTAACACATAAAAATGCACCCTGAAATTACTTTGCGCCTGCCATACAAACCTGCACCATTGTTGCCATATACTTTCTCATGTTGGATGTGCGGATAAGGTTTGGCATTTGAAGGTCAGCTGCTTCTGTCATCTTTGTTATAGCATCAGAGGCTCTAACAACTCCAACATACTGAACATTTTTGTCAGCGAGATATTTCCCGGTGTCACTCACTGTTGTCATCTTAAAATTAGTATAAAATAACATTTGATTGTTGTAGTGTGATTTCAAAATATATCGTCATCAAACATCATTGAGAAAATTCAATATTTTGACTCGCGCTTCATGTTCGTGATTATCTCACTTATCGATGATATATATTTGGATATCACACTTCAACAATCAAATATCCTCTATTTAAATTCAGTCATTATAAATAGTTATTTCAGTGCAAAGGCAAACCCAATTTATTTTACGCTAATCTGTAAAATATTGAAAATTATCAGTGAGATATTTTCCGATATCACTCATTGTTATGACGTGTTGTCATCTATGAGATACTCCCAACATCACTCACTGTGCCAGAACTACCAAATAGTTTAAATGAAAAGAAAATTTGATTGCTTGAGTGTGATATCGAAAAACATCATAATAAGTGAGAAAATTCCATAATTTGTGTTCGTGAAAATATATATTTTTTCTAACTTGTCAATGACTATTTATTTAGATATCACACTCCCAAGTCTGAAACCACTGATTGCTTGGGAAGATTGTTGTGTGGAGTACTGGTGTGCGAAAACCAGGAAATGCATGAGAAGGTGAACTGGCCGCCGTGATATAACTGAGAAATTGTTAAAAACGGCGTTAAACCCAATTCAATCAATCAATAAATCAATCTGAAACCACTGACCAGAGTTTAATATAGTTTAATCTGATTTGTTTTATTACCTTCGCTTCATTAAATGTGCTCAATACTTTTAACTTTCTTCAGGCCAAGTCCTGTTTATGGAGAACTTCTTTTTCTGTACAAGATGGTGTCCTTTGTTGCTCAATTGAACTGACACAAACAAACTGTGCTGTCCAGCTCCCATCTTTATGTTTCTTTCCGACCCTTTTGTCTACACAAATTTCTAATCCAGGAAGCATTCTTGAAGTAGGGTTGTTGGTGTTGGAAATCCAGAATTAATATGAGAAAAGATTTAGTTTAAACGGACTTGTTCAGTGAGAAATGTTGCTATCAACATACATTGAAATGTAACTTTATAACGATTAGAGCTGCAGCAATCCGATCCAATCAATCTTTTAAAATTCGTTTGTGACACTCCATATCCCTCAACTTTCAATGCAATACGTTGGATATTTTTAGCACCAAACTGTACAGACAATGGATTTTAAAGGTTAGGAAAATCTGCTGCTGTCCGAGCTATGTGTTCCTTGCTATGATTTTTATTCTCTTAAAATTGTGTTGTTTTAATTTATTTATGATTGAATTTCCATTTTATTCGGTATGCCTTAATGACGATCTTTGTACAAAAGTAATTTTGTTCTCGGATGATTGCTGGAAAACCGCCATTGCATTAATCCAATTAGTATATTAACACTTTGCTCCATATTAATACCACATTAGCCCGCATCAAATATAGAAGGCCTTTGAAAACGCTGTGTAGGAAGATTTAAGACTGCTCGTAATGAGCAATCTTTACTCTTCCTGCATTGTTTTCCACTCTTTCAGTAATATAGTCATAATTCACCCATTAGTGATAATTGTTGAATCAATGCTGGTCAGCCTAAGCATGCCGCACAGGCTTACCCGGATATACACGTTTTGCCTCCTGTGGATTTTCTGTTTCAGGAATCATTACTCTATACCTCTATACCTCTATACCCCTGAGACGGAATGTGTCGTCTTGGATTAGCCTGCGCAGGCTGATCTGGGTCGATGCATTACCCTAGGCCATAATGTTGGTTTTCTCGCGGGACGGCTCATTTGTCGTATCTGGGAAAGGGTTATTTTTAGCTCACCTATGCACGAAGTGCAAGGTGAGCTATTGTGATCACATTTTGTCCGGCGTCCGTCCGTCGTGCGTCGTCAACATTTCAGCTTGTTAACACTCTACAGGCTACATTTTGCATCCAATCTTCATGAAAATGTATCAGAACATTCATCTTCATCAAATCTTGGACAAGTTCGAAACTGGGCCATATGAGGTCAAAAACGAGGTCACTAGGTCAAATTGAAGCGAAATCTTGTTAACACTCTGGAGGCCACATTTTCAACTTGAGCATGTTGAAACTTTATCAGAATGTTTGTCTTGATGATATGTAGGTCAAGTACGAATATGGGTCATGCCGGGTCAAAAACTAGGTCACTAGGCCAAATTGAAGGGAAATCTTGTTAACACTGTACAAGCTGCATTTTTTGCTTCAGCAGCTTGAAATTTAGTCAGAATGTTGAGCTGAATGATATCTAGGTCAAGTTCGAATACGGGTCATGCCGGGTCAAAAACTAGGTCACTAGGCCAAATTGAAGGGAAATCTTGTTTACACCGTAGAAGCTGTAGTTTTTGCTTCAGCAGCTTGAAATTTAGTCAGAATGTTGAGCTGAATGATATCTAGGTCAAGTTCGAATACGGGTCATGCCGGGTAAAAAGCTAGGTCACTAGGCCAAATTGAAGGGTAATCTTGTTTACACTCTAGAGGCCACATTTTCAACTTGAGCATGTTGAAACTTTATCGAATGTTTGTCTTGATGATATGTAGGTCAAGTTTAAATATGGGTCATATTAGGTCAGAAACTAGGTCACTAGGCCAAATTGAGGGAAAATCTTGTTAACTCTGTAGAAGCCGCATGTTTTGCTACAGTAGCTTGAAATTTGGTCAGAATGTTTAGCTGAATGATATCTAGGCTAAGTTCGAATACGGGTCATGCTGGGTCAAAAACTAGGTCACTAGGCCAAACTGAAGGAAAATCTTGTTAACACTTTGGATGCCGCATTTTTTGCTTAAGCATCTTGAAATTTGGTCAGAATGTTTGTCTAAATGATATCTAGTTCATGTTCGAATATGGGTCATATGGGGGTCAGAAACAAGGTCAATAAAGGAAAATATTGTTCAAACTCCGGAGGCCGCATTTTTACTTTGAGCAAGTTGAAAATTTGTCAGAATGTTGTTTGGATGATATCTAGTCCATGTTGGAATATGGGTCATATCAGGAAAAATAATTTATAGATCACTAGGCCAAATGAAGGAAAATCTTGTTAACACTGGAGGTTGCATTCAGAATAATTGTCTTGATGTGTTTTGCATAACAGTACATTGTATAATTAAGGTGAGCGATCCAGGGCCATCATGGCCCTCTTGTCTATATTCAGTATAGCTCTTTGCCACAAACAATAACTTTACAGTTGTCTTTGAAAAGATTAAGGAAATATTTGGAAATTCTCTAAATAAATGAATGTACTTTATTTTAACAGAGATCAATACATTGATGCAAAAGATGTAATTGTTCATTATGAGCGATAACTCGTATATCACAGTGTGTTTAACAGAAGAGAGCTACAGATGCTTAAACATTAGACAATTTAACACTTTCTCCCAAAACAACAAATCTGCAGAAGACGACATGTCATTGTTTTCAATGTTTTCAAATATTAATTTCTACATCAAAAGCCTGTAAATGGCGAAACCGTTAGGAACACTTTCAATGCAGGCTTGAAGGTCACAAATATTCACTGCAAGATTCAGTGTAAACACATTCACGCTCGGCCAACCAGATTCATGTTCAAGAATGTTTGAATGTCTGACGACAAGTAGATCTGGATCTTCACTGGTTTTAAACCAAAGTGATATAGTTATGATGGTCTGTTTATCTGTTAAGCATTATACATATACATATAATCATTTACACATATACATATAATCATTTATACATATACATGTAATTATTTACATATAATCATTTACAAATATACATATAATCATTTACACAATATACATATAATCATTTACACATATACATTAACGCATTTACACATATACATATAATCATTTATACATATACTCATTTACACATATACATATAATCATTTACACATATACATATACTTAACATTTATCTCATAAGATTTAACGGTGTGATAACCAACTTAAGAAGAATGTTAAAATCCGTAAAATTTAAAAGGCCATTTTGAAAATGCATTGAAAGCATTGTGAGAATTTTTTAGCTATTCTTTGTTTCTTTTCTTTAATGCTTTCAATAGCAGATATATCATATGTTTCTCTCTCTATATATCACAAGATTTTCCCTCATATAGACGCTTTCTGACGCCTCTGTAGCAGACGGCTTTTTGAAAACATAGTGACAAAAAAATAAATTGCCTCCTTTTGTCACAATGTTTTCCTCTTTAAGTCATATGTTATCCATTAATTTATAGAGATTTTTTATTTGCTGACAAAAAAATGTTCGAAGTCGTCTGCTGCAGAATTGTCGTATGAGGGAAAGAGTTAACAACGAATTTCTTGAACTCGTTTAATAAAACTCATGTCAGATCCTATATATCAGTATTGTGAAAATAAAGTATAAGTAAAAAAGTAGTTCCGGCATACCTATATCGCTCACAGTATGGGTGATATGGATTTTAGTTCACTGATAGAACACAGTAACTCATCATTTAGCATAAAATAAAATGTAATATCTTGAAAACTTGGAGCATATCTTTGATACACAGCCAAAATCCTTTTCAAGAATGTCTTTTGTTTCAGAAATGATATTTACATTCTAAGCAAATAAAATTATAGTACCTTTACATAAACATTTAAATATCTCTATAAGGAGGGGTATTCAGCTGTTTTCCCCACATTGTCTACCTAATTATTAAAGCAAGCCCTATGGTGGGCATACTCAAAATAATCGTAGGGGGTTGCATGTCTGTTTATAACCGGTAGTGGATTGTAAGTGTATTTAGAACCGGTGGTGGAATGCATGTGTGTTTAGAACCAGTAGTGGGTTGCATGTTTGTTAAGAACCGGCAGTGGATTGTAATTGTGTTTATAACCGGTAGTGGATTGCATGTGTGTTGAGAATTTAAAATTGTCAAGGACGAAATAATTTTGTACGAAGACCCGATTCGTTTCTTCTTCGCATAGTTGTCGTTTTATACTCTCTTTATAGGCAGAGGGTGTGTTTTAAAAGTATACAAGCTAATTCAGAGAATTCTGGTCCCCCGCCAGGGTCAAGGTCACAAGGTCAAAAAAATTGGTATTGATGGAAAGGGGTTGTCACAAGGAATACACATGTGAAATATGAAAGCAGTACCTATTACGGTTCAGAGTTTTGTGACAGCGTGACGGAGGGACGGACTGACGGACGGACTGACGGACGGACTGACGAATGAGAAATAATAGTCCCCACGCTTTCGCTAAAGCGGGGGACAATAATGATGAGCGCCCTTGTGTCAATGATGCATAACAATATGCAGATCGCAATCAAAATGCCTGTAGGGAATCTAATGACATATTTATAAGTGTCAAGGACGAAATAATTTTGCACGAAAGACCCGATGCGTTTCTTCTTCGCATAAGGGTCGTTCTTTATACTCTCTTTATAGGCATAGAGTGTTCATTCAAAGTAATTTTTTTTTTATATTAAAACCAGTTTCATCTCAGTTTGTTCTTTTCTTCATTTGTTTCGAACCAAATACACATTTTAAATCACCTATAATTAACTATGTGTAAGTGAGTGTAAAGAACGGCTCTCTGCAAAGGAGATTTATCTACGCAGTCGGTATTCGGTAGTCACTTGATCAACATATTTAGCTTAGAAACAGTTCATATTTTAGATATAGAAATCTAAAAGGGACTGTTTTGTCTTCGTAAATAAAACAAAAAAACTAAATGCGAGTCAAAATAAAGAAACTGCAAATACTTAAAACATCGGAATATTTATTTCATTTTAGATGTGTCATAACTTAGTGATTAAACAAACGCAAATGTAACATGTTCAAGACATTTAAAAAATTTTTTTTATATAATAACTCTCCTCCCATGTCATTTCCGAAAAGCTATTAAATAGTATATGTCGCGGGCTTCTGCCCGGCGACTAATCATTTTCAATTTTTAAAATGTTGTTGAACCAGCACTGTTTTTCATTGAAACAGTTAAGTAGCCCATGGTTACCAATCCACCAATCAAATAACTGGTGCTTAAAGGTAGCTGTAATTTGATTGGTTGATTGGCAATCGTGAGCTAACAAACTCTTTCACCGCAGTATAGAATCTGTATTTTGAATGTTGGATTAACAACTGCGAATTACCACTGAGTGCAGGGCAGTTGTTCTAACAATCATCCCATGACAGACGCAGACGATTCTGAAACATACTTTGAGTGAGTGCAGGAATCGATACGATATATCTTTAAATTGACGTCTTTATGTCGTCTTTATGTCAACAATGTCTATTGAAACAATAAACTTCAACACTAGGAAAATCTTGGGAGAACAGGTATCATTTTTTGGTTAGTTTGGTGATTTTTGTATGGTGATAACGCCGGTATCGTAAGTTTTCATTTCATTCACGTCGTTTCCCGGGTGAGCTACCAGGTCTACTGCTAAGTTTTTCCTGCCACAAAAAAGACATTATTTAGGCTAACCCCACATTCCTGAGCGAATGTGGGAAAGCCATCAATACCATCTTGAAAGTATTGTGTGTGATCCACCGGGGATCGACCCCGCAACCTCCCGTACCCGAGGCGGATGCTCTACCACTAATTCACCGTGATGGTTTTTCGAACAGTCATGCCAAAACGTGGCCATTTTGAATTCATATTCTGTATTCTATTGATTTTTTGTGTGTGTGTTACGCCGCTTTCAACCCTGGGCGACAATGAGGTATTAAGGCTAACACCGCAATCCTGATCAATTGCTACCAATTTAAAAGTATTTGTTATGACCCTTCCGGGGATCGTGGCCGCGAAACCCCGCACCCGAGGCGGACGCTCCACGGCTACACCACCGAGGCAGTCGTTCTGTATAATATAACCATCAATAGAAATGAAACAATTGAGGCTGTGTTACCGGTTAACAGAGAGTAAATACATCTTTCATTTAACGGAATAAAAACCACCTGGTCCTGGAAAGCGGTCGCGTCTTGTGACGGTTTGTATGATTTATTGGGTTTTTATGCTGTTTTCAACATTATATCAGTTTGATCTCGGCGACAGTTCACTTGTTTCTGATCACAGGGTAAACACACCAGTACTACGCTAGGATATATGCCTTGCCCAAGGGCAGTCATAACCATCGTAACCGGTGTTGTGATTGAGCGAGTCCATATCATAATGCAGATTGTTTTATCAGTTCATTCGAGTAACTGCGACTATTTGTTGAAATATATATTTGAAATATTGAACTTTGAAAACATCTAGCCAAACAAGAGGCCCATGAGGGCCTATGCTCTACTGGTATGGTTCTTTGGTCATTTTCAATCCAGAGCATGTATGTATGGTGAAGATCGGATAGTAAATGGAGGCTCTTTTGTGTTCACAAGCTGTATTATAGCAATTTTTACAATTTCATGGGCCATAATCCAGTCTTGCATGGGCGGATCTAGCTGGTTTTCAAAAGGAACCAAGCTCTCATCAATATTTAACTACTATCTAAGTTTGGTGAAGATCAGATAGTAAATGGAGCCTCTATTGTGTTCACATGCTCAATTATAGCAATTTGGACAATTTCAAGGGCCATAATCCAGTCTTGCATGGGCGGATCTGGCTGGTTTAGGAAAGGAACCGAGCTCTCATGGATATCTTACTACTGTATAAGTTTGGTTGAGATACAATCAAACGTGAAGACTGTATCGTATTAACAAGCTCTTTTATAGCAATTTTGACCATTTCAAGGGCCATAATCCAGTCATGCAAGGGCACATCTGGCTGGTTTTCAAAAGGAACCAAGCTCTCATAGATATCTAACTACTGTATAAGTTTAGTTGAAATACAATCAAACGTGAAGACTGTATCGTGTTAACAAGCTCTTTTATAGCAATTTTGACCATTTCAAGGGCCATAATCCAGTCTTGCATGGGCGGATCTGGCTGGTTTTCGAAAGGAACCGAGCTCTCATGGATATCTTACTACTGTATAAGTTTGGTTGAGATACAATCAAACGTGAAGACTGTATCGTGTTAACAAGCTCTTTTATAGCAATTTTTACCATTTCAAGGGCCATAATCCAGTCATGCATGGGCGGATCTGGCTGGTTTTCGAATGGAACCGAGCTCTCATGGATATCTAACTACTGTATAACTACTGTGTTAACAAGAAATTGTTTACGGACGCACGCACGCACGGACGCACGCACGCACGCACGCACGGACGACGGACACATCGCCACGACATAAGCCCTTCTGGCCTTTGGCCAGTAGAGCTAAAAATAGAAAATGGCAATTCTCCATGTTTCACAATTTCTGTTAGCTTCAACAACATCGGATTAGTCTGTTCATTACACTATTTCCTTCCATGGTATATATGTAACATAACATCAAGGAGTAAATACAACTAATTTTTATATTGTGGGGGCAGAACTATGTATTGTTTATATTATGGGCCGGTGGCCTAAATATTTAATGAAAATATTTGAATCTTGATGAAGTAGTCCTGGTAATTTTTCCAGGAAACGCCGTGATAGAACTGAAAACTTGTTTACAGCGGCGAAAAACACCATTCAATACTACTTATCTGTCCTCTTGTAGATGAGTTTCAACCATTCAATCTAAATAATCATATGTTTTTTCATTACATGAAGTGTTTTGGGAACTACCGTTTATTGATCAATATGAAGACATTATTTGACATGTTTTTTCGAGTTGAGTGCCATATAGGATCATTTCGATGTGCATTTCCGTAGTTCCCTGCGCTATGCATCTCATCTGTAAATGCATCTCAATAAGGAGTATTGTTTGTGAAAACAACTTTTCTAATCTATATGACGACAAGGATTATGTGTCATGTGTTTTCGCGAGTTACGCGCCACGTGGGATGAATTGTTGAATTAAATGTATATTTCCATTGTTGACTGAACTATTTAGTAGAGTTCTTGTTCTCCTCTGATGGAAACGTCATTTTATCCCTTTTCCACATTCAACAATTCTGCAACGGAAAATATTCCGGCAAATCTATTAAAAATCATCTCTGCACATGAGCGTATGATAATTGGATAGAGTGGGAAACATTGCGGCAAAAGTAGAAATTGCACATGATGAAGAGGCATCACAATGCGTCTTAATGGCGGAAAATGTAAAGAGAACTAGTGCAACAGAGAACTTGCCAATAGTGCATTGAACTGTATATTTCAAAGTGTTATGTAAATAGGTAGATTACACAAAAGCAGGAGACATTTATTGCGAAATGCTGTTCTGATTAGTAATTAGGTTTCCATAGTGATACGATTGCACACGACAGTCTTTACTAGCAACTGGATGCTTTTTCCACATAAACTGTAAGCCCGTTGGTGGAACACGATTGACCCTTGTCGCCTTGATATTTGTCAAACTTCAGAAGAAATGTTAGCCAGGATGGGATTTGAACTCCCATCCCCTGGATTGACAGCACGCGTCGCTACCGGCTGAGCTACCGGTGAACTAAGTGAAAATCTCAATATGGAATTAAACATTGCTGATCGACGATTCGTAAGTTGACTCTATAATGCAAATACCATCTGCATAATGCAATGAGCCATTCCACGAGAAAAAACAATATTATGGACTCTGTGTAATGTATCGGCCCAGATCAGCCTGCGAAATCCGGGCCAACACATTCCGTCTCAGGGTGATACAGGTATATAGTAATTCGTCCTGAAACAGAAAATCCACAGCAGGCGAGCAGTGTCTGCCCGGAATAGCCTGCGCGGCACGCTTAGGCTGAAACGGGTCGATACTTATCGCAGAGTCCACACTGTTGGCTTTCTCACAGAACGGCTCAAATAAGGAATTGATTCCCTAAACCCTTTCGCTGCCAAAAGTTATTAAATGCTTTTGCGAACAATGCAGATTCAGCAGAGACAGCTCATGACAGAGCATTGTCCGAACTGCTCGTACACTTCCAGAATGCACAGTATATTCCATATACATTCCAAACATCCCGAATGGACAACTCACATGACGAACCCTTTCCGAACGCTTTCAGAATGCCGGTGAAGTCGTTTTGAATGCCGGTAGAGTCCGCAAAACTTCCTATAACTAGGGGAGCTTCTGTCAGTACAATTCGTATGTTTCCTGGCTTCCAACCTGTCAACATCTCTGAAGAGCAACAGCAACAGCAACATGAATCAGTTATTACAGCAACTTGTGGCGCCTGCAGTGCGAAGAGAAATTAGGGTACTGTGTATTGCTGCACTCTACCTGGCTGGCCGTTGCCCATTAACGCGAGGAGGAGGAAAAGGAGGGGGAGGAGAGGAGAAAAAGAAGAGGTTAACGTAGTCCGAGGACATGCTTGGTCCGACCTTGGCTCAGACGCCGGGAGCAGTTCGGCTGGTATGATAATTCTCATGGTCGAGCTTGAGAATGAAGACCCCAGGGAATTCAAGAACATGGTGAGGATGGAACCTGCCATGTGTCATGAGCTGGAGGCAAGATTGACACCCAGAATGCTGAAGAGGGATTTCAACTTCAGGAGGGCCTTCACGCTAGGATTGAAGCTGGACATCACCCCAAGTATCTCGCTACAGGCATCAACTATAAGACTCTTATGCAACGTTTCTGAGTGTCCAGCAACAACATCGGCCTTATCGGCCACAAGGTCTGCGGTCCCATAATTGCAGAATAGAGGGACATAGTGATCAACAACAGAGGAAGAATGGAAGGAGGTAGCCGGCAACTTTGCCACCCGCTGGAACTTTTGCGATGCTCTTGTTGCCCTTGGTGGGAAACATGTCCGGATTAAGAAGCCACCCAAATCCGGCTACTACAAATACAAGGGATTTTCACCATCACCATCTTGGTCCTGATGGATACTGCCTACAAATTCATGGGTTGAGAGCTAACGGTGTATGCTCAGATGCTCAGATCTCAACAGCTCCCAGCTCAAGCGGAATATCGTGAATGGTACATTGAACATTCCGCGACCGAAACCGCTCCCTGGAAGTGACCAGCCCACGTTTTGATCGAGGACGACGCGTTTACACTACGCCGTACTCCCGACGAAACATGTACCACGATCAGAGGCTATACAACTATCGTTGCTCTCGGGCCAGGCGTGTGGTGGAAAATGCCTTCGGGGTGTTAGTGAAAAGATGCAAGTGCCTGCTGACGTGCCTTCCCTAGTGGCCAGAGCATGCATAGCAGATTGTGATGGCCTGCGTCTACCTGCACAATCTCATGCACACACGGTGTACTGGATTCCAGATAGAGGTCATGCACAAAGAGGACGAGGACCACAATGTCTTCCCCGGTGAGTGAAGAGATGGAAGAGACCTCCCAGACATGAATCGCCACTTGGGCGGCAACCATGACATCCTAGCTGCCAAGGACCAGAGGGATATACTGAAGGCGTACTACAGCTATGATGCAGTTGCTGTTGCTTGGCAGGAGAGGGTGATTCATTCGCGGTGTTTGGTATGCATACGGAACCCAGCACCTCCAAATTTACATTCCGAATGCACCAAGAACTAGACGCATGTTTCCCGAACGTTTTCCGTACATGCCGTATGCTCCTAGAATGCTTCCCGAATACTTCCCGAATACACATGGACGCAACATTTGAATGATTCGGAAGGTCGATGAAAATTATTTTGAACAGCCAGTATGCACCTAGAACACACCAAATGCTTCCCGTTGAACTTTTCCACGGACTCGGGTAGCTGCATGTCGTTTCTGGAGTTAACCAGGGTTCGAAACCTAGTAATAGGTCAGATATAACCAGAATATGGTTGTTAAGGCCGTCTGGCAATTTTCGTGGAGCTCTTGGCACATGCCTCGATAGCCAGTGTAGAGTGAACAAGATGTGTTTGTGAAACATTGATGCCCCCGAATGGCAACATCTAGGTCAAAGGTCAAGGTCGCCAGGTCAAAAATGTTGGTACTGACAGAAAGGTCATGTCACAAGGAATACACATGTGAAATATGGTAGCCGTACCTGTTATGGTTCAAAAGTAGTGGTCAAAGTTAAAACAAAATCTAGAATGGCAACATCTAGGTCAAAGGTCAAGGTCGAAAGGTGAACAATTTTGGTATTGACAGAAAGGTCATGTCACAAGGTATACACATGTGAAATATGGTAGCCGTACCTGTTATGGTTCAAAAGTAGTGGTCAAGGTTAAAGTTTTTTTCAAGAATGGCAACATCTAGGTCAAAGGTCAAGGTCGCAAGGTGAAAATTGTTGGTGCTGACAGAAAGGTCATGTCACAAGCTGTTATGGTTCAAAAGTAGTGGTCAATGTTAAAGGTTTTTTTGAGAATGGCAACATCTAGGTCAAAGGTCAAGGTCGCAAGGTTAAAAATGTTGGTACTGACAGAAAGGTCATGTCACAAGGAATACACATGTGAAATATGGTAGCCCTACCTGTCATGGTTCAAAAGAAATGGCCAAGGTTAAAGTTTTTTTCGAGAATGGCAACATCTAGGTCAAAGGTCAAGGTAGCAAGGTCAAAAATGTTGGTACTGACATAAAGGTCATGTCACAAGGAATACACATGTGAAATATGGTAGCCGTACCTGTTATGGTTCAAAAGTAATGGCCAAGGTTAAAGTTTTTTTCGAGAATGGCAACATCTAGGTCAAAGGTCAAAAATGTTCGTACTGACAGAAAGGTCATGTCACAAGGAATACACATGTGAAATATGGTAGCCGTACCTGTTATGGTTCAAAAGTAATGGCCAAGGTTAAAGTTTTTTTTGAGAATGGCAACATCTAGGTCAAAGGTCAAGGTCGCAAGGTCAAAAATGTTGGTACTGACAGAAAGGTCATGTCACAAGGAATACACATGTGAAATATGGTAGCCGTACCTGTTATGGTTCAAAAGTAGTGGTCAAGGTTAAAGTTTTTTTTGTGCAGACAGACAAACAGACAGACAGACAGACGTGCAGACACGCCAAAAACTATATGCCCACCGAATCTATGATTCCGGGGGCATAAAAACCGCACACACCGACTTTGTAGCTATCTATGGGTATTTCTGGTTCTACCACTTGTTTCTAAGTGTGATCTTACAAACGATCATCATCATCAAGCCATCTAATAACTGCGAATCCGCTTTCGCTTTCCGACAATGTCGTCTGCAACCCATATTTCTTCCGCTTTTGATTGGTTACAATTTACAGCAGGCGAGGTAATTATTGCTATCGACTTATGGATTTTTTTGTTTCTACAAGGATAGCATCCACCAATGGCTGATCGTCGCAGAAAGCGCTTGAAAGATCCGGAAGAAATGGCTACACAAAATGACAATTTCAAGCCTGTGAATTCTGAAGGCAGACGAAGCCATGTCTGTACAATTTGCGGGCGGAGACATAACAACGAATACTCATGCATTAACACCAGATTCACAACATGTATGATTATGATGGAAACTGGTCATTTCGTCACCAAACCGTTTCGTAACCTGTCATTTCTGGTCATCACGTAACCATGTGCCTGACTCGTGTCGTACTTATCGAAATTTACTGTTCAACTTATTTCATAGCAGAGGGTATGTATGTGTGAAACTTGTTAATTAGTCCTACAAATTCTTGACACCATAGCAGCCGATACAAACAGACACAAATGTGAAACATTGGAAATTAATGCAGTAAATTAATTAACAGGTTTGTGGTATCGCCATGAACATTTGAAATTGAACAACAGCCCTTTTGTGCAGTGTGGTGGCCGTAAGTGTTGTTAAATATTAATACTTACTACCTTAAAACAGGTGCTTTAAAAATGTATGAATCTGGAAAAAGGTTATGCCCTCTAATATTGGCTTTTAAGTATTCAATTTTCAGAATGAAAAGTGTAAAAAAAAATCAAGATAATATTTTAAGAATGTGCATGTTCATGCATTGTGAATGAAAACAAGTTAAGGGTGCAACGTTTTACTCATTATTTTTCTTTCATGCAGCACCAGTTAAGAGAGTTCGAAAGCTGTACCTAGGAAATGAAAATGGACCTGTACCAAAGCGTACACAAAGAAGATGGAGGCATGGCTTCAGAACTCAACCTGCATCATCTCATTCTGATGGGAATAAAGGTTTGTTCGTTAAAATTGTTTGCTTGTACAGTGATTTGTTTGGAAATAATGAAACTACCCGTGAAATGGGTAAAATAAGCGCGACAAATCCAGAAATTGGGATTTTTTTTGCATCTTCTACTGATATATCTAAGGCAGATGTACTAGTTCTTGATTGACTGTTGTTTTCATTTTGTTTGTAACAAAATGTTGTCGGTCAATGATGCAATACAGGCTTTGTGAATTTTAATTGAAAACAATGTCAAAGTTGAAAATATGAAATATTTTTTTGGAAAAAAATACCAAAAAAGGAAGATTTTTTTTGCATCTTCTACTGATATATCTAAGACAGATGGAGTAGTTCTTGATTGACTGTTGTTTTCATTTTGTTTGTAACAAAATGTTGTCGGTCAATGATGCGATACAGGCTTTGTGAATTTTAATTGAAAACAATGTCAAAGTTGAAAATATGAAATATTTTTTTGGGAAAAAATACCAAAAAAGGAAGGTTTTTTTACAAGGGGAAAAAGCCCATATTCGGCACTGAAAATGGCCAAAATTCACTGTTGGTTTTACTCATTCTTGTGTCCCCTACTGGTTTTAGTGTCTAAAAAGCTTAGCAAGATTAAACCACCTAAATGCATTGAAAGGCTAGCAAGAGATCTGGAGAAACATTTTCAGCATCTGAAAGATACAGAATTGCAAGCATGGTTTTACTCTATTCCATGCTATTTACAGCATCTTGCTTATTTCTCGGAAGCAGTCTACAATTCACTTGGTGACAGAATCACTTCTGAACAAATACACAGATCACAGTCACTCCTAGAACAGTTCTATGAAAAGTTTGATGAAAAATTATGGCTCTGGGTCCTTGTGGTTTGAATGTACACAATGTTGGCCGGCATCTCATTGACTATGTTAAGCTGTGGGAACTCAAGTGGTCCTGAAGCTGTTTTCCATTTGAAGATGCAAAGGCAATGCTGCTAAAATCAACACATGGTACAGGGAATGTGATGATGCAAATTATGCGGTACATGGAGACCAACTCCAGTTAGCTAAGGCAAGGCCTTGAAACTTCAAGATCTAATACCTGGAGAAAAACAAGCAAGGCAAAGAATTGCGATATTTGTGGTAACCTAATATCCTATATATAGTAATAACAGAGGATGCAAATATTAAGCAGTTCGGATTAAACTGGGATAGTTTCAAACAGTTTGATAGAGTAAGCATGAAAGGGAAACAGTTTTGTTCGGTTGATTACAGCAGAATGGCGAAAAGGGTTTGTTACGTTGTTCTTTATGAAAAAGAGAAAGCTGGAAACATTCTAAGCTTTCTACTTGATGAGACAACACGGATAGCTTTTTGCTATTTTGTAACTATATGATACACATGTGTTATCAGACATTGACCAGCTTGAAGCTGGTTAACATGTAATTCCAATAAGACTTACAAAACAGAAAGAATTAGTGTTTGTGGAGCAGTTGCTAGATACTTTACTATATATTGATGTCTCTGAGACAGAAAACATACCATTTGAAAGATATGTGATTGTACTTCCAAATAGACAGGGGCATGCAATTTGTAAGTAAGAATGTACTTTAGGCAAGAGTAGATACCTCCGTCAAGGAAATTGGCTGAATTATGGCCCTTTATACTCAGAATTCGTACTAGTCCACTTGTTCACAAAGCGAGAATGTGTTTGGGATAGGGGCGTTTCGCGCCTATCCCATACTCATGCTGCTTTCGAAAAGTCGGATTAAAGCTGCAACCACAGTCCACATGTGTATACCTACACCAGAATCGAGTTTTGATTGGTTATAATCCGCCTTTTCAACGATTTCATTGGTTCGACCGAATCACGAAAAACCATCCGCTTGCATTATTTAAATAGACAAAATAGTTCAAACGAGTGAAACACACTCTGAACTATGATTGACCTTAATGTCAGTGGTGTAAGGTAACGTCGACCGTGCTGTGACCCCATTAGTTTACAACAGTCGACTTACATAGAGAAATGTGCAAATCACTGTAAATAAAATTATTGAAAGGAGTTGAAACCATTGTGGCAAAAGTATAAATTGCCTACGATAAGCAATTTCTCCTTTTGTCACAATGTTTCCGATTGTCGTCTGCTGCACATGCGTCTGTAAGCGGGAAATGGTTACATCCTCCCCATGGAAGCGGAACCCTTTCCGTGATAATATAACAGTTCGAATATTGAAATATTGTTGAAAATGAAGCTATTGCTGACAATGAACAATTTCTCCTTTTCACACAATGCTTTCAAACACGTTTCAAATTAATTATTTTCATATTTAAACGTTTTACTGTGGACATTCTTTTACTCCATCTCCTTTCCGGACACATTTTGAATAACATGCTAGAGATTAATGATAACGAGCAATTTCGCCTTACATCAAGAGGAAAAATATATAGTTTATACATAGCTTTGTGGAAAAAGAGGAAATGGGTCACGAATAACCATTCTGCAGCCGTCTGCTGCACATGCGTCGAAAAGCGACTTTAAACGGGAAAGGATTGAACCGTTTCCGTTATAGCTACTTAGTTACATACGAATAATGAAAGTATATTTGCCTACGGAGCAACTGCTGACAATGAGCAATTCCTCCTTTCCAAACAATGCTTTGAAACATGAATCAATTTTTTTCTATAACCTAGATAACGAAAATATTTGTCTACAGTTATTATTTTAACCTTTGCCCCTTTTAGACACATTTGACTAACCTTAACAGATAAATGATAATCAGCAAGTTTGTCTTTTTCCACAATGTTTTAATTACTATTCAAAATAATACTTTGAGGCTTAGTTAAATGTTGTTTGCTGTATATTTAGTCTACGTGGTCAAGGGTAAGGACTTGTTATTACATAATCCGTCCAAAGAGAGAGGTCCTACTTTGTATACATGCCATGAAAGAATGGTACTAACGGTCTCACCGCTACTGGAGAATTGTTGGTAAAACAGGTCGCGTGTTGTGTTGAATATTCTCACGTGTCGCTGTATGTCGACCCAACTAGGACATAGGAATTAAATCTACAAATTAGAGATAAGATTTCAACACTGATTGATTGTGGTTTAACGCCGTTTTTAACATTTTCTACGTTATATCACGGCGGCCAGTTCATCTACAAATGTGTTTCCTTGTTTTCTCACACCAGTACTCCACACAACAATCTTCCAAACCAACTGGGTTCTTTTTCACATAGACTTAGCCCATTTGTGAAAGACGAATGACGCATGTCGCATTGACTTATGTCAAACGTCGGAAAGAAAGTTGGCCGAAAATGTCAACATACACACGAGTTATAACCGCAAGGTCATTATTTATTTTATAATTGAGGCGCTTCTACCGATTTTGGGACTAAAATTATAATGTATATGCATTTGCGCTAATTGAAGATTCAACGTTCGTCAACGTGTAATCTAGTCCTAGACGTATCTGTTGACAAATAAACTAGAAATATAGTCTAAATAGGTTTTTGTAAATTAACCTTGTACGGTCCCATTTCGGAGATACAATTAATTTGCAAATACTTTACAAATACCATAATCTAAGCTTTCCTAAGCACAGACGTGTTTTGACGCATCGAACCAGTCTTCTGTAATCAATACTTTATAAGTTGTCTCTGTCTGTAAAGCTTGGAGGTATAATCCGGTGTCCGGCCGGCTGTCTGCCTGAATGTCCGTCCGTCATGGATTGCATGTATTGGTCAAAACGTTGTTTCTGTATGGCAGATTTATTTGAAAGTGGTCACACTTATACCGTGTGATCAGGAGAACGGCAAAATACTAGGTACATAACTCTGGTCTGCTTATCTTAGTTATCTTCATTTTTCCTTATTTAGTTCAGCGATTGTCTCAATTAATTTCCATTGTATCCATTTCAAACTTGGTTTGTAGGTAACTTATGACCTACACATTTTCAGTGCACCATTACCATAACTTTAGCATGCTGCGTTTGGACTGTGTATATTTTTGTCTTTCCATGTTCTCACTTATTATATGACTTTCGCATGCCACACATGCGTTCCGTGAAATGCCCTTGTTTCGTTAATGAGTGTTTCCCAAGCGTTGTACTTTGTCCAGAGCGACTGACTGTCTGTCCGTCTTTGTGTTCATCCATCCGTTCGTCTGTCCGTTACGGTTTGCATTAATGGGTCAAAACTTTGAAACAAAAATCTGTTTCGCGGATCCATTTCAAAGTCGTCACACGTATACATTGGGATTAAGAGATCGATACAATATTTTGAACACAAATCTGATCTGTTTTTTTCAGGTGTAAAACTCATTTTTCATTTCTTCGGTTATTGTCTCAATAGATGTCCAATGTATCAATTTAAGACGTGTTGTATAGGAAACTCAGAGCTACAGATGTGCAGTGCAAAAGAAACATAACTCTAGCATGCTTTCGATTGTCTTTCATTTATCAGCATGATTACAAGATACATTGTGAATCTTTAGTGATTTCTGAACTGGAAATATTTTAATTAAGGGTCGCTGCTCAGTTTTTTGTCAATCTTTTTATTTTGTTTATACAAGAAAAGGGTCCAACTTTGATAAATTAGGTATTTGTATTGTATAGGCAGGCAATATGTGTGCTTCGCACATTTTTGGTTTGGTTTGTTTAAAGGTCATTGTTTCAACAATGTTTGTCTATAGTATCTATGCCATATATTTTCAACTTACATATGCCCCTATACCATCAGCGCTTTCAGCGCTTTGATTTATTATTTATAGCGCGGCTATTCAAAGAATAAAACATATCCTACTCACCTTGACATTCGCGTCTGTATGTTAGGGCTCACTCACACTTTAGGCAAGAGTAGATAACTCTGTCAAGGAAATTGGCCAAATTATTGTCCTTTTTGACTTTGAATTTGTACCAGCTTTAGATATTGTTTTGAAACTTAACAGTACTGAAAACAGTCGAGCATTGCTGTGACAAACAAGTCTTGTTAAAACTAAGAATCATGAATTATATACCTGCAATTTGCCAGAGGAAGAATAATTATTCAAGAACTTGAACTGTTCTAGAAATTGAAGAGTTCTGATTCTTTAAGACAATTTTTATGGACAATGTTGTTGAATTTTGTCGGTAGTAGAATAATTATTCAAGAACATAAACGTGTTCACAGAATTCTGATTCTAGAATTTGAGCAAAGTTCCAGAATTTTCATTATTAAGAATCGATATTCTAGAATTGCGTAGGTTCTCGAACTATTGTTTAAGTTTTCAGAATAAGCGTCATTATGAATTAGTATTTTTTAAATTGCTGGGGTTCTAGAACCCACGTTCTTGAAGAATTCATGAAGTTCTAGAATAACTCTTGAACATTTTTCGCAGGGGATATAAAACCTTTGTATGGGAAGATTGTCAACAATATTACCTGAATGCCGTTTTGTCACAGCTAGAATATTATGTCAAACCAGCGAAAAATATGAGAGTGGCACGATTCAAAGCACAACAAAGGAATTCGTCCTGAATGTGCAACATTTGAAAATGTTGTGAAAGATAAACGAATTCTGCGAAACTGCAAACTCTGATGACATTCTGACAGATCCTATCGATATTCGCTAACCGTATTCAATCATATTTGACCTATGTGCTGTGTTAGCGGATTTTTCAGTATATAGTGACCTACCTCCTGTGATGTATAAGCGTATTCATTTGTTTTAAGGGCAACCTTCAGATCCGGTTAATCTTTTTTGACAGACCACACGTACAAAAGCTTGTTCTGGGAGCATGGTACTAACAAACACAAGGCCTGTAGTCGAGATAGAACGCTGAAATAACGACTGATGTCGGACAGAGTTTGCGCTTTAGTTTGCTAGATGCTTGTTTTTCAAAAAAAGAAACATTTCCTTTGATATTTGAGTAAAACGTGTATCGAGGTTTGGCGGGTTTTCGATACCATAAGCGACATTTGCTTTTTAAGCATAGAAGAAAGCAAATGAACACAAAAATACTTTAGATCAATTCATTCTCACCCTAAAATATATATCCAATAACTATTTAATTTTGAAAAAAAAATGTCGCCGGAAATCCATACTTCAGTTATGCATAACACTTACATTATAGTAGTTGAAAAAATCAGTTATCAACTGATGGGCATATTGGAACATCAGGGGTGGGGGTCAAGTGAAAATGTATCATAACTTGCATTCTTTTGTCAACGAAGTGAATGTCCTTCATTGAAATATAATTGAAGCCTTTCATTGTTTATGATCAATCTCCATTCTAAGGTAGGTTGACCATACAAACAGCCAACTAATTATTGATCATAATTTAAACACATTTAAAATTGTCAAGGACGAAATAATTGAGATTCGTTTCTTCTTCGTATAGTTGTCGTTCTTTACACTCTCTTTATAGGCAGAGGGTGTGTTTTAAAAGTATTTAATGATGAGCGCCCTTGTGTCAATGATGCATAATAATATACAGATCGCAAGCAAAATGCCTGTAGAGAATCCAATGACACATTTAAAATGTTCAAGGACGAAATAATTTTGTACAAAAGACCCGATTCGTTTCTTCTTCGCATAATTGTCGTTCATTAGACTCTCTTTATAGGCAGAGTGTTCATTCAACGTAATTCATATAATAAAACGAGTTTAATCTCAGTTTGTTCTTTTCTGCATTTGTTTTGAACCAAATAAACATTTTAAATCGCCTATAATTAACTTTTTGTAAGTGAGTGTAAAGAACGGCTCTCTGCAAAGGAGATTTGTCTTCGTAAATAAAACAAAAATACATAAATGCGAGTCAAAATAAAGAAACTGCAAGTACTTAAAACATCGCAATATTTGTTTCATTTTAGATGCGTCATAACTTAAAATGTTTTTAAACAAACGCAATTGTAATATGTTCAAGACATCTAAATTTGTTTTTTTCTAATTTCTAAAAATAGAAGTCGCGGGCTTCTGCCCGGCGACTAATAAAAAGAAAACGCATGTAGGTAGGCGCCATTTTGAATGTTGTCTTGAACCTATTTTCGATATCTCCAAGTTGAAGAGTATAAATAAGTACAGTTATAGTCCAAAATATTTTAATGAACTAGATATTTCAGAAAACAGTTACAATTTGAGTATGAAGCTAAATTTATTCAATATTAATAGTTAATTCCTGAGTATCAGTGTTATGAAAGGGGGAGATAAATTTATCAAGTCTGCAGACTACAGACTGCTTGTAGCAATACTTTAAGTGAGTCTAGAGATTGCAATATGGGAAGTCACACCCTGCAAACTTCACATAAGCCAACGAAATGCAATATGTATTGCTTGATAACTGGTAAAAAGTAATAGTAAATCAAAGCACTGAAAGTGCTGTGGGACGGTACCCATTGTATGAGGGGGGAAAAGATGGTCAACTGTTCCATTTTTTGGAAAGTTACAACACAAGTCACATATTAAATAAATTTAAAAAAATGTAAACAAAAAAGCAGAAATGCATACAGTTCAAACATTTATTTAAGACAGGGTTAACCTTATTTCCAGAGATCTATAATTAAACTCTTGAACTGTAGACAGTAGATACTGTCAGATAAACAAACACATTTGTGATAGGTAATTTATCACATGGATAAACTCTACAGCAGATGATTTGAAAATGTTTAACTAAAGATACTGGTAAATCTGTATTGATGAAACTAAAAGTGAATAAAACATTGAGAAACCTGTCAAAATTTCTCATACCATCCATCTGTTAAAGATTAGACAACATGTGTCTGTAGTGTAGAAAGGGTAAAATAGTACCTGTAGCAAAGCTATTTATTATCTATAGTATCTAAAGAATCAACTTAATATTAACACTCTTAGTAAAGAGTCATGCAAGGAACATTTGAGAGAAATGTGACTAGAGTGTTTACAAAATAGTTCTCAATATTGGCCTAGTGACCTAGTTTTTAGCCAGACCATATTCGAAGTCAGCCTAAATATCATCAAGATAAACATTCTGTTAAAGTTTCATAATGCTAGAGTTAAAAACATGGCTTCCAGATCATTAACAAGATTTTTCTTAAATTTGATCAAGGGACCTAATTTTTGACTCAAAATGACCAATGTCTAAATTTGCCTGTATATCATCAAGAAAAACTGTCTGACAAAGTTTCAAGCCGCTAAAGTCAAAATTGTGGTCTCTTAAGTGTTAAATCAAGATTGTCCTACAACTTGGCATAGTGACCTAATTTTTTAACAAACATTACCCATATTCAAAATAAATATAATAAAAACAATCATTCTGACAAAGTTTCAGCATGCTCAAGCTAAAAGTGCCGCTTCAAGAGTCTTAAACCTTTCCATCATACGACAATTCTGCAGCAGACGACTTTGAACATATTTTGTCAAATGATCCAAAACCTCTATAATTGAATGGATAACCTATGACTAAAAGTGGAAAACATTGTGGCAAAAGGAGAAATTGCTCGTTTTGAGCAATTTCTTCTTTTGTCTCTATGTTTTCAAAAAGCCATCTGCTGCAGAACGCCTCTAGAATATGAGGGAAGGGGTTAACAAGATTTTCCTCCAACTTGGCTTAGTGCCCTAATTTTTTATCCCAAATAACCAATATTTGAAATTGGCCTATCATCAAGACAAACTTTCTGACAAAGTTTCAAAATGCTCAATACAAAAATGCAGTGTCTATAGTGTTTGGCTAAGTGACCTAGTTCTTTACTGGATCTGACACATATTCGAACTTAGGCTAGATATCATACAAGCAAATATTCTGAGAAAGTTTCAACATGCTCAAGTAAAACATGCGGCTTCCAGAGTGTTAACTAGATTTTCCTATAATTTGAGCAGTCCTGCGAGCAAACCAACATTGTGGACTCTGCGTAAAGTATCGATCCGGATCAGCCTAAGCATGCCACACAGGCTTACAAGGATAGACAAATTTCACCTGTGGATTTTCTGTCAAATTGACCTGTAACTTAACCAACAATGTCCAATTCTCTAATACAACCAAAATACACAAAAATTTATACTTTTTACCCCAAAACATAGGCTACACTCAGCCTATTTAGTATACAATGAGAAGAAGAGTATTAGATGAACAAAATAGTTTGATTGATTAATTGGGGTTTAACACCATTTTCATCAATCTTTCAGTCATATCACGGCAGCCAGTTCAACTACTCATATGTTTCTTGGCTTTCTCATACCAGTACTTCACACAACATACTTTCCAAGCAACTGGCTGCTTTTCCACATAGTCTGAAAGCCCATTGGTGGTAGTCATGTCAAATTTCGGAAGGAATGTAGGCCAAGCTGGTGTTCGAACTCACAACCCCTGGATTAACAGCCTGTGTCTCTACTGACTGAGCTACGGTAAACTGAGTAATAAAATAGGAAACATGCTGTACCAAAGTGAGCTTGCAAAGATATTTTCAAAGTTGTCTGCTGTAGATTGGTTAAATTTGGGTAAAGTTTTTAAAAAGAGCCTGTGATATTGTTTCCGTTCAAATATTTCTTCCAATCCTTGAAGTTTGCAAAAAAATCAACAGGTCAAAATGTACAGTTGTGTTAAAAATTTCAAACTTTTCTTCCCATTACTATGTTCAACAATTGAAAAATTGGGGACATATTTTGTACATGTAAATTCTGTTGCATGATGAGTACATATCAACTTGAATATACATAGAAAAAAATAGTAAACTGACCTTTGAATGTATAATAGGTTGTAGACAATAATTATGCAATAGAAAATCTTTAAACTTTATGTCAGAAGTTAAATCTCATAATGTGCTTTTTCCTTTTGTGATCAATAATTTGATTGTGAAATTAATTCTTCTTATGAACATGTACCAGTACTCTCTGGAATCTAGACAGAGAAAGCTTTGATCAGATAAATTAAATTTAAAAAACAAGAGGCCCAAGAACGCCAGTATCGCTCCACGGCCATTAGGCAAAAATTAAATCTTCAAACAGCCCCGCCCCCTGATGGCCATGTTTTTGACCAATCAACATTGTTGAAGGAATCTGATAGAGGACCATCCTAGGAACATTTCTACAAAATTATTTGAAAATCAGCCAGAAACTTTCGGAGGAAAAGATTTTTTTTAAGTTTTCACTATAGCCATATAAGGCAAAATAGCCCCGCCCCCTGGCAGCCATAGTTTTCGACCAATCAACTTGGCTTGAAGGAATCTGATAGAGGGTCACCCAAGGAACATATCTACAAACTTATTTGAAAATCAGCCGGACACTTTCGGAGGAGAAGATTTTTTAAGTTTTCACTATAGCCATATACGGCAAAATAGCACCACCCTCTGACTGCCATGTTTTTCGACTAATCAACATGGCTTGAAGAAATCTGATAGAGGGTCACCCTAGGAACATTTCTCCAAAATAATTTGAAAATTTGCCAAACACTTTTTGAGGTAAAGATATTTTAAGTTTTCACTATAGCCACATAATGCAAATAGCCCCGAGGGCTAATTATAATATTTCAATCACCCTTTCCCTCAAATAGACACTTTCTGACGCCTCTGCAGCAGACGGCTTTTTGAAAACATGGAGGCAGAGGAAGAAATTGCTCCATACGAGCAATTTCTCCTTTTGTCACAATGCTTTTTACTCATGCCTCTTACTGTTGACAAATGCTAGTAAACTTAGTTTTACTTTTAAGTTTTACATCTTGGGTCATTTAACAAACCTTTTACAACTTGGGTCATTTAACAAAACAAATGATCTGCCTGATCAAAATTATCAACAGGTTCACCCTGTGTGACACAATATGTAGTTCAAAATGATCTACTTAATGTTAGTTATCATGTACAAGTGTCTTCCTGGAAGGCTGTGTTATAGCTCACAATGATTTACTTGAATGTCTTGTTCATAGTAATTAGTTAATTACACAGTTATCTTCCTGTATTATAGTAAACAAAAACAGATCACATTGTGCATCCTTGATTCGTATTTGTGTCGTTTATATCTCCTAGATACTTGTCCTTCCATTCCGTTATTGTTTTCCGAGTTACCTTTACAGAATAAACACTTTCATTCAGAATACTTGTCACAACGACTCGCTGCTGTTACCAGCTTTGGAGAATGTCATTAACGTCGTTTTGTTTTTGTTTTCTACCCGTTTTGTTGCGTCCAGGACTTGCCCTGTTCACCCTGTGTGACACAATATGTAGTTCAAAATGATCTACTTAATGTTAGTTATCATGTACAAGTGTCTTCCTGGAAGGCTGTGTTATAGCTCAAAATGATTTACTTGAATGTCTTCCGTCAACATTTCCATGATCTGAAACGAAACAAAAATACATACAGTTACTGATTGCACAATAAAAATAAAATCAAGATGTGTATACATGTCTGCACAAAATCATTCTTTATCACTATATATGTATGCTATGATTTGAATAATAAAATAGTCTGTTTATAATAGATACTTTGCAATTATTGATCTGCATTAAGTTATTTGGGGTTATAATGCATATGTATCCAGTGAAGACTCAGAGGAGCCTATGTATCATATTATGCAGTCTCACCAGTCTTAACTGACCATTTACATGTAATTTAGACCTAGAAACGGCGTAGCATCACTACTTTTATGTCAATATAACTTTATAAATGACGTCAAGGCAAAGTGTCAGTTAGACATGGATTCACTAGACAATTTATAACATAACGTACACAAATATACATATGTTTTTGTGCGTTAATTGAATAACATTTTTGGCAAAGCATCATGCATATGCTCCATCTAAGTAAAGACAAAATCTAGAAAATTCATTTATCAATATACATAGTATTTCTTTATTCTTTTCAATAACAAACTTGTATACATAATATCATCAAAGACCTTATTAGGTCTTTGATATCATCAATACAAATAATTGTACACACTTAAGTTTGAAAGCAGTTTTCACATCACTTAACCACTTTTGTCTCCTAAGTCCTCAAATGAGCCTAAATAGTGTATACATACAGTAACAATGATATACTTGTATATATTGAAAGTCTCCGAAGTCCTTCATTTATTATTTTTTATTTTCCTTCATATGCCACCCTTTTAAATAATTAACAGATGTCAGATGATAACACGAACAAGCGAATGTCTACAGGAATTGGGCTATTTTCAGACATACGTGTACACGAAATACATGTGAGCTTATTTTCATATTCGGTTACGATACAGCACAGGGCGAAAAAAAAAAATCCACTCCAAATTAGTTTAATTGACAGACCTACCTCGAACGTTTTACGGATTGATGACTAAATGAACATGTTAGGCTTCCACTCCTTTCTTTCCTGTCAGTCTTCCTCAATATAAAACTTCATGTGTCTTTTCTCCATAATAACAATCTATCGTCAGGGCAGCTTGTCAGATTTCTACTTTCATTTAGAACGGAAGTTGCAAGTTCTCCTTCGCAAAGTTGTCGTTCCTTACCATCTCTTTCAGTAAAATGAATCGAGTGGCTAGATAAGTAGTTGGGAGATAGTTTTTCATGGAAGCGTTTGGCATTATTGTTAATACTACAGATAGTTTTTCATGGAAGCGTTTGGCATTATTCTTAATTCTACCAAACATCCCAAAATCACTTCTGATCTACAAGAAAATCAAAATATCACGTGATATCATCAAAATTGCCGTACTACGATTTTATATTAAACGAAATTTTAAGAAACATAATAACGTATGAATTGTAATAGTGTCAATAATATTTCGTTTCTAAAAATTAAATTCTTTCTGATTGAAACATGTAAAAAATTGGTATATATTCATACATTGTTTATGAATATATTAATTCAAACTTCAACGCAAAATTGTAAACGTAATACTTCAACCACTTATGCTGCCTTTTTACAGTCCTTTTTCAAAATTCAGATATCTTGATTCACCAATGTTTTCGAAAAGCAGTTATATTGCCTGATAATTGGCACTACTTTTTTGTTGTGGGTATAAAAAAAGCCCTCTCGGTTTTTGGTACCCAGCTTTACTCTGTCATACTGTTTATAATCAGGGAGCCAATTGTTGTACGATTTCTCAAAATGCACATGGCTATAGACAGTACCCTTAGGGGTACCGTCCAAAAACACTGTTTTTGTGATAATGTTGTAAACTAATGAAATCTGACCTGTTTGCGACGAATGAAATCCGCTGTGGTCGAGTGGTTAGCGTCGGGGATTTCGAAACCGGGTGTCCCGGGTTCGATCCCCAGTCGCGGCAATTCGGTCATGGTGGAGTGCCCTTGGGCAAGGCACATTTTCTAGCCTAGTACTGGTTTGTTCACCCAGGGAACATGAATAATACAATTTAAATGCGCGCTAAATGACCTTAGCTGTCGATGCGCCATGAAACAATATACATTCATTCTGTTTGCGACGAATTTTGATTTTATTTTTCGAGCGAATCATGTCAGATGTCAGACTCGGACATGCATCAACAGCAGTCCTCACTTTGTCAAAAGTCGGAAAAAGCCAAATCTAGGTAACTATTAGCTTTATCATTTAGCAAAATCGTACTTTATATATAATTTTATCTTGATTTCCAACAAATAGTTAATTGAATATCTTACTTAAATAACAATTTAATCGGCAGAGTTATATTTAAATTTATGGTATAAATTATAAATGAATTCATAATCCATTTTATCAGCATATTATCCTTTCCTTTTGTTGCAGTGAGATGACAGCAGATGTATTAATTAACACCAGCAGTACAGGTACAAACATTGCCACCAACAAAAGTAGCAGCTCGGTTTCATAGCTTTCGCGTGTATCTACAAGTTCAGACATGGATCGGACATCGCTTAGATCCAATAGAATGGGGCTGGTGTATGACAAACAACAAGCTTGTTCCAGTGAAGACAACACTACCTGCAGCACCTGAACGATTTTTAAGAATCATAAGATGTAATTGTAAAGTGAACTGTGATTCCAATTCCAAGAAATGCTCTTGTCGAAAGCACGGACTTCATTGCACTTCAAGTTGTGGAGATTGCCAGGGTACTGGCTGCAGTAACGTTCAAACCTACAATGAGGATATTGATAAGACTAATAATTGTATAAACATCATTCTTTATGTTGGTCAAATATAGATATTTCATTCAAGTAATCTAACTATTTTGAAATCATTTAAGATTGAAATATATACCGCTATTTGAACTTTGTAGGAAATTTTAATTTTAGCAGTACATGTTTATTTCGACACTTATAAAATATAAACTATAGCTAGCCATTTTATTTTAGAAAAGAACATGTTAAAACTTATAGGACATGCATAAGCTTACCTTGTATAATAATTATTAGATAAATTTAATTGTTATAACTTAGAAATTCTGGATTAAGTTTTGCAACGACATTTAGATTGTAATCTCATTAACAACTTGAAGCATTGTATTGAAACTTTATACTACCTTTCCTAATTTCACAACTATAAACACAACCAATTAAGATAACTCTATCCTGCATATACTGCAAATTGTTGCTGTTGTTTTACTTAGAAATTATGGTTAAAGGTTTGCGTACAACTACATTAAGAGTCCATATCTTATTAACTACTTGATGCATTCCATTGCCTTCCTAACCATCACACCTTTTAAAATAATCAAGTTAAATAACTCAATCCTGCATATAATGAAAATTATCACCCTTTAAGAAATTGTCGTTAATGTTTTGCATGCAACTACATTAAAGTCCATTATCTCAGTAACTTAAATAAGCGTTGGAATAGTCGAGCGCGCTGTCCTCCGACAGCTCTTGTTGGACTTATAATTTTGGTCAAACCTTTGCGTGCAAGGCCTTTTCTCAGACACTGTGCAAGATGTTGCTTTGAAACTTCACACACTTATTCAGAGTCATTATATGACCCTGTATGTCAAGTCCCATAACTCTGGAATGGATTTTGACTGAATTGTGCCCCTTTTTGGTCAAACCTTTGTGTGCAAGACTGGGAATGATGGGTTATAGTTATAGACTTTTACCAATGCTATAACTGTTCTGAAGTGGCCCTGATAGACGATAGACGAGCTATATTGTCCTCTGACAACTCGTGTTAGTCTTACGTTTCGAGAGTATAAAATAAGTGGTAACACAAATCTTATCTAGTTAACCAGTTAGTATGTTACTTATTAAGTGTAATTCGCAAACCCTAACTAAATAACCAGTTGATAGTGTACACAACATTAACTGGTTATCTTACGGCAGTAATATGCCACCATAGAATTGTATTTAAATCGAGTAAATAAACTTGACAGTTGAAAATGACACATTAGGACTTCGTCTACAGTATTAAATTGTATTTTAATCGAGTAAATGAACTTGACGATTGAAAATGACAAATTATTTTACGTCTATGGTATTGAATTGTATTTTAATCGAGTAAATGAACTTGACGGTTGAAAATGACACATTATTTTACGTCTATGGTATTGAATTGTATTTAAATCGAGTAAATAAACTTGACGGTTGAAAATGACACATTATTTTATGAGCGCATCTACACTTTTGATTAACCCTTTCCCTCATACGACAATTCTGCAGCAGACGACTTGGAACATATTTTGTCAAAAAATAGAAAAATCTCTATAATTAAATGGATAACCTATGACTAAAAGTGGAAATCATTGTGGCAAAAGGAGAAATAGCTCGTTTTGAGCAATTTGATATTTTATGACTATGTTTTCAAAAAGCCGTCTGCTGCAGAGGCGTCAGCAAGCGTCTATTTAAGGGAAAGGGTTAAGAATAATTTTAATGCTAAAACAGATTATAGTTATCTGTAACATGCTTCGTTTATATATGAATAAAAAATAAAACAACGCTATTTTTGTATCTTTCTAACACCTTCTTGGTTTTTGTCCAAACAGTTTGTATCCACATTTAAACGAGTCAGTATATAGTCATTTGTATTGGCAGAGCCTGCAGGTGATTCGTTAACCTCAGCTACTGTGGAATTAAACACCGGACATCAAAATTAACGTAGCTTCATTTCAGTGTATATATAGTCATTTGTATTGGCATAGCCTGCAGGTGATTCGTTAACCTCAGCTACTGTGGAACTAAACACCGGACACCAAAATTAACGTAGCTTCATTTCGGTGTATATATAGTCATTTGTATTGGCAGAGCCTGCAGGTGATTCGTTAACCTTCAGCTACTGTGGAACTAAATATCGGACATCAACATTAACGTAGCTTCATTTCAGTGAGGTAAATGTCCCTTCCGTGACCAGTAGAGACCCTTACCGCTAACGACCCTAATATTATAATGACCATTGAAGTTAGATAAAGAACAAGTGTTGTATCACCAAGCACTTTTGGAAATGCTTGTACAGTTTCCACTAAATTTATCATTATCTTTGTCTTGTGTCCAAAGTGCAGAGCCATTATGGTAATTTTTAAAGCCGTCGCCTGCATCTCCGGTGTAATCGTCGATAGTTAAAACATAGTTTGTAGCCCTAGGACCAATACCGAATTTACCATATTTAACGTACCGCTGGTTGTTTTCAAAGTCTTTCATATCGATGCGAAGTTCTCGACAACATGGGGTTGTTAGAAGATGAAGATACTCATTGCCCAGCCAGAACTCAGATACTGTGCTTCTAAAGCCATTTTTATTGTCAATCCATGCACGGTTGAAGTTTTCCGAGCTATCTTCACGACGTTGAGAGACGATCCAACCTCCGCCATCTATTGCTTGATCACAGTAAACTATAATGGGTGTTGCTCTCCTGTTTGGGTATATATCGTTAAGTCCGTTATCTATGTATCCGACCTTTAACAATTCGAAACATAACGCAACCTGTTTACTTCCACGTGTAAGTAGTTGTCGTGTCTCATTTACTGTTTTATCCTGAGAACTTATCTAAATTATTAAGAGTTGAAATTACATTGGCTTTAATTGTGCCTTTCATGTCTTGAATAGCTTCCGATGTTTCATTCATAGTTATGTCTTTCAAATCGTGAATTGCTTCCACTACATCATCAACCTTTGAATTGACATCTGTTGTAAGTTCCATTAACTCAGAAATCAAACTGGTCATGATTGCCAACTCTGTTCTTAAACCATCAATATGTCGTCTCGTTCTTCTAGACAGCTTATTTTCTGTTTGGAAAGCCCTGAGTAAAATTGGAATAAAAGAAGTGTTGAGAGCATGTACTTCGACAACATTCCCTCCCAGCAAAACACATGGATCAACGTCGGATATACGTTGGATTTAGGTCGCGACGTCGGCGACTTAAATACAACGTTGTATCAACGTCGAAATCACGATGTCAGTTCGACGTCGAATCGACGTTGTGTTTTGGTCATAGTTTGTAATAAGTTGTATTTTATCAAGTTTATACATTCCCTTGGTTTCTGAAATTGGAATTGCCACGTGGTGTCGCCTTTTTTTTGACTTTTTCCTTTCTTTTAAAATATTTTGTTTGAATTCATCTTGTTGAACAAAGATTTGCGGATATATTTATAAAGATAGCTTCTTATCATGTAATTTCGATAATTCCGAAAAACAATCATGTTTACTTTCCTAAAAATAGATCGACACGCGCCGCTTTTGAACCAATTTTGACCGCCATTTTGTTAACCGTGTGCGAGAGAGAAAGATTCAATTACAGCTCTACTGTCTATTTAAAAAAATACAACTAGGTAAGTTGATGCAATTTATGTTTAAATGTATATAGCACTCATGTTCTGTTGTTTGTGTTACACGGCTGTTTCAATGAAAACTTAGCGTAAAGTTCCTTGCACAATTCAACCCGATTCGGCATAGCGCCGATTCGTACCATTTTGTGTGAGAAAACAATTTCTCTCTTAAATAAGCCATACAATCTCTATCTAGAGATACATATTAGTCCTGTTTGTTATATAATCAATGTAGTAAATCCTGTACTAATTACAGTCTGGGATACTGTCCAGATATAGGAAATAAGACCGTGCGGATAATTCCTTATTACATGATACCTGTGTGGTATGCATGTTTATACGTTGGATTTTGATCGTTATCACGACGTTGATACAACGTCGTGATTTCGACGTTGTTCCAACGTCGGAGTCTGACGTCTAACAAACTTTCATTTTCAACCAATTTACAACGTCTATCCAACGTCAGTTTCTGACGTTGTTACAACGTCTATCCAACGTCAATTGTTTGCTGGGAGCTGTGAACGTTTTGTTTGTAATTTCCTCCATGATGGCTCTGATCTCGTAGCGTCTGATCTGTGCTTCTTCGTCTATTTTTTTCTTCTATATTGAACAACTGATCTTCAAGTCGTTCTATCCGTTTGTCATTTCTGCCTGCACTGTCAATATTCACCACCATAGACGTCAAACAAATGAACCTCAACGTAAACACGAATTAAGCCATTTAGAAACGCGGATTTTTTTAATCTGATTTATAAGTATTACGTTTGTAGCTTCTTGTTTACAATGTACTATCCGACAATGAACAGTGCAAGCATACACTATATCAATACACTAACTGATCCGCGACATACGAAATAGTTTGTAACAGTAACTTTCCAGGCGCGTCTGTGCACGCGTACGGTTCCATCAAAGCCTTAGCACTTCCCACCTATGTTTATCCGAATATTGTCTTAGATGTATTCTGGTGATACTCTAGGTGTATACACTCTGCTTAATCACGACCGTTGGTGTTCTAGTGATAACGAGCCGGTAATTCACAGGGACATAATTTTGCTGGTGCTTATCTTTGTACTTCATTTGGGCTACGTCAGAATATACGCGCTAGGTCAGAAAGTTACATGCTTATATAAGAGTTTATAAGGGTTCTCACTGGCCGCACACAAGAAAGAAATGTAAATGGTTATATGTTTATACGTTTGGAAAAGCCGGTTGTATGAACGCGCACGATGTCGTTATGTTATTTCAAACGGAGAACGGTCTTCCAAACTTGACACGGCTGATCTAAATAAACTAGGGATGTCAGCGATTAATCGGTTAACCGTATGTTATTAGATTAATCGGTTAGTAATTCAAGTAACCGAGTACTCGGGAAAATAGATAAAATATATACACAGTTTTATTACATGCCTGTACATTTTCCGTTGGAAATACATGCAGATTGACATGCACAAATACACTACGACAGATTGAAATTCCGTATTTACATGCGGTGTAAAATACAAGATTGTGACGTCAGACAGTGCGCGGACTACTTTCAGCGAGGTTCCCGTTTTAAATCTGCACTGCGTGGTAAAATATGCAGACAACCATTACTATTTAGGAAAATTGTTTCTATTGTATGTATCGAAAACCTAGCGTCAAATTTAATAAAACCCCGCAAGTAAAGATTATGTTGTCATTTTCTCCCACAAAACAATGGAAATTTAATTTGATAATGTTATAGGGCGGGACTACGTATTAGCATACTTTTTAGGGGCGTGGCCTAAGTATTGTAGTAAGTATTTACAGAGTCTTCAGGAAAGACGAAAGTGGTTTTCGGTACAAACTAATGTGAACAACGGAGATGTAATTATCTTGAAAGATAAAGAACTTCCGCGAAATGAATGGTGTG
The DNA here is from genome assembly GCA_031761405.1 of Serripes groenlandicus. Lineage (NCBI taxonomy): Eukaryota > Metazoa > Mollusca > Bivalvia > Cardiida > Cardiidae > Serripes > Serripes groenlandicus. Next base: position 27,945,699 of record JASEVX010000014.1, read on the forward strand.
TGGGTGTAGTGGAGAAAGTGAAGATGGAAATGTCCGAAAGGCAGAGATTCGTGTTTCAAAGAATGGGAAATGTGCTAGATACATTCGTCCAGTGACTGAAATGGTCATTCTTGTCAAGGAATGACTCATATTTTAAGACTTTGTTCAGTGAAGTTTAATTTTGTTACAGTTATTTCTAGTCAATTTTATGTTCGTTATTTTAGACTCAAAATATCATTATAGAGAGAAGAAAATCAGTGTAAATTGTAAAACAGTGTGAAATGGAGAGGTTGCCCTTTTTGCAATAATTTCACAATAATGTGTTCTTGTGTTTTCAATAATTTCAAATGTCATCTTTGTTTATCATAAGGATTTTAATTTGGTGGATGATGACATTTTATAGGATATTAGTGATATATTTTAGGTATCAATGATATCTTATCAGATATCAGGCGGGGAGTGTACTGGCCCCAGTCTTCTATAGTTTTAGTCTATAATATTGATCTATTCGACTATCCGTAATTTTCTAATTTCACAGTTCACTAGATACTATTGCCTTGCATTTGGGGTGTGTGACCGAGAATCGGTTTCAGTCGAAATGTTTCCATGAGGTTGAATCGTCGATATTGCGTCGAAAAACTTTAAATCAAAATGTTTCATCTTGCAGGCTTTACAATGTAAGTTTTTCTAGGAAATTGAATTATATAGTGTTCATAGTATGAACACATTGTGGGAAAAGGTTCTTTTCAATCCCGAATTTATGTTCTGGAAAATAGAGGCAGTTTGTCATGTGTTTTCGTGTGTAGCATGTTTATTTGATCTTAATCAAAAATAAGCCTGCATCTTCCAATGGTTGTATAATTATGACATCTTAGAATGGCTTTGTAATTCTATTTCAGTATTAAGATCAGTGTTGGTAGATTTGATAAACAATGCTTGATTTTCTCAGAAAACATCGCTAGAGCAGTTCTTGAACAATTATTGGTGTCCTCAAATTGTAAATTGAGCTCACATGTAGTTACGCATTTGTTGTTTCAATTTATTCCTAAGTTTGGCATGGGATAATTTCCCTTGGTAATTGCAACACCTATTAAGTGATTGTATTTTCTTTATTTTCAGTACTTTACAAGTTGCCTTGGTCAAAAATTAAAGCTACAAGTTGTCTTGTTATCTTTCTGTCAATCACGGGCATAATAATGATTATCCTATAAAACATTTGTCACTAGAACAGTTATATTTAATTGAAATGTTAATTTATTAACTGTTCCAAACTATGAACTTATTTACACGATATTTTCCCATTTCTTTGTTATATTTTTAGTCCTTATAATAACATCCTTAATCTTTATAACACTATGTACGATTTAGATGTTTGAAAATAGCATATGTTAAAATGTATAACCACCACAAACATACAGGCCAAAAAAAGAAAAAACATATTTTAGAATTTTGGTCCTTAAATTCTTCCATGTTTTCTATAGTAGAGAAAACTTCACGGACTGTAATCATGTGACTTAAAATTCCTATGATGTCATTAGCAGCTGATTCACAACATGTTCAAATGTGAAAGAAAAAAAATCAACAACGGTTTTTCTACTAAAAAAATGACGTTTTTGTTGGTGAGGGGTCAGGGCATGTAGGATTTTCTCTTTATTATGGGTAACAATCATGATGTGTATTAATTTCTGCGAATATTGTTTTTTTGGAAAAGAAATTGTAGCATTTGAAAGTCAGGATAACCGGGTTTCCTGGTGAAATTATACGACATCCGGTTGTGCGCGCGCAACATAGAAAACACCGGTTTTATTTTTACCTTGGTATTCGAGATAAAACGGTATTCGTAGAACCTACTATACTCTAAAATAAACTAAACACAACATTCAGCATTCAATGGTTATCCCTTTATGGTCCACAATTTGATGGTTTTATGTATTTGTTGACATGTTATTTGGTTAAATACGATGAGAAAACATTTAACACAACTTTCTGTGTTCAATAAATATCAGTTCGTTCGGTTTATTTTAGACTTGCCCACGGGCAACTCAACACGAAAAACCTACTTGCCCGACCATAAAATAACCCGTGTCGGGCATGTGATTTCCGCACCCCTGCTGAAATAGTCCAAGTAACCCTACCTTGATAGTAAATTAATATTTTGTACAATTTTGACAAATATTGCTGACAATGTTGCAAAAAATGTTTTTGAGACATTAACTTTTTATTTTTTTAGGGAGATTGGGTGTAAGTTGGTAGGCTCTTACCCTAAACAAATACTAGTTTGTGGCCTTATTCAGTTACACATATACATGCTTGGAAAAATGGTTAGGAAAGGAGTTTTTTCCTATTAGAATGTTCTTTGAACCTATGAAAGCATTTATACTGGTTTTTTTCCACCATTAAGATTTGATGTTTCATTTAATCTTTCATGGCCTGGCAAGCATCTTTGTTCCGCCTGCATAGCATAGCAGATGCATAAGGATCACTTTTTCTTTTTAGCGTTAATTTTGCAAAACACTTTTTTGTCTGATCAATGACACAAACAAATATTGAAAGATCGTAATGAAACTAAGTTAAAATGTGTATGGGCCCAATTGATTGGATGTGCTCAATGTTAGGCCAGATGCCAGTAGTACAGCACTTATGGTAATATAATATATATACATATATCTATTTCATATTTAAGTGTCTGTTAGAAATTCAACTTCTCTTAACACATTTCTAGAGAAAAAGAAGAGTTTCTACTTGTTTATAGGGGTGAATGTCTGACTAAAGAGGAAGGGGAGAAAAGAGAAGTAAAAGATGGGGGAACGGGATATAGATTTTTTTACCAAGCTTCAGGAAAACATCTTTGGTGAGAAATCTAAATTCTACAGAAGATAGCTTATATATACTATTGCCATATTTATACCCCCGCAAACAAAGTATTTGGGGGTATACTGGAATCACCTTGTCCATCCGTCTGTCTGTCTGTCCATAAATGTCTTGTAAGCGCAACTCCTCCTTAACGACTGGACCGATTCTAATGAATCTTTACACAGTTGCAGTATACTGAGGATGTGCATGAAGTAAGATTATCCCTGTCTGTCCATGCAGGACGGGGTATCCTTTAGTAAGTTCACTCACAGTTCTAGTTTTGAAGGCGGCTTCCTTTAGGACTGCTTTGAAATTTAGCACAAGGACAAAAATTAGACCTGCCAGTGTACCATATAACGGGATTTTACTTTTTTCTTACTTAGTATATTAATTGATGGTAAATAACTTTCAAAACATCTCTTTTACAATCTATATTCTATATACATGTGTAAGTTTAACAAATAATAGGCCGGTATATTAATTGAATGTGTGTATATGTATCTTAAGTTAAGTGAAATTCTTACTGTATCTACGCTAAACAGTTTTTAAAACCGGGAACCAGTAGGAACCAATACATATTGGTTCCCTAATAAAGCTACTAGCTAAAAAAAAGAGTACCATTCACCCATAGTCTGTTTCAATTATGCTTATCTTCATATATTAAGGTTATCTTCTCTTTTCCTTTAATATGAGCCTCTGCAACAGACAACTTTTGATAGCGTTGTGGCAAAAGGGGAAATTAGTCATAATGAGCTTAATTTTCACCATTTACGGTTTTAACTATTTCCAGCATACATGTATACAATTTTTGAGCCTCTGAAGCAAGCGACTTTGGAATAATTCTGGCAAAGAGTGAACTTTCTTATAATGAGCAATTTATCATTTGCCACAACAAATTTCAATTATCTTACCATCATTTATAGAGATTATCCATGTTTTGTGCTTGATTATTTCAAAGCATGGAAGGTTAAACATCATTGAAACCATTGTGGCAAAAGGAGAAATTGCTCATAATGAACAATCATGATATGCATTTACCGCAACACATTTCAATTATCAAACTATAGCTCTATATTTTATATTTTGTACTTGATAATTTAAAAGTAGTCTGCTGCAGATTTGTTTTATGTGGGAAGAGGTTCAACTCTTATCCACTATCATGACTTACCGTAACCAAACAAATCAAAAACAGATTTCCTGTGTGTCTGCATTTTATTGACAAAACAATATCATATCAGTAATTGTGTTCAATACAAATAGTTGATTTTCTTTGGTACAAATTGAAATTTATCTTGACCTCATGTCCAAGTATTCGTCTTATTTTTTGTCACTTTTCATGATCAGTTTAACTCTAAATCATCTCTTTAGCTTAAAACACAGACGAGCCAGGTTAAATATCCTACATACAAATTATATCTTCAAATATTGAAATCAGCATGACTGACTATGTTTGTGCATTTAAACATTCTGTTCTTATTTCTACATGTGCAACGAAATATTGCGGTTTCTCTTTTATGCTTTTCGTCTTGTTATTTACTTTGCACCTTGAAATCGACCCTATTCAATTGTGATGAAGCCAGATTCGAGGTCAAGTCCGGTAAAATAATTATGACCAAAACTTAATCATCTATACATGACATTAATTTCAAGTTTTTTGGTGGAAGAGCATCTGTCTGATTATTGTGTCTTTGTACAACAAATGTCAACCAAATTACAGTGATACATACAAAGGACAAGTTATTGTTACCACTCTGGCAATATTGTCATTAGGCATATTATTATGGCAGGCATGGTCTACCCCATCGAGAATCAAACTCTCATAGTTCTACTTGTGAGGACAGAGAGTGTTGATTATGGGGACATGCTTATAAGGACAAATATGGCTTCCCACATGTCCTGCATAGGCCAATGTTTTAGTCATCCATCTATATTTGTTTTTAAATAGAAACATCTAAGAGTTTTAGCTAAATGCTTAAGTAACATTGAAAGATCTTGTTGCCATATTCATATTTATAGCAATGGATTCCTTATTATTTGCAAGTCAAAGTCAGTTTGGTCACTTTGTGCTGATATTCTTGTTGAAAAGGAAATTCTCCATAACAAATGGGTAAGCAATATTGTGTGTCCCTAGAAATTTAATTACCTTTTATGTCCCTGATCTCGGGTTGTCAGGTACATATATTGATTACCTTGTCCATACATTTGCAACCCCTGATGGTTTAAAGGTAAACATTTGTACAAAAATATTTTGTCCGGAGCATAACTTTGTAACTGCTGAAGGGACCCCATCCAATTTCCCACAAATGTCTTTGATGACGACAGCCCCTTGGATAATTTAGTATGAAGCTAAGGCTTTAGGGCGAGAAACATCCATGTGTTTGAGCCCTGTATCAAGCATCTAGTTTTTGCTCTAGTTTTTTGTTCATTTATATTTTAGTGTTGATGCTACAGAAGAAAGTCGCTTTCTTGGCCGGTTAGTAAACCATGGAAATAGGCTTGAAAATAATTCTGTAATGAAAACAATACATGGCAAACTCTGTTTTCAATAAGGTAATTGTAATATATATATAATAGAGATATAATAACAATACATCTTGATTGTATATATATATAATCTTTACAATAAGAAACACTAAACTTCTGTCTGTGGATATGTTTAGAAAGTTAACATACTTCACTGAGATGAGGAAAGATACTATTTAATTAGTACCGGTAATTAAATAATTCAGGATTATGATAAATGCAAATTATAGCTTGAATCTCATTTATGCTCTTGGTGCAACATTATTTCTACAGGATTTACACACAGGTACCAGTATCGGAAAAAATAAAAAATAAAATCACTATTTACTAAGGGCTATTCCAGTAAAACATATGTCCAACCCCAGTAGATACTGGTATATGGATTTACAGTTGAATTATTTAAATGCATGCAGCATTGAAGTTTTTAGCTAACTAGAGCACTTTGTGTTCAAGGTTAGTCATTGTGATCGCTTTTGTCCGGCGTCCGTTGTGTGTCAACTTTTTCTCCTAAGTAACCAGTGGGTCAATTTGGAAGAAACTTCACAGGAAGCATCCTCTCAATGACCTCCTTCAAATTTTTGGCATCCATGCAGAATTCTGGTTTTCATTTCAGACACATCAACGCAGAAGAAGAAATATTTTATGATTTACTGTACGAGGATGATTCAATGTTTCTCCACATTTCCAAAAAATAAGCGAGGCCAAACCCTTTCTAACTTCAAGAAATTTACAAGAACAAAGCAGAACTGGAAACAAGTTATAATAAACTACAAAGTTTCAATATGATCAAACCACAAATGTGGCTTTCAGAGTGTTAACAAGATTTTTCTTAAATTTGACCTAATGACCTAGTTTTTGACCGGACATGACCCAGTTACAAACTTTGCCTAGATATCAGTAAGACAAACATTCAGACCAAGTTTCAACATGCTTAAGCCAAAAAAGTGGCTATTAGATTGTAAACAACATGTTTCCTTAAATTTGACCTAGTGACATAGTTTTTGACCCCACATGACCCAGTTTCGAACTTGTCCAAGATTTTATGGAGATAGATCTTCTGATAAATGAAGATCCGATGAAAAATGTAGCCTGTAGAGTATTAACAACGGTAAATGTTGACGACGGACAAAAGGCGATCAGAAAAACTTTAAATATGAAACATGATCGGAAGGGAAAGCATGACTATTCTAAAGTGCATGCCTGCATCTATTGTGAAAAACTAGATTTGAAAATTAGCCGACATCTTTGCAGTAAACACAAAGATGAAAAGGAAATTGCTCAGTTGCCAGCCCCATCAAAAATTGTGATATTGACATCAAAAATAAAGAGAAAATCTCAGATAGACAGAGAGCATACTTTGGATGCACTTAGAAATGAAAATGATTTCCTATATAATATAGAAGTATTAAAAAATCTAAATGACAGAAGGGAACTTGTAGTTTCTAGAAGACCAGAAAAAGGAGTGCATGTTAAAGCAGACTACCTATCGTGCAAATATTGTCTACGATTCTACGTGAAAGATGATCTGTGGAGACATGGGCAAAGGTGCAAGTTTTCACCAGATCATCTTGGTTCAGAACCCGTTACCTTTGATGAAGAAGAAAAGGTGCAGCGTAAGATGGTAGCTTCGGGTATGCGGTTACTACATGGAGCAGGGGTAAGATTAGCCAAGGAGAAGGAGATAGATGCTGAAAAAGAGGAGTTTTATGTACATGTCTTGCATGCGCTTCAAGATGATTCCATTGGAAAGGGGGTCAAAACTGATTCAGGTATCATGATGTTTGGACGGACACAGTTTGAAAGACTTGGTTGACGGCGAGCGGGGGAAGTCAGATACAGAATGAGGCTTCTAGAAAGAATCAAAAGAGAATTAAGATCACTCATCAAAGATGATAACACTAAATTGTCCAAATACTTGTTGCTCTTTGAGTCTGTCAAACCGGAACTTTTATTTGATTTCCTTAGGGAAATTAATTTTTAATAAAATATGATTATTTCTTAAATCGTGCTTTTGCACATTCATTACTCTTACTGATCCTGTTCCACATTTCCTCAGATATTATTTATCTTTATGTTAAGTATTACATAGTAATGTTGGGCTTGTTTGCCTATATCTTATTTTATATTGGCTTACATGTTATTTTATATTTATTTTAGGTATCGCATACATCATGTTTGATTATTTCACTTTACATTAAGTAAATTATTAAGCGCCCAAAATGACCTTAGTTGTCGACGGGCCTTAAAACACCATTCATTCATTCATTCCAAATACTTGTCACCTGATAAATTTGATGCTCTCGTTGAAGCTGTACGTACAACAGTTGGAGTAAGTGAAGAGAGAAGTCTCAATGGGGTTATAATGTTTACAAAGCCTGAATTGGCAAAGAAAACTGGACAGTTGATCTGTAAGTTTGCAGAAATGATTGAAGGCAAACTAGTTGTTGACAGAGACAGGGAAAGGCGACAAGATGTGGCTGATTTCTTGTACCTGTATTCAAAACAGTGGTCCAGTAAGATTGGAAGTATTGCGCACCAAACTTCAATGGAAAGACGATTTAACAAGAAACAGTTGTTGCCTCTTACTGAAGATTTGGTGAAAATACAAATTACCTAAAATTGGTCTTGTCAGCTAAATAACTTGTAAAGCCTTTATCCGATCATCACCAAATTTAGACAATATGTTTATGGGCAGAATATCTTGGTTACGTTTGATAACTTACAACGTTATCTTAGTCACTACACAATTATGTCCCCTGAAATTGCCAAAACTGTACTAACAGTGTCCGCTCTCTAAGTTTGGCTGACGTACAACCAATTACCACAATACTTGGTCTCAAAAAAACAGGACGGGCGTATTTTGTGACATTTGGCGCTCTTGTTTTATTCTTTAAAGACATGTTACCCCATTCCACAATATTGACACTCTGAACCATTGCTAAAGACCACTTTTGAATTTCACTAGCCTCTGCCATTCAAGAGTCATTAACCCCTATGCCCAAATGTTCAGGGGTAAATCTTATTTTGTTCAAGAGATAATTGGACAATCGTGGGGTTGTCGGAAAATAATACTTACAATCTTATCCGTGTATGACCATTTGAAAACATCTGCAGAATAAAATGGTCCTTTTCAACTTCATTCTTTCCTGTTCTGTAAACATGTTTCTTCTGGTCAGAGTTTACAGGGTTCTTCGATATTGGGTTAGGATCAGGCTTATGAGATTTACGAATTACCAGTATGACACCACTGATTTAATTTGAATGTTCGAAGCCAGGACCTAAAGAAATAACTTTCTTTATCCCGGTAAGACGTATTTGTCATCCCGAGTCTTGCACCAGTCTGGCCAACCTGAGGCTTCCTGCTGAAATTTCAGGAAGGCTAAGTCGCAAATAATCCAGCTTCTTTGGTACGAGGATCATACATGGTTGCCTGATTCCAATGATAGACTTCATATTTTTGACGATTGTGTAACCCCTTTGTCGATCCCGAAGTATTGTCAATATCGTCAAAATCCATCGTAATGATGTCTGGGTAACCGGAAAGATACCGGGTATACTTACAGGTACAGGCTGAAAGATAACATATATTTGTCAACGTCGTCCGATCTAAGAGGAAGGCGAAAAGAAGACTAGTCACCATTTCTCTGCAGCTAGGGGCGTGGCACCTGTACGTCAGCACCACAAATCGTGATGAGAGAAAAATATTACCCCATAAACGTCTCGGAATAATATTGGATTGACACAGTGCAACAAGAACACAGATCCGTGTCTGTTTCAGGATATAATATCAAACTGAAATACACAATTAAACAATCGGCAGTAAATTCAATATTTAACAAACAACATTATTTTTTAAAAGGTCCTAGATTCTATATAAGTAAATGACAAGAATATTTTTATTTCATATCTTTTAATAGCAATCAGCTATGATATTTCTCTTATTCTGTGTTTTGCTTACACAATCAATGAACATAAAATAAAAAAAATGTAAAACAAAATCAAATATATAATACTTAAGTTTACTTGTCTTCGACCCACCCAAACCGCAAGACAAGAATTCTGACTAGAACTGAAAACAAGAGGGCCATGATGGCCCTTGAATCGCTCACCTGATTTTTTTTTTCACTTTAGCTATATAAGCCCCGCCCCCTGGCGGCCATAGTTTCCGACGAATCAACTTGGCTTGAAGGAATCTGATAGAGGGTCACCCTAGGAACATTTCTACAAAATTATTTGAAAATCGGCCAGATCATCCATATAATGCAAAATAGCCCTGCCCACTGGCGGCCATGTTTTTTGACCAATCAACATGGCATGAAGGAATCTGAAAGTGGGTCATCCAAGGAACATTTCTACAAAATTATTTGAAAATCGGCCTGACAATTTCGGAGAAGAAGATTTTTTAAGTTTTCACTATAGCCATATAAGGCAAAATAGCCCCCCCCCCCCCCCCCCTGCCGGCCGTGTGTTTTTCGACCAATCAACATGGCTTGAAGGAATCTGGTAGAGGGTCATCCAAGGAACATTTCTACAAAAATATTTGAAAATCTGCCAACCAGTTTGGGAGAAGAAGAAATTTGAAGTTTTTTTCGTTTCGTTGCCATTGAAACCAGAATTTTGCATGGATCCCAAAAATTTGAAGGAATTCCAGAATTTTGCATGGATCCCAAAAATTTTAAAGAATTCTGGTGAGGTCATTGAGAGGATGCTTTCTGTGAAGTTTCATCCCAATTGACACACTGGTTACTGAGGAGAAGATGTTGAAGATTTTTTAAGTTTTCACTTTGGCCATATAAGGCAAAATAGCCCCGCCCCCTGGCGGCCATGTTTTTGGACCAATCAACATTGCTTGAAGGAATCTGATAGAGGGTCACCCAAGGAACATTTTTACAAAATTATTTGAAAATCGGCCTGACACTTATTGAGGAGAATATTTTTTAAGTTTTCACTATAGCCATAAAAGGCAAAATAGCCCCCCCCCCCCCCCCCCCCCCTGGAGGCCATGTTTTTTGACCAATCAACATGGCTTGAAGGAATCTGATAGAGGATCACCCAAGGAACCCAAGGAACATTTCTACAAAATTATTTGAAAATCTGCCAACCAGTTTGGGAGAAGAAGAAATTTGAAGTTTTTACATTTTTACAAAATTATTTGAAAATCGGCCTGACACTTATGGAGGAGAAGATTTTTTTAAGTTTTCACTATAGCCATATAAGGCAAAATAGCCCAGTCCCCCCCCCCCCCCCCTGGCGGCCATGTTTTTCGACCAATCAACATGGCTTGAAGGAATCTGATAGAGGGTCATCCAAGGAACATTTCTACAAAATTATTTGAAAATCTGCCAACCAGTTTGGGAGAAGAAGAATTTTGAAGTTTTTTCGGTTTCGTTGCCATGGAAACTAGAATTTTGCATGGATCCCAAAATTTGAAGGAATTCTGGTGAGGTCATTGAGAGGATGCTTTCTGTGAAGTTTCATCCAAATTGACCCACTGGTTACTGAGGAGAAGTTGACGGACGACGGACAAAAGGCGATCACAATAACTCACCTTGAGCAAAGCTCAGGTGAGCTAAAAAGATATCAGAAAACGAAATCGTATCCCTTAAATGTTATTGTGAGACTACTTGACTTCGACTATTGAAAAATCTCCTAAAACACAAGAAACAAGAGCGCCAAATGTAACAAAATACTCCCGTCCTGTTTTTTTGAGACCAAGTATAGTGGTAATTGGTTGTACGTCAGCCAAACTTAGAGAGCGGACACTGTTAGTACAGTTTTGGCCTTTTCGAGGGACATAATTGTGTAGTGACTAAGATAACGTTGTAAGTTATCAAACGTAACCAAGATATTCTGCCCATAAACATATTGTCTAAATTTGGTGATGATCGGTTAAAGGCTTTTCAAGTTATTTAGCTGACAAGACCAATTTTAAGTAATTTCTATAAACAAAGGGCAATAACTCTCTATCGACTGGAGCAATATGGCTAGTTATCGAACTTGTCCAAGATATTACGCCAATACACATTCTGACTAAATTTGGTGATGATTGGACAAAAGCTCCCAAAGTTATTGAGCTGACAATACCAATTTTAGGTAATTTCTATAATTAAAGTGATAACTCTCGATTGACTAAAGCGATATAGCTAGTTATCAAAATTATTCGAGATATAATGCCAAATTCTGACCAAATTTAGTAATGATTGGATAAAGGCTTCTAAAGTTATTGAGCTGACGAGACCAATTTTAGGTAATTTCTATAATTAAAGGGCGAAAACTCTCAATTGACTTAAGCGATATGGCTAGTAATCGAACTTGTCCGAGATATTATGCCAATACACATTCTGACTAAATTTGGTGATGATTGGGCAAAGGCTTCTAAAGTTATTGATCTGACAAGACCAATTTTGGGTAATTAAAGGGCGATAACTCTGGAATGACTAAAGCGATATGGCTAGTTATCGAACTTGTCCGAGATAATATCCCAATACACATTCTGACTAAATTTGGTGATGATTGGACAAAGGCTTCTAAAGTTAATGAGCTGACAACATACTGGACGCCGCCCGTACGCCGCAGGTAAAACTATAATACGATCCGTTTTTTCAAAACGGGCGTATAAAAAATAAATTATCACAAAAACTGAAATAAAATTTCACATATATCGGAAAACTGAAGCGTATCCATCGTGCCTTGTGAACCGTAAGGCAGGACCGCCACCCAAATCGCTGACAACATCTTTCACAGCAGTAGTTTTTTTTCTCCGTGCTTTTCTCTAATATGCTGCGAGAGAATGACTTCTGGCATATTTCACAGGCAAAGCGAATGGGTTTCTGCTGACATTTTTCAAGAGATCTACTGGCATGGAATTCGGTTTTACAATACTGGCACACATCTAAACCGACCGAAGAATGGGATGACACGTGAAAACGGAATTGTATACGTTGATTATACCCTTTTCTACAAACTTGACAAATGCTTTTGAACTCCATGTCATTGGTTTTTTTACATGTAAATCAAGGCCAAAGCGACTTCTGTAAGTCTTAGCACACAGCTGGAAATGGCGGTGACGATGTCTTCAAAGGCGTACTTGTAGTTGGCTGTGGGTGCATCCTTTTAACATGTTGTTTTATATTAATGTTAAGTATCGCATACATCATGTGTGATTGTTTTGTCTAATAGACTGGTTGTTTATGTTTCAATTTTAATTATTTCATCATTTACAGTAAGTGAATTATTAAGCGCCCAAAATGACCTTAGTTGTCGACGGGCCTTAATTAAAACACCATTCATTCATTCTAACATGTTTATTCAAGTTACTTTTATTGGAAGTGGTGTAGTCACAATCAGGACATAAAATGTCCACCTTCTGGAAAATAAAAACAAACATCAAACATTTCATTTCAGACAATCCAGTACCGCACACGCGGAAAACGCATTATCCACCAGCCACCGCGGATCGAATTTATTGTCCACCGCGATTAGTGGATAATAGAGATTGAGAACATTTATTTTCTACACAATCTTCCAAATATTAAAAAGAAATTTCTTGCATACATATTTAGTGAAGGGTTAGCCTCAGACTTCATACGGTGTACTCTGGATAAAAACCCTGATCTTAATTGGGCTGATTTCAAAGACATATTATCAAACCGTTTCGGCGAAGTTAGTGACCCTTACATTCAATTTTCGGCTTTACAACATATCAGGCATATTTATTCTGAAAGTATTCAAGATTTCGCAGATCGCATTATTGGATTAGTACCAGAATCTTACCTCGGTTTAAAGAATGCACTAGATTTAATTGACATGCAAATTGTAGGTTTCTTTATAGATGGTTTAATTGATCAAAATATACAAACACATCTTATAAGAGAAAATCCTAGTACGTTTCCAAATGCAGTTTCTTTAGCAGTAAATGAACACAATGTTAAAATAAGGTGTAAAATAAGATCAGACATACGCGAAAATCCCATTCTAGAACAAAAACATGTTACTGTAAATATTGTGGGAAAGAGTAAAATGTGTTCCGGGTAGAAAGGGTCGTCATGACAGTTATATTAGCCGCAGGCAACAATGCACAACTAGGTCTTTAGACAGTCGTAGTGGAAATTTTGACAGGCGACTCCCGAAACCTTCACAAACTTGTTACATTAGGAGAATAGACTTGAAAAATCCCATACAATGTTTTTTCTGTAGAAAGATTGGACATCGCAAATCAAATTGTAAACAATTTCTGCAATTGAAGTCGAAATCAGAAAACAATTATAAGTATCAAAAAAACATGCAATCTCTGGCTGTAATCAGGACGTCAGTTCAGAAAAATTAAATTCCTTTCGGTTCAATACATTTTTGGAAGAAAACTCTATACCAAACTCTTGTCTTATCAGAACCTCTCGACTCGTGCGTTGGTAGATTCAGGTGCCTGTTTCTCCATCATACATAAACGTGTATTCAAATCTCTCAAACCAAATGTAGGCTTAGATCAGACTGGAATTAAGTTGAGTTCAGCATCGGACGATGCGATTAAAGTTTTAGGTTCAGCTTATATTGAAATTAAAATAAATAAACTAAGACTTAACCATACTTTTATTGTAGCGACAATTTATCTAGGAACGTCATTCTGGGAAAAGACTTCTTAGCAGCAAATTCATGCAGAATCTACTTTGATTTAAATTGTAAAAAAATAAGAGATCAGTATATCGCATTGCAAGAGGATGTCAATATTGCATCTCTTGTCAGGCTATGCCAAACAGTAGAACTCAAACTTCATACTGAATGGCTGGTAAATTAAAGCAAAACCCCTCCATTTCCAATGATATTTCATATGATGTTGCGTCTGTGACTGAAGGGTTTATGGCCAGTGATTCCGTATCTACATATTACAAACAGCTTAGCATTCCTAACTAAGACACGTCGCATTTCAGTTATACTATCAAATTTCTCCAATAAAACTATACGTTTAAAACGTGGTTGTATAATCGGACAATTAAGACCGATTGACCAATGGTATCAGTGACAACTGCCAAGACCGACCACTCTGCGCGATTAGTGCAAAATATATGCTCACTTGACAGGGATATCACTCAAGATACAGAACATGGTTTACATGAAACGTCATATCAATTTCGGGCTCCCCATAAGTACAATGAAAATCTTGACAAATTAATAAGTAATTTCTCAAGACATTTTTTCAAAATGTGAATTTTATTTAGGTAAATATCCATTTGAACAAATCTCCCTAGAGACCAAAACTAGTGAACCAATTAAATCAAGGCCGTATCGTGTTCCATTTTTGGAAAGGGAGGTTTTTAAAGAGAAAGTGGATAGTTTATTGAATGCTAAAATTATTCGACATTCTCAGTGAACATTCACATCCCTGCATTCTTGTTGACAAAAGGGATGGCTCTAAGCGTCTTGTCATCGATTTCAGAAAATTCAATGCCATATTTAAGACCACTTCGTACAAACTCCCCCTTGTAGACGGCATTTTAACTTCACTAAATGGATCAAAACATTTCTCATGTTTAGACTTGTAAAACTCTTATCATCAAACAGAATTGAATGAGAATGATAAGGAACAGAATGAATGAATGAATGAATGGTGTTTTAAGGCCCGTCGACAACTAAGGTCATTTTGGGCGCTTAATGATTTACTTACTGTAAATTATGAAATTATTGAAATATAACTAACCAGTTTATTAGACAAAACAATTAAACATGATGTACGCGATATTTAACATTAATATAAAACGACATGTAAAACAATGTAAAACAGAATTTAGGCAAACAAGCCAAACACTGCTATGAAATACTTAACATAAAGATAAACAATATCTGAGAAAATGCGGAACAGGATCTGTAAAAGTAATACATGTGCAAAAGCACGATTTAAGAAATAATCATATCTTATTAAAAATATTAATTTCCCTAAGGAAATCAAATACAAGTTCAGGTTTGACAGACTCAAAGAGCTGACGCATACTTTGAGCCTTGAAAAATCTATCACGTATTGGAGCGAAATCAGCACATTCCAGAAGAATGTGCTGTACTGAAAGTTGTGTAAAACATGGAATACACTGAGGTGCTTCCTCACCCTTCAGTAAGTACGCATGAGTTAACCATGTGTGCCCAATGCGTAAACGAGCAAGGACAATTTCTTCTCGGCGACAGGATCTAAAAGCTGACAGGCACTCACCAAGTACTGACTTGATTGAGTGCAGTTTATTATTTACTTGCTCATTCCAATCACTTTGCCACTTATCGTGAAGTAAAACATTTATTAAAGGTTTAAAATCGGTATAAGGTATTTTAAAAGGTAAAATATCTTGTAAAAGAGCAGACTTTGCTGCCAAGTCAGCATGTTCATTACCGTGAATGCCCATATGACTGGGGATCCAGCAAAATACTACATGTGCTGTTGCACAAATACGCGATAACTTAGAAAGGAGGTCAACAATAATAGGGTTATCTATTTTGTCATTCTGAAGTGCCTGCATAGCAGACAATGAGTCAGTAAAAATAATATATCGCCAATAACCGTCGGATTCAATATGGTCCAAAGCCAAATGAATTGCCTTTAACTCGGCAGAAAATATAGAAGCATTATTTGGCAACCGAAATGTTATCACATCGCCATCATGAACTGCAGCGGCAGCAGCCTTTTTTCCGTCCTTAGAACCATCTGTATAAATATGCTCAAAGTTATAATATGTATTTTTAATTTCCATATACTTGGACTTAAAAACAATAGGATCTGTGCAGGCCTTTTTATCAGTCGCAAGATCATAAATGAATGATGGACTATTTCGAGTCCAAGGTGGAGAATCTGAAATCTCCTGCCTCGCGATGTCCTCAAGATCAACATCAAGCTTAGCGACTTCGGGACCGTAACGGATACCAAAAGGCGGTATTACCCGTTCCTTCTTTAAAAATAATTCCTTGTATAAAGGTTTAAAAACAACTCTATGAGTGGGATTTGAAGGGTTAGACTTGAGTTTTAAAAGATACTGCATAGCTAGTTTTTGTCGACGTAAATATAAGGGTGGTTCATTGGCTTCTACATAGAGACTTTTGACGGGCGAAGTTCGAAAAGCGCCCAGGGCTAGCCGTAAACCCTGATGGTGAATTGTATCAAGTGTTGCAATGTATGACTTTCGTGCTGAGCCATAAACAATACATGCGTAGTCTAATTTAGATCGTATTAATGACCTGTAAAGTCTTAAGAGGACTTTACGGTCAGCACCCCAATCCATGTGGGATACAACGCGTAAAAGATTTAATGCTTTCTGGCATTTATTTCTAAGATATTTAATATGAAGAACAAAAGTCAGTTTCGGATCGAATAATAGACCAAGGAATTTAAATTCAGACACAACGTCAATACGAGTGCCATCTAGTGTTAAATCAGGATCTAGGTGGTGTTTACGAAGTTGACAAAAGTGCATACATTTGGTCTTGCTTTTAGAGAATTTAAAGCCATTTTCGTTTGACCATTTTTGCAAATTATTCAAAACTTGTTGCAGTTGTCTTTCAATTGTATGCATATGTTTTGATCTGTAGCAAATACAGAAATCATCAACATATAGAAAACATTCAACTCCAGGGTTAACAGATTTGATAATGTTATTAATCTTTACACTAAAAAGTGTTACAGAAAGAATGCATCCCTGGGGAACACCCATTTCCTGTTCATGTGGATCAGACAAAGTATCACCAACACGAACTTTAAACTGACGTTCATTTAAAAAAGCAGAAATGAAAAAAGCAAGGCGACCTCTTATTCCATAATCATAGAGGTCATTCATAATACCATATTTCCAGGTAGTGTCATATGCACTTTCTAAGTCAAAGAAGACGGAGACAACGTGTTCCTTTTTAATGAATGCTTCTCTGATAAAAGTTTCAAAACGAATCAAATGATCCATTGTGCTTCTATGTTTACGAAAACCAGACTGAAAAGTAGTAATAAGTTTGTTCTTTTCGAGAAACCAAACAAGTCTGTCGTTCACCATTCTTTCCATGGTTTTACATATACAGCTAGTTAAGGCTATAGGACGATAATTCCCAGGATTAGTTGTATCTTTACCAGGCTTGGGAATTGGAATAACGATGGCCTCTTTCCAAGATCTCGGGAGATTTCCCGTTCGCCAAACCTGATTATAGACGTCAAGTAAACAAGAAAGGGATCGGAAAGGTAAATGCTTAATCAGTTGATAGTGTATATCATCTGAACCCGCAGCGGTATCATGGCACTTCTTTAGAGCCGATTTTAATTCTTTTAACGTAAAAGCTTTATTATAGGCCTCTTCATTTTTCGATTTAAAGTTAATTTTCCGTTTCTCCCTCTGCTGTTGAAATTTTTGAAATTTTGGAGAATAGTTTATATACAGTTTAACACTTATTACACTATATGTTTAACTGATTAATTAACACTAAAACTGTAACACTCTATTTATTATTGATGTAATCCACTTGGAATATTACTTTTTAAAGTATTCATATTCATTATTTACTCGTTCTTATATTACAATACTCCCTTTACAACCAATTTTATGCTGTTTACAACTAGTAAACCATCATTCAATCAATCCATTATAGTTTCAAGTAACTATTTAAACTTGTCTTTATTTGCAGTAGGTCTTTTGAAAGACAGACAAACATCATAAATCATGTATAGACCAGAATTTAAGTTTAAAATTTGGTTCAATTTTATTTTTTATTAAATTGACTGTGTAAAAGTAAATGTAATGGTATTCCAGTTTAATTAAGATCAAATATCTCTACATATGCATTTTAAATAACTAGGTTGACAACTGGTTATTTAAAATACATATTATATAGGGATATTGAAACTTGAATACCATTACATTTGCTTTTACACAGTCAGTTCTTTAAAAAAAAAAAGTATTTTAACTAACTAGTCATAGTCTATACCATTATGCCATTAGTGGATGATGACTCAAAACATGGATAATATAAAGCTAGGTTGGCACCGTGGTATTGCTAGAACCATAAAAATCCACAAGCCAACCGCAAATGAAGCTCGAACAAACATGAGTGATCTATATAACTGAAATAATGTTGAAAATGGTTTAAAACACCAATAAAACAAATAAATACAATTAAGCATTTTTTTCTTCAATAATTGCATTGAATTTTGATACCTCCCTCACTTTCAGATATAGGTTTCAACATTATTTCAGATATATCACAGCAGACAGTTCATTTAACCATGCACTGCCTAACTTTCTCACACCAGTATTTCATTCACAAAAAAATGCTTCCAATTTCAAAATGTTTTCATATTTTCTGCAGATATTTTCAAATCAAACTTTTTAAATTTTATCTTTGCTGCAAAGTAATATTGGGATAGCATTAACACTGCTGCATCAGTGTGCAGAAAGATATGACAGGTAATTATTGTAATGTATAATGATATAACGGAAATATTGTTGAAAGCAGCCTAAAAAACATTCAAACAAACAAATAAACAACTCTTAACCCTTTCCCAACATATGATCTACAGCAAACAACTGTTGAGACAAAATTATGCATAAACCTATAAATATATATAAGTAAAAATTTATTTATTGAATAAGAGTTGAAATCATTGAAGTCAAATTAGAGAAATTGCTCTTTTTCAATGTATTGTACTATCTGTAAACAGCACCAAAAAATAAGAAAGGAAGTTTGAACCAAAACAGCATCATTGTTACTTTACAGGCAGTTTGATTATATGTATACTTTCTGTTTCTGTATAAAATTTGCAGACTTAGATTTTCATTGTATTTTTTACTACTCTAGCAGAAACTGATATTAAATAGCACCTTTTTCTGTCTGCAAAAAAGAGAAATAGTTGAAATAGTTTAGTACAAATTAATTTTTGCATGTTTTCCTTCATTCTTGTATTACTTCGTAATCATCACAGTAAAGAAAGAAAAAGCTTGAATTCTAATGAAATAAATACTCGGTTTTAACTTCACTGACTTAGACTTTCTTGTGATTCATAGAATAAAGGTTATAATGTAATCATGCCCTGCCCTGTATTTGATAAGCTTGACCCAAACAGATGTGCGAAGATAATACACCGTGAAGAATATGGGGTCACTGCCAGGGTTTAATTAGGGATCCTGCTGAGGTGCTAACTATTAGTACAGTTACCTGCTTTTTGGTTTTTCTGGTTTTCCTGGAGTAAAATGGTGCAGTGTTTAGGAAGAAATTAAAAAACTTTCCATGTCTCGAGGCTAAAGATAAAGGTAAAATGTATGAGCTCGGTGACCTTTTGACAGAAATAGAATCATTTAAAGAAGACATTAAGTATGAGAACCTATTATCTTACTTTGACACATCAGCTGGTGTAAATCAAATTGTGGCAAAACTACCCTATTATGTTCAAAACAAATGGATAGATAGAGCTTCAAGGTACAATATGAGAACTGGTGATTCATTCCCTCCCTTTGTGTACTTTGTGTCATTTGTTAAAGAAGTGTGTAAAACAATGAATGACCCAAGTTTCATATTTGAGAATCTGTATCGCGTTAACAAGAAATTGTTTACGGACGCACGCACGCACGCACGGACAACGGACAAATCGCCACGACATAAGCCCTTCTGGCCTTTGGCCAGTATAGCTAATAAATTACTTCAACACATCAAACGGGTTTTTGAGTCTATTATTGTTTCTCATTTTTTTAATTTCTTGTATGTTTGTACTTTGCGTTAGTTCAGCTCAACGTTATGGTTTCGGTATTTGTACTTTTTTCTCAATAAGAACTGGTGCTAGGGCTATCATATTTGGAATAAAGTTACGTAGTATACCCTGTTTTACAATGTATGCTAAATATGCTAGGTGTGACCTTCTCGCTTGGTGAGTTTTGAGAATTAGACATACTTCAACATATCAAACGGGTTTTTGAGTCAAACATTTTTTTTAATTTCTTGTATTTTTGTTCTTTCTGTTGAGCTCAAAGTAACAATTTTGTTTTAATTCCATTTCATCAAAAAAGAACATGTGCTATGGTTTTCAAACTTCAGTCCTAGTTATATCTTATACTCTTCATGACATGAGTGTTACCTATTGTTGTTGTAAAAACATGAATTTTGGTTGATTTTGAGAATCAAACATACGTTCATGTTGTGTTAAGATTGACTACAAATTTTGGACACTGAGGTCATACATTTGATTTTTGTTTTAATTTGGTGTACTTTTGGTCATTTGTCATTTTTACAATTGTGTTTAGCTCAACGTTCAAGTTTTGTTATTTTTATTTTTGTCTTTTACACTTGCATTGATAGTCAAAGCAGGGGACAGCGACACATTTTATTACGCGTAATTCTTGTTACTATAGCTACAAGCCGAAACAGCTCCGCACTCTGGTGGCCATGTTTTCCGACGAATCAACATGGGTTGAAGAAATCTGATAAGAGTTTTACACGAGTAACATTTCTACAATTGTTTTTGGAAATATGCGATTTACTTTTGGAGACAACGATTTAAAAATATTTCACTATATAAGGCAACACGGCCCCGCCCCTTAGTGGCCATGTTTTGCAACCAATCACCATGGCTTGAACGAATATGATAAGAGGGTCACTCTAGGATCATTTCATGTAGACAAAAAGGGAAACCATTTGTTGATTCAATATCCCTATGCCAGCAACAGTAATATTAAGGCCACTGGACTATGAATGAATGTGAAGAGAATTCAACACCATCAGGGTTTACGTCAATGGGAGATTTTCAAAGTGTAATTGAAATAAATCTGGAAATAGATATATTAGCAATTCGATCGTCAATCATCAAACCAACTGTATGCCTGAAGCTGTCTCCTAGTGAAGTGAGAAGTTAAATAATGAAAAAATGGTCATAAAACAAGCTACACTATCACATTCCCCTTGAGCTGAGATAAATGTCCATCTTAACAGCCATCACATCATGATTTCCTTCGCGTAGAAAAAGTCATCCTATATATTGTATTATTGATAAGGCAGTGATAAGAGGAAGGCCTAAATTAAAATTAGGTTTGTTTGCCCTTTACCGACAGACTCAAAGAAAACCCGCCGCCGACCCAATAACATTTTATTGCAATCATCGTTGGGAGATTTTTTTTTATTTTGCTCTATTATTGTTTTCCTTTCTTTGGGCCTTAAGTGAAAAGAAATCAGTGAAAACGTATGAAATATAATATTTAAGAGCAAAATATAATTGTTTTTTGAAATATGACAAGTTTTCAGTTATTTATCGTCAATTGAAACTTAAACTGTGTTACATAATACACCTCTTGGGAGCCTCGCGTGATCTCCAGCCATGCGATGAATTCTCAGCTTTGAACGAATTAACGTCATGGCGCGTAGTGTAAAGGATGTTGACTTGGATTGGCAAGTGAAAGGTCTGTGGTTTGCTTTCCGGCAGAGGCAAGCTTTTTTTCTCTCTTTCATTCATATCTAAACCAAAGTATATAAATAAAACAAATATTACATATGTAACGTTGTTTTTTTGTCATTCTAATAAGTAAAACAAAATATCAAATAATATGCGCATGTTCGATTTCTTATTGTTTACTCATATCTTTTTTAAAGATATTTCTTGCTTAAATTTAGGTTCCTTTTTATTCCTGATCACATAGGCGTTTGCAGTACATGCAATATGATAGAAAGCAAGCTTCCTGTAAATTGAAGAGCATGGCGTCGAAATGTCGGATTTTAACTTTTTGTTTGAATGTTTTCATCAAAGAGAACGATGCAGGTATGACATTGTGTCTGAAAATTATTTGGCTACCTCTGATTCTAAGTCATGTAAGGAAGTTGTCAGTGAATTTCAGACAGTAGACATGATGCTAGGATGGTAGGTCAGTAGGATCGCGATAATAGGACAGTAGGATGGCGATGGTAGGATGGCGATAGTAGGACAGTTGGATGGCGATGGTAGGATGGACATATTGTTGTCCTACCATCGCCATCTTACTGTCCTACCATCCGTTCTCGTTAATATGCGATGGTAAGATATGCACAAAACAGTATTCCGTACAAAACAGATATATTACTGCACATACTGGGGTATCTGACCGGGTCCCGGCAGATATAACTCCATAATTTGTTGTTGTTGTTCATGCATATCAAACCGGAAGACGAAAGTGCGATATTAAAACATCTGTCTTTCCGCGTTTTAGAGCGAAAACGGTAAAACACGACAAGAGAGCGCGAAAACACGATGCGAAAAATATCACGTTTTCGCGCTATTAATATCGTGTTTTCGCTCTAAAACGCGAAGGCGAAAACACGATATTTTTCGTATCGTGTTTTCGCTCTATCGCGGCCAAGTTTATCGCGCGAAACGACGATGGCCCTAACTGGATTCCGTAGTGGCACGATTGAATGTTCGACAACGGAAATGGGTAGAATATGAAAGATAATCTAATTCTGCGACCATGCAAACTCGGATGACATTCTGACAGATCCTATCGATATTGACCTATGTGCTGTGTAAGCGGATTCTTCAGTATATAGTGACCTACTGTATGTGATATATAAGCGTATTCATTTGTTTTAAGGGTAATGTTCATTTCCGGTTAATCTTTTTCATGAATCACACGTACACAAACTTGTTCCGGGAGCATGCAACTA
The DNA here is from genome assembly GCA_031761405.1 of Serripes groenlandicus. Classification (NCBI taxonomy): domain Eukaryota; kingdom Metazoa; phylum Mollusca; class Bivalvia; order Cardiida; family Cardiidae; genus Serripes; species Serripes groenlandicus. The sequence goes on from JASEVX010000014.1 coordinate 27,968,676, forward strand.
TCAAACACAAGCCGAGTACTCGATAGAACGCTGAAATAACGACAGATGTCTGACAAAGTTGATACTTTAATTTGCTAGATGTGTGTGTTACACTAAAAAACCGATTTCCTTTGATTTTGGAGGAAAATGTAATTTTATTATTCTGCTTCATTCTTCGAAAGATTTAAGTTCAACTAAGCATATAAAGGGGCATTACGATCAGCTCACGTAGTCGGAACGAAATTCAGGGTATAATGAAATAAGAAAGGTCCTAAAATATCTATGTAAAACGAATTGGTTAGAACAGAAAATTCACCGCGCCAAAAGGTCGGTTATTTGATGATGAATGCGCTTATACAGTACGTACTAAATAGGTCAACTTTAAAAGGCGGAATTAAAAATATTACCTTAAACGGTCGGGAACCCCGACATGTGCAACAGTTAGGCTATTCACATCAATATTGTAAATGTTATTTGTTAAATTGTCAAGAACAACAATCGGGCTAAGGTCTCTCGTGGCCAACACATTATTTTCCGATGAATGCGCTTATACTGTACGTTCAATATATGGGTCAATTTAACTTTGCGGATTAATTTGTGTAAATATTGCGTGGTTTCAACTTGTAAAAATCTCATTAAAATGCAAGTACATGTTTTGTTCTACTTTTAAACAATTAAGTAATGTAACGCGAAACATTTAAATAAATAGTTCTCAAATTAAAAAGTTTTCACGTAGGCCTATGTTAATTCTTCATTTGAACATATACCGAGCCTAGCCATGCTAAACCAATCATTCGAACATTCTTCAATTATTTTACCCACGGAAGCTAATAACTGCGTGTCCTAATTTGTGTATTAAACATTAGAAAATAAGGATTTAAATTTTAGCTAGCTTCAGCTTTTAAAATATGAATATCGGAGTGTCTCCTGCCACTAACGATTATTGATTAAATTGTTCAACTCAATCAAAAGTAAATTGAAGCCGCGAGCTATAATTAATTAGGCAATTTAAGTGATAATTGCTTTACATAACATGAGCCCGTGCGGATGTAGGCTAATTGGTTTGCAATAAGGAATTAAAATTCAACGGGCTGTTCAAAACTGACTGTACATTGTTTCGTTGTTGTTGTTTTTGTTAGCATTGTGGCAAATTTGTTAAACCAATTGCCACACAAATGGGAGCAGACGGTTTATATCGCAGCAGATACCGCAACAGACAATGGGTCTAAATTTGGATATATTCTACCTAAATGCTGTCTATGTGTTTCATGTAGGATCGCAGCAAGGTAACATGTTGTTGCGTCCCATTCATCATTGTGGTTGGCTTTAAAACTCGAAAGAAAATGTCCTAAAATGTAATAAAGTACTGATCAAAAAATATTTAGATTTGATTTGCTTTCAAAATATATCAATTAAAATCGCGTTAGTGTTCTTCGATCTATGGTTATATGCATTACAATCTAATCTATACTTTTCACTAAAATTAATTATATGTTGAATGTAAGGTGTCTGCCGTACAATGATGTGTGGTAGTAAAACATCTAACAATTGATATGTTAAATCTTCACAAGTTAACTTAGCTACGGACCCTGAAATTCCACAATAAACGTATTTATCTTTTACAGTCATTAAACCCACTGCTCCCATATTTAGAGGCAATGCTCTCAAGAATGTTGTGACACAACCATTTCAGTTTAATGATATAAATTAAAAATTCATATGGAAGCTGTCCTATAATTTAAAACGGAAATGGCTTCTTTCTTACTTTTGTAATCTCCATTTATTTTTTCGTTTTCGCCGATTCACTATGATTTAAATATAAGAAGTATATACGGCTCTTTACCGTCACAAAGGGCGCATGCGCGGGCGTCCTTTTGTTGACCTTCTTAACATATTTGCATATAAAGAATTTTTTAATCACTGCGCAGGCGTAAGCCTTGTTAGTTTTCGTCAACATAAGGGGCAATTAGTGCCTAAACGTTCCTTTTCACTAATATTATAAGTTGCTTAAAAGGAGTGCCGTACACTAATGTAGGGTAGTAAAACATTTAACACTTTATATGTTAAATCTTCACATGTTACCTTAGCTACGGATCCAGAAATTCCGCAATAAACGTTCCTCTCTTTAACAGTAACTAAACTGATTACTCCCATATTCAAAGGTAAAGTTTGAAACAAATAGGTTGTGACTGGACGTTCTGTTTCCTCCGTGGACATCACTACTAAAACGTCTTTTACTCTAAACTGTCCAATCCCCACAATTCCACAATAAACGTTGCTATCTTTAACAGTAACTAAACTGATTGCTCCCAGATTCAGCGGCAAAACTTTAAGCAAATATGACGTAAAAGAATATTCTGAGTCCTCTGCTGATATAACCACTGTTATGTCCTTCACTTTAAACTTTCCAATCCCCGTTGTTCTTAAACATCTGAATGCATCTGAATGCAGTTGTCAAGGGAATTGGAATAAGATGAGTGACCATAGGGCGAACAAACGAGCATTTCGTTAAGCTTCATAATGTACAATTCTCTTTTACCTGACCGTTTACAATAGTGGACGATTTTCTTTAGGCGTGTATAACATACTCTCCTTAATACGGTCAAATAATTTCGTAGTAAATGTTAACACTTGTCCACTCGGAACTGTTTAATCAAATATTCACACTTCTTTATCTGTACATGTAGAAGTCGGATTCCAATTACAAATTATAAAGTTAGAAAAGAAATATGCAAACAAAATTTAAATTTTTAGATAAAAACAGTAAAGGACCTACCGTCTTTTGTTCCGATAATTTCAGAATAGATAAACTATTTGTATTAAAAACAATGATGTTTTTAGCTCACCTGAGATTTGCTCAAGGTGAGTTATTGTGATCGCCTTTTGTCCAGCGTCCGTCGTGCGTCGTCCGTCAACTTTACTCCTCAGTAACCAGCGACTGGGAATGATAAATATTGTCTCTTTATTTGAATATTGCTAAGATGTTTCTGATTCTTTCCCCAGTTTCAGTCTCATCATCATCTGAAGGGCTGTCTGGGCTTAAGTTGTCTCTATTCATGAAAGCTACTTGGACCATTTCGTTGCTAGGGATATTCTGTGTGAAGCCCCTCCGTTCCGTATCCCCTAGCAATGGTTTGGATGTTTGAGTCACCTAAAAAATAAATATATGTATATTTTTTGCAGGGGTCAACTATCAAGAATTGTTCGTAAAAACATGTTCCACTATCCGGAACTAAAATAGTAAAGTAACATAATTTAATTTAATTGATGTGAACATGTCTGAAAAACAAAACAATAAAAACACCAACCAAACACTTACTTGAACTTACCTGTCGATCTTAAAAAGGTGATAACTTCATCAAGGTTCAATAACAAAGCGAATATGTTATTAACTAACACGTTTAAAATGACATTGAAAAAGTTCGTATTTCTTTTTGTTGTTGTTGTTTTAGATTCTAAAAAATTACGTCTTGTCACAACAAGGCTTGACATGTATCTGATCAAGTTCGAACATGAGGTGCGTAAACGCGGGATACAAGAGGGGTATTCAAAATGTACTTCCATTGTTTCGTAAATTTACGTTGTGACCTATTAAAATAAATAATTTACAGATATATTAACGTCATTGATAATGCAAATGTAGTACTACTACAGTAACTTTAAAAAGTACGGTCTAAAGTTCAGTATCGGGAGTAGAAGATCACGGGAATGCATTAACATGTATTTCGCGCTGCTTTTTTTTAAGGACGAAACCCAAAACATCTGCCTATTTTTCCACCTTGACGTTCAATAGAAAAGAATTTCTTTGGTGATTTGCAATTAGTCTCTAAAAAGAAAGAAATTATACGCCAAAATCTTGTAACTTATTGAATGATAAGTATTGTCTTTTTATTTGAATATTGCTAAGATGTTTCTGATTCTTTAACCCCGTTGTAAAAATCTCATTAAAATGCAAGTACATGTTTTGTTCTACTTTTAAACAATTAAGTAATGTAACGCGAAACATTTAAATAAATAGTTCTCAAATTAAAAAGTTTTCACGTAGGCCTATGTTAATTCTTCATTTGAACATATACCGAGCCTAGCCATGCTAAACCAATCATTCGAACATTCTTCAATTATTTTACCCACGGAAGCTAATAACTGCGTGTCCTAATTTGTGTATTAAACATTAGAAAATAAGGATTTAAATTTTAGCTAGCTTCAGCTTTTAAAATATGAATATCGGAGTGTCTCCTGCCACTAACGATTATTGATTAAATTGTTCAACTCAATCAAAAGTAAATTGAAGCCGCGAGCTATAATTAATTAGGCAATTTAAGTGATAATTGCTTTACATAACATGAGCCCGTGCGGATGTAGGCTAATTGGTTTGCAATAAGGAATTAAAATTCAACGGGCTGTTCAAAACTGACTGTACATTGTTTCGTTGTTGTTGTTTTTGTTAGCATTGTGGCAAATTTGTTAAACCAATTGCCACACAAATGGGAGCAGACGGTTTATATCGCAGCAGATACCGCAACAGACAATGGGTCTAAATTTGGATATATTCTACCTAAATGCTGTCTATGTGTTTCATGTAGGATCGCAGCAAGGTAACATGTTGTTGCGTCCCATTCATCATTGTGGTTGGCTTTAAAACTCGAAAGAAAATGTCCTAAAATGTAATAAAGTACTGATCAAAAAATATTTAGATTTGATTTGCTTTCAAAATATATCAATTAAAATCGCGTTAGTGTTCTTCGATCTATGGTTATATGCATTACAATCTAATCTATACTTTTCACTAAAATTAATTATATGTTGAATGTAAGGTGTCTGCCGTACAATGATGTGTGGTAGTAAAACATCTAACAATTGATATGTTAAATCTTCACAAGTTAACTTAGCTACGGACCCTGAAATTCCACAATAAACGTATTTATCTTTTACAGTCATTAAACCCACTGCTCCCATATTTAGAGGCAATGCTCTCAAGAATGTTGTGACACAACCATTTCAGTTTAATGATATAAATTAAAAATTCATATGGAAGCTGTCCTATAATTTAAAACGGAAATGGCTTCTTTCTTACTTTTGTAATCTCCATTTATTTTTTCGTTTTCGCCGATTCACTATGATTTAAATATAAGAAGTATATACGGCTCTTTACCGTCACAAAGGGCGCATGCGCGGGCGTCCTTTTGTTGACCTTCTTAACATATTTGCATATAAAGAATTTTTTAATCACTGCGCAGGCGTAAGCCTTGTTAGTTTTCGTCAACATAAGGGGCAATTAGTGCCTAAACGTTCCTTTTCACTAATATTATAAGTTGCTTAAAAGGAGTGCCGTACACTAATGTAGGGTAGTAAAACATTTAACACTTTATATGTTAAATCTTCACATGTTACCTTAGCTACGGATCCAGAAATTCCGCAATAAACGTTCCTCTCTTTAACAGTAACTAAACTGATTACTCCCATATTCAAAGGTAAAGTTTGAAACAAATAGGTTGTGACTGGACGTTCTGTTTCCTCCGTGGACATCACTACTAAAACGTCTTTTACTCTAAACTGTCCAATCCCCACAATTCCACAATAAACGTTGCTATCTTTAACAGTAACTAAACTGATTGCTCCCAGATTCAGCGGCAAAACTTTAAGCAAATATGACGTAAAAGAATATTCTGAGTCCTCTGCTGATATAACCACTGTTATGTCCTTCACTTTAAACTTTCCAATCCCCGTTGTTCTTAAACATCTGAATGCATCTGAATGCAGTTGTCAAGGGAATTGGAATAAGATGAGTGACCATAGGGCGAACAAACGAGCATTTCGTTAAGCTTCATAATGTACAATTCTCTTTTACCTGACCGTTTACAATAGTGGACGATTTTCTTTAGGCGTGTATAACATACTCTCCTTAATACGGTCAAATAATTTCGTAGTAAATGTTAACACTTGTCCACTCGGAACTGTTTAATCAAATATTCACACTTCTTTATCTGTACATGTAGAAGTCGGATTCCAATTACAAATTATAAAGTTAGAAAAGAAATATGCAAACAAAATTTAAATTTTTAGATAAAAACAGTAAAGGACCTACCGTCTTTTGTTCCGATAATTTCAGAATAGATAAACTATTTGTATTAAAAACAATGATGTTTTTAGCTCACCTGAGATTTGCTCAAGGTGAGTTATTGTGATCGCCTTTTGTCCAGCGTCCGTCGTGCGTCGTCCGTCAACTTTACTCCTCAGTAACCAGCGACTGGGAATGATAAATATTGTCTCTTTATTTGAATATTGCTAAGATGTTTCTGATTCTTTCCCCAGTTTCAGTCTCATCATCATCTGAAGGGCTGTCTGGGCTTAAGTTGTCTCTATTCATGAAAGCTACTTGGACCATTTCGTTGCTAGGGATATTCTGTGTGAAGCCCCTCCGTTCCGTATCCCCTAGCAATGGTTTGGATGTTTGAGTCACCTAAAAAATAAATATATGTATATTTTTTGCAGGGGTCAACTATCAAGAATTGTTCGTAAAAACATGTTCCACTATCCGGAACTAAAATAGTAAAGTAACATAATTTAATTTAATTGATGTGAACATGTCTGAAAAACAAAACAATAAAAACACCAACCAAACACTTACTTGAACTTACCTGTCGATCTTAAAAAGGTGATAACTTCATCAAGGTTCAATAACAAAGCGAATATGTTATTAACTAACACGTTTAAAATGACATTGAAAAAGTTCGTATTTCTTTTTGTTGTTGTTGTTTTAGATTCTAAAAAATTACGTCTTGTCACAACAAGGCTTGACATGTATCTGATCAAGTTCGAACATGAGGTGCGTAAACGCGGGATACAAGAGGGGTATTCAAAATGTACTTCCATTGTTTCGTAAATTTACGTTGTGACCTATTAAAATAAATAATTTACAGATATATTAACGTCATTGATAATGCAAATGTAGTACTACTACAGTAACTTTAAAAAGTACGGTCTAAAGTTCAGTATCGGGAGTAGAAGATCACGGGAATGCATTAACATGTATTTCGCGCTGCTTTTTTTTAAGGACGAAACCCAAAACATCTGCCTATTTTTCCACCTTGACGTTCAATAGAAAAGAATTTCTTTGGTGATTTGCAATTAGTCTCTAAAAAGAAAGAAATTATACGCCAAAATCTTGTAACTTATTGAATGATAAGTATTGTCTTTTTATTTGAATATTGCTAAGATGTTTCTGATTCTTTAACCCCGTTTCAGTTTCATCATCATCTGAAGGGCTGTCTGGGCTTTAGTTGTCCATCTTCATGAAAGCCACTTGGACCATTTGGTTGCTATGGATATTCTGTGTTAACCTATAGTGAAACCCTCCGTTCCGTATCCCCTAGCAATGGTTTGGATGTTTGAGTCACCTAAAAAATATAGATATGTAGATTTATTTCCAGGGGTCAACTATCAAGAATTGTTCGTAAAAACATGTTCGACCTCCGGAACTAAAATACTACAGTAAAGTAACATAATTTAATTTAATTGATGTTTACGTTTACATGTCTTCAAAACAAAACACCAACCAAACACTTACTTTAATGGGCCCCAGATCCTGTCTATCTTAAAAAAGTGATAACTTCATCAAGGTTCAAAAACAAAGCGAATATGTTATTAACTAACATGTTTAAAATGACATTGAAAAAAAAAATCATATTTCATCTTTTTGTTGTTGTTGTTTTAGGCTCTTAAAAAATTACGTCTTGTCACAGCAAGTCTTGACATGTATCTGATCAAGTTCGAACATGAGGTGCGTAAACGCGGGATACAAGAGGTGTATTCAAAATGTACTCCCATTGTTTCGTAAAATGTCTATTCAAATAAATTTACAGATATATTAACGTCATTGATAATGCAAATGTAGGATATACTTTATATGTTAAAACTGATTGCTCCCAGATTCAGCGGCAAAACTTTAAGCAAATATGACGTATCCCCTAACAATGGTTTGGATGTTTGAGTCTACTAAAACATATAGATATGTAGATTTTTTTCCAGGCGTCAACTATTAAGAATTGTTCGTAAAAACATGCTCGTAAAACAACATGTTCGACTATCCGGAACTAAAATACTTAAGTAAAGTAACATAATTTAATTTAATTTAATTGATCTTAACGTTTACATGTCTTAAAAACAAAAATAAAAAAACCACCAACCAAACACATACTTTAATGGGCCCCAGATCCTGTTGATCTTAAAAACGTGATAACTTCATCAAGGTTCAATAACAAAGCGAATATGTTATTAACTAACATGTTTAAAATGACATTGACAAAACTTATATTTCTTTTTGTTGTTGTTGTTGTTTTAGATTCTAAAAAATTACGTCTTGTCACAGCAAGTCTTGACATGCATCTGAGCAAGTTCGAACATGAGGTGCGTAAACGCGGGATACAAGAGGTGTATTCAAAATGTACTCCCATTGTTTCGTAAATTGGCGTAGTGATATCTAAATAAGTGTGTACACTTAAATATGATGTTTGCACATTAAGAGACTTTGTAATTTTATTGGCCGGATTGCTCAAGCAATTCCGGTCTATAGATTGGCTCTGTCCGTCTGTCTGTCTGTCTGTCCGTCAACATTTTGGTTAAAGTTTCAGGTTAGGCAAAATGGTTAAAGTTTCTGGTTAAGCAAAATCTCAGACATGGAAAGAGCTACAAACTTGAAAATTGGTCTGTGTGTAGCCACTAACATGTTCTTTTGACTTCCATGATAACTCTTCACCTTCACCTTGCTATTGCCCGTCTGTCTGTCTGTCCGTCAACATTTTGGTTAAAGTTTCTGGTTGAAGCAAAATCTCGGACATGGAAAGAGCTACAAACTTGAAAATTGGGCTGTGTGTAGCCACTAACATGTTCTTTTGATTTCCATGATAACTCTTCACCTTGCTATTGCCCGTCTGTCTGTCTGTCTGTCCGTCAACATTTTGGTTAAAGTTTTTGGTTGAAGCAAAATCTCGGACATGGAAAGAGCTACAAACTTGAAAATTGGTCTGTGTGTAGCCACTAACATGTTCTTTTGATTTCCATGATAACTCTTGACCTTCATGTTGCTATTGCCCGTCTGTCTGTCTGTCTGTCTGTCTGTCTGTCCTCTGTCTGTCTGTCTGTCTGTCTGTCTGTCTGTCCGTCAACATTTTGGTTAAAGTTACATCACAGCAACTTGCGTTTTAATTTGCTTTCTACAGTTTTATAGTTATATCACGGCAACTTGCGTTTTAATTTGCTTTCAACAGTTTTATAGTTATATCACGGCAACTCGCATTTTAATTGGCTTTCAACAGTTATATAGTTATATCACAGCAAATTGCATTTTACTCCCCTTTCAACAGTTTAACAGTTATATCACGGCAACTTGCGTTTTAATTTGCTTTCAACAGTTTTATAGTTATATCAACTTGTGTTTTAATTTACTTTCAAAAGTTTTAAAGTTTTATCATGGCAACTTGCGTTTTTATTTGCTTTCAAAAGTTTTATAGTTATATCATGGCAACTTTCGTTTTAATTTGATTTCAACAGTTTTATAGTTATATCACGACAACTTGCGTATTAATTTGCTTTCAACAGTTTTATAGTGATATCACTGCAAATTGCGTTTTAATTTGCTTTCAACAGTTATATAGTTATATCACAGCACATTGCGTTTTACTCCGCTTTCAACAGTTTTATAGTTATATCACATCAACTTGCGTTTTAATTTGCTTTCAATATTTTAATAGTTATATCACAGCAAATTGTGTTTTAATTTGCTTTCAACAGTTTTTGGCTGGATTGCTCTAGCAATTACGGTCTATAGATTGGCGATGTCTGTCTGTCCGTCCGTCTGGCTGTCTGTCCGTCAACATTTTGGTTAAGTTTCAGGTTGAGGCAAAATCGGTTAAAGTTTCAGGTTGAGGCAATCTCAGCACTGGAAAGGGTTACAAACTTGAAACTTTGCCTGAAGGTAACCAGTAACAAGTTCTATTGATTTCTATGGTTACCTTGACCTTGGTTTGTCGATTTTCAAGGTCAAATTGCCGACAATCCGGCCTTACCGTCTTCAGCGGTTTCTTGTTTGGATTTTATTTGGATTTTATTGTGTTTAATATCAATCAATTCAATAGTCAATTGTGGTAATCGCGTTTTCCTAGATTAAAGAAACGGTCGGAAAAAGTTTAACCAAGATGTTGTCAAATCTTTACAAAAATCTATATCTATATTTAGCAATTTTTGATCAAAATTGTCGGAATCTTTTCTGTATTTAGTATTACTTCTCTGTCGTTATGTACATCAATTCTAGAATTCCTATTTTTAATCTTTAAATGAAAGGTAACGTCCGAAAATTCTCGACTTCCTTTACCTGTATATTTTAAAAACATTCCGCTTGGTCACATGATAATAATATAAACATGCAACCGATATTCAAAATATTTTGAAGAAATTCAAACATTTTATAAAAAAAATTAAAAAAAAAAGAAAAGAAATTAGATCCTTCTGTGTTCACTAACTGTCTAAGTATGAAATAACATATAAACTTTTTCTCGTACATGGTGTTATAAAGGAGCTTATTGTTGAAAAAGTCCTAAAAATACTAATGACTTCGTTTATATACACAGTAACGTAAGTATGACAAGTCAGTTACTATGTTTCACCGTAGTGATTTGGTAAAATAAAAAATAAATGAATGATTCACTTTACTTTAAAAGCCTTTTTTGGAGGCATTCACTGTGTAAAAGCCTTATATACAAGATCGTCCAGGTGCGATATCAACGATTTCTGCAAAGACTAATTCTCTCATTTGAGTATTCAGTGTATATCACTGATACCATACCCGCACAGCCGTATTTTATGGAAAGGACCAGTACCTGAGTTAGTAAGTTTACATACTCGTAGTTTAGACATACAATTGCAATCGGTATATGCCTAGACTACATAATTTCAACATCTATCTAATATTGGAAATGATATTAAAATGACAGATTTTAAGTTACTTACACGTAAGATTCCTCAGTGTTTCATTCTGAAACATCCGCATGTCAGCAGAAAGTCTAGTCAATTAAGCTTCGTTCTGTTTAAGCGATAATTCCATGGCAGATGTCGCATTCATAATATATTGAACCATCTTCTCTCCAACGTTCTTCATGTCATTTTACATAGCTGCTAGTTAAGTAGAACGTTTGACCCCTTCATCTTGTCGTTCATCTTTCCTGGACTTGATTGAGTATCGTTTCTGCAAGCGCCTTGTATAATATCTGCTTTAAGTTCGATTTATCCTTTCTCCACCCGTTCAAATTTTATTTCGATTCGGACCATCTTTTCAAGAAGTTTTTCTTCGTAGTGAAATTTTGAACAATAAGGTTCTGTATAATCACAAAAATAAAAAAAATCAGGAATAATAGAATATAATAACAATTTTAGACGTCAAAGGATCCATCTTGTATTTTTTTACGTATTGTAAATGCGCTGTCGTTGAGATGTTACAGCTACTCGCCTTCCTGCGTTATCAACTTCACTTTTATACCATATAAACGTCATTATTTAGAAAACACGTTTGACCTAACATGTTATTGTGTTTAATATCAATCAATTCAATAGTCAATTGTGGTAATCGCGTTTTCCTAGATTTAAGAAACAGTTCGTAAAGTTTAACCAAGATGTCAAATCTTTAAAAAAAAAATCGAGTAATCGGCTCTTTTATTACATTTAATTAGCCAACAGGTACACAAACACTTGACAGTACAGTTTAAGACAATGAAAGTTAATGTGCATTTAATCGGGTTCTATTGTTTTTCTTCATAATACGTACATCATTTATATATGTTTTATTTATCAACTTACACTTTTGCAAATAAATATGATTAATATTGAAATAAAATATAAAATTAAAAGAACAACACAATGTTTATTGTTATTTATTCGTTAATACCAATAAATGTATAATGTAGTAAACATAAGAACGAAACATAGATTTGTACCTCAATAAGAGACCACCTGTCTTAAGAGATCACTTACAGCATTTCACTTGGGTGGTTTCTTAATACAAGTTTGACTGTATATTCTGGTGTTGTATCTCATTCAACATTTTTGCCTTTCAAAAAAAAAGTTTCTCCTGATCCTCATTATGGTAAATCATTTCTTTCAGTATGAGCATTTCAGAATTTTCTTTTTTACATAACTTCACCACTCCAAAACTTCCTCTCCCAATGTCTATTTCATATTGCTTTGTCACTGGACATCCCTCATATTTTTTCTCGAATCCTCTCCTGTGTATCCCAAACCTTCCAGTTATGTTTGGTACTTTTGGAATTTTAAAATCCATCTGAAAATCATAAGCAAATAGCGCCAATAAACATAAACATAATGAATGTGAAATTCAGTTTCGAAATATTAAGTTGAAAACTTCTAGTTGAAAGTATCGAGTTTTTAGTGGTCTTTGAGTTTCTAGTTGAAAATATTGAGTATCGAGTTTGAAACATAGCGACCGCTAAAATAATCTATCATTTAATTTCCAAGATGTGTTTATCTTTCAAATTATGACGTAAATTATTAATGTAACGCGAAACCTTTAAAAAAAATGGTACTCAAATTCAAGTTTTCTGGGAAATATTTACGTAGGTCATTTGAACATTTACCGAGGCTAACCATGGATGCAAATCTTCGTGTCCTAATGTGTGTATTAAAACATTAGAAAATAAGGATTCTGTACATTAAATTGTGTAAACGTATCCTGTGTGCAGTAGAAAGGACCTAACATTACAAGACATTCAAATGGCTCTCACGAATATTCTTTTGTTAAGGCCTGAATTATTAATTTAATTTGTGTGTAAATGTCTTAAAAACACGAAAAACAGAGGGGTGCAGACACTAAGCAAAAAACCTTCTACCACATCCTGTTGATTGCAGAAATGTTTATATGTCTCTAAGACTTAACACTATTGTAAAAATGTTAGTAATTACAATATAAGATAAAGTGGAACAAATCATGATTATTATTTAATTATTGTTTGTGCTCAAGAATTTGTATTGACACTTCAGGTTTTAACATGAAACTAAGCAATCTCGAACACGAATCAGTAAACACATGTACAAGAGGTGTATTAAAAACGAAATCGAATTGTTTCGCAAAATTTCCGTAAATTAACGTTGTTACCTATTAAAATAAATAATTCACAGATATATTAACGTCATTGATAATGCAAATCTGGTACTAAAGTGACATCAAAAAGCGTGGTCTAAAGTTAAGCATCGGAGAGCAGAAGATCGCGGATTCGATTCCCGACCGGATCATACCAAAGACTTAGCGATGATTTCCATGAGCCGGATTCTTTTCTCAGGCACATTGATAAGTGGAACCCCTTCATCAAGTTCCCACTTAAAAGAAATTGCAATTACATTCTTTTATGATAGTTTTTTCTCATTTATTGCCCCTGATTGGCCACTAGGAGCATCCTCTGGAAAAAAGACGGAAGTTGCGCATCCTGACTAATTAATGACAAGTGCAATATCTCTTCCGATTCTAAGAGAGACACTTTGCTCCTTCCTACAGACTAATTTTGCATGGCCAATTTCTGCCAGGTAAGATGCAGGGGAATGGTCAGGTTTAAAGGCCTTAACGATATGTGCCTGGCTTTCAACTCACCGGCTGAACCAGCTGCTGAAAGTTGGTTTATATCACTTAGCTATTTTTGAAACAATTTGCAACAGTTCTCAAACTCAGTGGGAGTTACAGCTTCTAACAGATCATTAGATAATTAAATAAAAATTCTCTGCCTTGCTAATTTCAAGTGTTTTACCATGTCTCTGCACACTCTGTTTATAGCGAAATTCGCAAGAAACCATTCTTTACATTTAAAGATGGTGTCAAACCACGCATCCATTAGAAACCCGTCACGCAAAATGTCTAACTCAATTATACCGGCATCTTTTATCATGAAAAAATTAACCCATCACGCAAAATGTCTAACTCAATCTTTTATCATGAAAAAAATTCCGGATTTAGTTGTCTCCTTTCGTTCATAAACTCGAGATATGGTGAATGTACGCAGTAACTAACCCTTATTATATTTTAGGGAGGCGAAACAAACGTGAAAACAATTATCTTTGTGAGTGATATTGTATTTACAACAAAAAAATGATTTATACAAACACAATATGACAACAGGTAATACAAAACAAACTAAAAACATATTATTTACAAAGATAAACCAGAAACCATAAGGTTCAGTATCAAAGTTGTTTACTCTTCTTCTTTTTGTGTAAACCATTTGGTACTTTTTGTTTTCCTCTCTAGAACTGTAGCATCTTTTGTTTCGTAACGTCTTGTTTCTCTTTCCTTGCTTGCCCAGGAATTTCTTGCTTGATCCATTTTTCAACTGCATGCCAACAATAATGTGAGTAACAGCATCTGGAATTTAAAAAAAAGAAGTTTTAAATTTTGCTATTATTTTACTCCTTTCCCATTTAAAATTTCATTTTTGACGATTTAAAATATTTTTGCATAGACATTTTCAAAGGCGTATGCTGCAGATTTGTTTTGTGTGGGGAAGTGTTAACTGAAAAAACACCTCAAATAAGTCCTACTGTAAAAATTTAGATTTTATCCTACACTATCCGAAAATGAGTATGTCCGAATACGACGCTAGTTATCAGTGCAAGCTCTCAACATCAGGTTTCGAAAAACCTGTGAAAAAGGTGGAAATATCAAATATTAAGAACAGAATAACGTAAGATTATATTTGATAGGTATTTTTCAACAAATAATCATATCTATTAGAATTATAAACCAAAAACTACGATGAAGATTTAAATATTTCTCTCACGGATTTAACCCAGAAAAACAGATGTGTCGAAGATCATGAAAATATATCTTTTGAAGATTGAGAAAGTATAAATTTCATTAGAAAGATAATATGTATTGCAATAGTAATGTATTACTGTTTTAACACGTATTATTTTGAGGTATTTATTGAATTAATCGGGACTTTAAAACCGATTTGTCGCTGTGTTGACAAAGACATAAAATGGCGGCCACTCGCGTAGCGAACACGATTCGTACTAGAATTGCTATGCATTTGTCAATTTCAGGCCGATTTCCAGAATTTCTATATTAAAATAAAGCTCAGATTATAAGGTTTAATTTGATATTGATCAGAAAAAACATACCTGGTAGTAGAATATGAAGCGAACACCGCACGTTCATCGTCTTGAAATTGCAGTCATTCAAATTTGGTATTTCCGCTTCACCGTTATAAACACACGTTCGTAAGTGTGACCCACTAAAATATCATCCGTCGTAACATTTGTAGCAAGTAAAACTCAAAAACTATTGAAATGAAAATGAAAAATGAGATATGAAAATAACAAAGATATTTTCTGGAAGTTTAAACATTGTTCTGTTCCAATGGATAACAATATTTTAATACGCTACACTCTTTGATAATATTTTATCCTTATGAATACTGTAATGTCATTCTATCAATATTTGGAACAAAATTAATAAAATACAGAAATCACAATCCCTCATTCCCTGTGTCTTTTAAACCAGGCATTATTCAAAACACAAACAAATTCTAGATGTTCAATGTATTTCTCACTTTAGTTGAAATGTTAAGCTTTCAGAATATGTATGGGTTTTTTATATGTGCCAAATGTGGCTTCAAAGTTTAATTAATTGCTACAAAATGTGAAAATTTGGAAAATTTTATTTCTCCATGTCATATTTTAACCAGATAACAGGTGTACACGTGGAGTTGCTTATCTACGTCCCTCAATATTTAAAAAAAAACCGCATGATTTACGGGTATGTAATGTTCTTTGGCTTGAGTGGCTCTCAGAAAGCATAAATGGTCATCTCGTACATATTTATGGCAGCTAGAGCACTGGTACTCTCCACACTCGTGTTCCTCTTTCTTCCGCTTGTCAGTCCTCAGCACTTTGTAACATTGTGGACACTTCCACCATTTTTCGCACTGGGATGGTCCACTTTGTTTTCCTTTTTCTTTTCCTTTCTGATGAATCGGTACTTTTTTTTATGATTTGTGAAACAGTCTTTAGATCGGCATGTCATGTTACAAATGTCGCAATCGATAGGATGGTCCGTTGCGGGGCAGTGGTCTCTCTTTCACACGATACAACGGATCTCGCATTGATGTTTCTCTTTGTGATCGTAGTGTTTGAGGCATCGGTCGCAACAATGATTGGCGCTGAAGAAACGCGTTATACTCGTGATGGCATGAAAGTGATGTTCGTCCACCTAGTACAGATACACACATGGTTGTTGGTCTGTACTGGGACTGGTCAAAAACTTGTTTCCCAGTCTAGCGCCTACTACCAACACGCGTACACCCAGAAGCTTTTCAAACGCCTCTACGTCATTGAGACCGGCTGGTCGATCCAAGGGTACTCCAGCCATCTGACTGATGGCGACCGCTAGCTGTTTCTGTTGTTTAAGGTTCTTGTTGATAAGGTAGTTATAATAGGTTGTGGGAACTTTACGGTGATCCATGACCAATTCCGGATTAGTTTTCTTGACTCTGGTTTTGGTCACTTCTTTCCATTCTTCGGGGGTACATCTTTTCAATTTGGCCCAACTGACCCAATCGCTCTGGCCATACATAGAGAACCTTCATTTTCGATGGTCACGATGGACGTTTTAAGTTGGAGAGAATTTTTGTTTCCCTTTAATTTCGTGATACGTCGTCTCGGACCTCCGGCTCCTTTCGGTAAATCAATGGTTCCAATAGTGATGTTAAAACTCTCGCCAATAGAGAGATCTTTATTACTGTTGAGAACTTTTTGTATGAACGGCATGACCCATTCGGCATTAAGTTGGTCCCAGTTTCGGAGAGGGACAACGATCGGGTCGTGAAGTCCCTGATGGTGAATTACCACACGACCCAGATCGTTTCCAGCTAAATCACCCCGAGCCTCATTTAGGACATCTTGAAGCATGTCATGGAGCCCCTCTCTGATATCTTGTAATTGTTGGCCGTGATACTGTTCGTCGACCTTGATCTGATAAGTTCGGTCCACGGCAGCGTTTTTAGCGTACGTTCGCTCTGACTTTTTTCGCATGGTGTAGCGTAATTTCTGCTGACCGCTTCCTGACTGAACTACAGTCGTAGGTGGCTCAAAGTCCCCATCTTCTACACTTAACAGGTCTTCAATTTCATCGTCGAACAAGAGGGCTTTTATGCATTCTTCCATCTCCACTTGTTCTTGGACATATTCTGAAGCCAAGTTTAAATCGTCATATATGACAGATGGCAATTCTACCTCCACTTGTTCTTGGACATATTCTGACGACGATGTTTGATCTGAGCGTCCACCTAAATTGAACAGTAAACTATTCAGTTCTTCGTTGACAAAACGGTCATCATATAGTTGATTTCGCAGTTGAAATAGTCTTAATTGTACAATCGGTGACTCTTGTACACCCCAAGTCGCAGCAAAATTCATTAATTCTTCTTCGATGGTGAAAGAGTCCACCATTGACTCTAGAGTTGACGCCATCAAATCCATATCTGTAAAACAAACCAGTATGGTCAGAATAGTATCTGGCAGTAAAGTGATAACATGCGTTGCTAGTTCTCCCCTTATAAAGTTTAGCACACACCCCCTTTATAGAAACACGATTATACTGATATTTGATTGGCGGTTAAAAAAAAAGTTCACTTCCGGTTCAATGAATCAAAAATATAGAAAATTGAAAATTATTAAGAAGCAAAGTAAACGGAGCTGAAATCGGACAAAGAATTCTCTATTTTAAGATTTCCGAATCAAACAGTCTTTAAAGTGCTTTGAAGTAAAACAACTTTAAACGTTTGTATCTCGAGAACGGTTATTCATAGATATCAATTTTTTTTCAGATTTTTAATCAGTACAATCCCATCTGTCGGATAACATATACCATATTAAACTAGAATAAAAAAAAAAAAAAAAAATTCACTTCAGGTTTAATCAATCCAAAATATAGAAAACTGAAAATTATTAAGAAATGATTAACAAATGATAAAGAAAATAAAAACATGTTTAAAATATTTTTTCAATTTGAGAGCAATCTGTTTGTTATGTGTAAAAAGAAGTTAAACGTCCCAGCAGATACAATTATTTCAAATTTGGCAAAAATTCTGACCTAATGAGGTAATTATCCACTGTATTTCGCAACAGTCAAGGTAGTGTCTAAAATTGGTAGAATTCTGCCCAAATACTGTTTATGCGTTTCATGTAGAATCGCAGCAAGGTAGCATACGTTACTATACCATTCATCCCCGTGTTCGGCATTAAAACTCGAAAAGAAATGGCCTAATTCATGTATTAATGTACTGATTAAATTAAGTTCCGATTTGATATTCTTTCGAAATATTTCAATAATAGCCGTGTTAGTTTTCGTCGACATAACCGTATGTGCACAAGTGACTAAACGTTCCTTTTCACTGATATGAATTATAAGTTGATTATAAGGAGTCTGCCGTACACTGATCTGATGTGGGGTATTAAAACATTTAACACTTGATATGTTAAATGTTCACATGCTACTTTAGCTACGGATCCAGAAATTCTGCAATAAACGTTCCTCTCTTTAACAGTAACTAAACTGATTGCTCCCATATTCAAAGGTAAAGTTTGAAACAAATAGGTTGTGACTGGGCTTTCTGTTTCCTCCGTGGACATCACTACTAAAACGTCTTTCACTCTAAACTGTCCAATCCCCATTTTTCTTAAACGTATGATTGCAGTTTTCAAAGGGATTGGAATGAGATGTGGCATCATCTGCGTTAACATATATATTATTGGCAGAGGCATCTCCTTTTGTTCTTCATGAGGTGCCAACATTCTAGTGTAATCACTTGTATCTGAAATGAAATTACAGATGTGTTAAGGAGCGATCACACGTCTAAATTGTAAGAACAGCTGATTTTAAAAGCAGACGATAATATTTTGCTTTTAATACACCAAGGAATCCTCTGTGATAAAGATGAGTTGTAGCCGATAATTGATAATTGAAAGCCTTGAATAAGTAAACTGTCGTCGTGATATAACTGAAATATCGATTTTCAACACGCTAACCTTAAAATAAAGAAATTTCAATCATTCTTTGTCCGAGTTTAGCTCCGTTTCCTTTGCTTCTTAATAATTTTCAATTTTCTATATTTTGGGTTGATTAAACCTGAAGTGAACTTTTTATTTTTATTTTTCTAGTTTAATATGGTATATGTCATCCGACAGATGTGATTGTACTGATTAAAAACCTGAAATAGATGTCTATGACTAACCGTTCTCGAGATACAAACGTTTAAAGTTGTTTTACTTCAAAGCACTTTAAAGACTGTTAGATTCGGAAATCTTAAAATAGAGAATTTTCAATCATTCTTTGTCCGAGTTTAGCTCCGTTTCCTTTGCTTCTTAATAATTTTCAATTTTCTATATTTTGGGTTGATTAAACCTGAAGTGAACTTTTTATTTTTATTTTTCTAGTTTAATATGGTATATGTCATCCGACAGATGTGATTGTACTGATTAAAAACCTGAAATAGATGTCTATGACTAACCGTTCTCGAGATACAAACGTTTAAAGTTGTTTTACTTCAAAGCACTTTAAAGACTGTTAGATTCGGAAATCTTAAAATAGAGAATTTTCAATCATTCTTTGTCCGATTTTAACTCCGTTTCCTTTGCTTCTTAATAATTTTCAATTTTTTATATTTTTGGTGTAAAATGGTGTAAAAAGTTTAGCATATGGACACCATAAAATAACAGAATGATAATATTATTTTGGATTATGAAATATATGTGTAAATGTAATGAATATGTAAAACATAACTTGTTCTTAAATGTTGCGGAAAGAAACTATAACGATGATTATTTTATCCGAAGATTTATTTTTAAAACCAACATGAAACAACAAAATAAGTGGGGGTTTCTTCTCTCCTCTAATGATTTTCTTGTTCTTCATATTGGTTTTTCTTCTGATGTAATTATTTGGATTCATTTTAAGTCTGTAAATAACAAAAATAAAAAATCTTACTAATTGAAATATAAAAAATCACTTGCATGTATATAATTTTTAAATGAATCAGTCTGATGAAATTGTAATAAAATTATGAAATAAATAAACTGAATAAAACTGATATAGATTAAATTTATGTTTGGTTATTCTTTATTTTGTGTGTAAGATATATCTTACCAAAACTTTCACAACTCTGAAGTGTCGTGGGGTGGAAGATGTATCCATCTCCCACTCATCTCCCGCAATTTCAAATCCATCCACATCCTTTAACAAAAATAATATATATAAAACATGTATTTTACATATTCTTACCAGAAATCCTGAGATCTGCCCCGACCAATCCCCCTCTACCACAAATTCTTCTTCCTAAATTAAATGATATGGATTTTAAAGATTATAAAATAAAGAGATTTATATAGAAGAGGGGTAAGGGGAAAAAAAATCGTATGAACTTACAAAGAGCTCTTGTAGCTTAGAAGTGGAAAACTGTTAAAAAAGATATAACATCTTATTTATAGTATATACAATTTCTTTCAATCCTTTCCCTCATACAACAATGTAACAGCAAACAGCTTTTTGAAAACATTGTGGTAAAAGGAGAATAAAACATGCAATGTTTTCACAAAGTTGTCTGTAGTCACATTGTTGAATGAGGGAAATGGTTAATGGATTACTTTTAAAACAATGTTAACAAGTGTATTAATTGTTTCGTTGTAAATCATAAATTGATATCCCAAACCGGTAATTGTTGACGATAAAGTCTTTGTCACAATTGAAAATACTTCTCCACTTTAACTCTTTCCCTTATATAGGCGCTTTCTGACACCTCTACAGCAGACAGCTTTTGAAAACATAGTGACAAAAGGAGAAACATGCAATTTCTCCTTTTAACACAATGTTTTCCACTTTAGTCATAGGTTATCCATCTAATTATAGAGATTTTCAAATTGTTAATAAAATATGTTCAAAGTCGGTTGTCCTATGAGGGAAAGGGTTAAAATAATCTCAGTATTTAGCGAAGTTGGTAACAAAAGCGTAATTGCAATGAATCAACTTACACGATATTGTATATCATCATGTTGATTGTGTTGTTGATGGTTCTCGCCCATGCTGGCAATGGTAGCAATGTGCTGTGGATCACTCATGCTGGTGCTGGCAATGGCAGGAATGTACTGAAATTTGATTTGAATAAATATTCGGTTTCAAGCATGAAAGTTGTTTGTTGAATGCATTCATAGTTAATAAAGGATTATGGACTTTAGAGAAATTCACCAACCTTGTTATTATACTATTCTTTATCATCAAGTGTAACATATTAGGCTCAGGAAAAAAGAAATAACATGTAGAGAGATTTTAATTATATAGTTGCACATGTTGACCTCTAGACCGGAAACAGGAAACGAACAGGATCGGTGTCATAATATATACTTATCCATATAAAATACTTCCAAAGTGTTGCGAGTATGGAAATCCAATTTATTATTATTCTTTGGTTTTATTTACCCTCGTCATGCAGAATTAACTATTTGGCAAGCAGAAAATTCAAATTTATGTAAATACATAAAATATATATGATGATTTACTTACAAAAGAGTGGCTATTGCCTTCCATTGATTGGTTGGCTGCACTGGAACTAGCTACAGCAGCATGCAATGGTGTTCTCTGAAATGTTATAAAATCTCAATGAAACGAAAATGTCTAAACAAAAATCATATGAAAATAGTTAAAGAATGTTTTTTTAAAAATCATCCGCAATAAGACATATGAAATGATTACTAAAAATATTAACTTATCAAAAGTTTTTAGCAATATGAATATACTTACAAAAGATTGTCCGACTTCTTGTTGATACTGCATGTTAGCAGGAACATGCTGAAATTTAATTAAGTTTGTAATAGTATATATCATTTAAAAATATGAGTAAATAGAAATCATTATTTGCATATCAATTAAAGACAATACTCACGTGTAGTTGTTGGGGAGGGTTATACTATGTCTCTAATCTCATTGCGTATTGATCAAAATAACCTAACAATGACTTTAATAAAAACACTTCGTCCTCCCCCAAAGTAATGCTTTTGCATTTTGAAATATCAAATTTCCCATTCACAAAAACTTTCGACTTATCCGACAAATGACAATACACTCGGTTATTGTAGAGTGTAACACAAATCTCTTTACCTCTCCTAAAATTTGCCCTGACTTTTGATAACATATAATAACCGTCAAACACTTCGCTAAATCCGCTAGCCATTTCAAAAATTAGTTTGATAAAAGTGTTAAATTGAGAAATACAAAGCTAACACACACAAGAAACTTGCAATAAAATAATCGAATAAACCAGTATTTTGAATTGTAACCCATATATTTGTATAACAGAATACTTTTTTTTTGCATTAAGGATCCGTAACCAAATTGATATAAACGAGTTTGAACTGATTCCAGAAAGCCATTTGAAAAGATCTTTATCGCATTTTTTTTTTAATTATTTTCTGCAAAATGACATACATTTTGTTCCATACCAAGATATTTGATAAAACTAAATCTATTTTTGACATCTGAAAATGGTGGAGATATTGCAGCTCAAAGTTCAGCAGGCTTACCAAAGGTCAATTTGTAAAAATCAGTTAAGCATACTTTTTGATTGTCCGGATTCGCCAAACTACCTGTCACCGCAAACAAGCAACGTTTGCTGCCTGCAGCAGACATTTTATGCTTGAGGGCCTGAGACACTCCACTGGCTTCCGGCTGTCCTAGTTATTTACATAAATATTTGCAAATTCAATAGATCATTCTGGAAGAAAGGCTGCTCATTTTCAAAAGGTCCCAAGCTCATAAATAATCCATAAATAATCCACTAGTACTTAATGTGCTTCTATCAGCTTCAGAAGAGCATGTTGTAGAGGCAGAAAATCCTCATTGACTGCCCTATTCAGCAAACTCCTCTTGACAGCGCTGTCTTTTTTCATCTGTAATAAATGGTTCTTTCCCAAATACTGACTCACGTGTGAGGGTAGAGCCCAAGTGTTCAGCATACATAGCTGCAGCAACGTCTGCAGAAGGGAATGCATCCAAATACACAGGAGGTGCTGAATGCTGCTGTGCCAGATTATTTGGTATACCATGACCAAAGAAAACAGAGATATACTCTTACATAGGTATACCTCTGTGAAAATACACGATGCTTTCAAATTCAAAGTGTCAAAATTTAGATTCTGTTACCCCTTTTATGATGCTGCCTTGTCATTGTTTTTTTTTAAACAATTCAATATTACTTTGAAAATATTAACATTTCTATCAAACTTTACTGGAATCCGACCAGCACATTCAGAGGTGAAGAATATTAAAGATGAGAATACAGGACCAACACATGAACATTCCATTGTAGTTTGGTTGAAACTATTCCAGTTGTTTAGGAGGAGATTACATTTAAAGATTAAAGTTAACTATGACAGATGGACTACGGATGAATACTGAGAGTGATCAGAATAGATCACATAGATGCTTCAACTCAGATGATTTTAAAACCTTTTCACTTTACTTCTCAATATATTTGTTTTTCAAGGATGGTAATTTTGGAGTAAAAGAACAGTATATATTTGTTTGGCATTATATCAACAACAGGATTTCTTACCGTTCCTTACTTCCGTATTCATCCTTAATAGAACACTTTTTTTAATAGGATGAAATGGCTTATTGTCATGTTTTCTATTTCCATGACTGGAAACCTGGAACTCTACCGTTGATTTTCCAATGGATGGATCAATGTAGTACTGCAATATACAACAATCATTCACAACATTACCCTGAAAATCATGCAATATGAATATAGACCTACAAAGCCCTTCCTGATTTTTGGGATAGGGGCGTTTCGCCACTATCTCATAGCGAAGCTGCTTTCGAAAAGTCGGATTAAAAGCTGCAACCGCAGTCCACATGTGTATACCTACACCAAAATCGAATGAAAAATTTCTATGAATGAAACACACTCTGAACTATGGTTGACCTCAATGTCAGTAGTGCGAGGTAACGTCGACCGTTCTGTGACCCCATTAGTTTACAACAGTCGACTTAAAGAGAAATGTGCAAAGCACTGTAAATAAATTTATTGAAAGGAGTTGAAACCATTGTGGCAAAAGTAGAAATTGCCTACGAAAAGCAATTTCCCCTTTTGTCACAATGTTTTCGATTGTCGTCTGCTGCACATGTGTCTGTAAGCGTCTGTAGGCGGAAAATGGTTACATCCTTCCCATGGAAGCGGAACCCTTTCCGTGATACTGTAACAGTTCGAATATTTAAAAAATATTGTTGAAAATGGAGCTATTGCTGACAATGAGCAATTCCTCCTTTTCACACAATGCTTTCAAACACGTTTCAAATTAATTCTTTTCATATTTAAACGTTTTACTATGGACGTTCTTTCCCTCTTTCTCCCTTCCGGACACATTTTGAATAACATGCTAGAGATGAATGATTACGAGCAATTTTGCCTTACATCAAGGGGAAAAATATATAGTTGAAACCTTTGTGGAAAAAGAGGAAATGGGTCATGATAAACAATTCTGCAGCCGTCTGCTGCACATGCGTCAAAAAGCGACTGTAAGCGGGAAAGGGTTGAACCGTTCCCGTTATAGCTACTTATTTACAAAAAAATGTTGAAAGTATATTTGCAAACGGAGCAATTGCTGACAATGAGCAATTCCTCCTTTTCAAACAATGCTTTCAAACATGAATCAATTTGTTTCTATAACCTAGATAACGAAAACATTTGTCTACAGTTATTATTTTAACCTTTGCCCCTTTTAGACACATTTGACTAACCTTAACAAATGAATGATAATCAACAAGTTTGTCTTTTTCCACAATGTTTTCATCACTATTCAAAATCATACTTTTATTAATCCAGGTCAATAGTTATGCCTTAGTTCAATGTTGTTTGCTGTATATTTAGTCTATGTGGTCAAGGTTAAGGAATACTGTAAACAAACTTGTTACAACATAATTCGTCCAAAGAGAGAGGTCATACTGTGTATACATGCCATGAAATAATGTTACAAACGGTCTCACCGCTACTGGGGAATTGTTGGTAAAACAGGTTGCGTTTTGTGTTGAATATTCTCATGTGTCGCTGTATGTAGACCCTACTAGCAAATAGAAATTAAATCTACAAATTATACATAAGTTAATTTCAACATTGATTGATTGGGGTTTAACGCCGTTTTTAACATTTCTTCAGTCATATCACGGCGGCCAGTTCACCTACAAATGTATTTCCTGGTTTTCTCAAACCAGTACTCCTCACAACAATCTTCCCCAGCAACTGGCTGCGTTTCCACATAGTTTTGTTTGTTTGTTTGTTTGGAGTTTAACGCCGCTTTCAACAGCTGCGTTTCCACATAGACTTAGCCCATTGGTGAAAGACGAATGACGTATGTCACATTGACTTTTGTCAAACGTCGGAAAGAAATTTGGCCGAATTTGTCAACACATCCGAGTTATAACCACAAGGTCATTATTTATTTTATAGTTGAGAAGCTTCTAGCGATTTTGCGACTAAAATTATAATGTATATATGCATTTGCGTTAATTGAAGACTCAACGTTCATCAACGTGTAATATAGTCCTAGATGTATCTGTTGACAAATAAACTAGAAATGTAGTCTAAATAGGTTTTTGAAAATTAACCTTGACGGTCCGGTCCCGTTTCGGAGATACAATTAAATTGCAAATACTTTACAAATACCATAATCTAAGCTGACGTGTTTTGACGCATCGAACCAGTCTTCTGTAATCAATACTTTATGAGTTGTCTCCGTCTGTAAAGCTTGGAGGTATAATCCGGCGTCCGGCCGGCTGTCTGCTTGAATGTGCATTCGTCCGTCCGTCATGGATTGCATGTATTGGTTAACACGTTGTTTCTGTATGGCAGATTTATTTCAAAGTGGTCACAATTATACCCGTGTGATCAGGAAAACGGCAAAGTACTAGGTACATAACTCTGGTCTGTTTTTTCAGTTATCTCCATTTTTCCTTATTTAGTTCAGCGATTGTCTCAATTAACTTTCATTGTATCAATTTCAAACTTGGTTTGTAGGTAACTTATGACCTACAGATTTGCAGTGCACCATTACCATAAATTTAGCATGCTGCGTTTGGAGTGTGTATATTTTTGTCTTTCAATGTTCTCACTTATTATATGCAACACATGCGTTCCGTGAAATTCCCTTTTTCGTTAATGAGTGCTTCCCCAAGCTTTGTACTTCGTCAAATCTAATCTGTTTTTTAGGTGTAAACTCAATTTTTTCATTTCTTCGGTTATTGTCTCAATATATGTCCAATATATCAATTTAAGACTTGGTGGTTTTTTTTTGTCAATCCTTTGTCCTTCGATATTTTGTTTATACAAGAAAAGGGTAAAACTTTGACAAATGAGGTATATGTTCTTGGCAGGCAATATGTGTTGCTTCAAACATTTTTGGTTTGGTTTGTTTAAAGGTCATTGTTTCATTGTTTCAACAATGTTTGTCCATATGATCTATGCCATATGTTTTCAACTTACATATGCCCCCTATACCATCAGCGCTTTCAGTGCTTTGATTCTTTGAGTTCATGTACAGGTGATACTCTTTGTCAGAAGATAAATCTATCCTTTTTTAGCTCTACTGGCCAAAGGCCAGAAGGGCTTATGTCGTGGCGATTTGTCCGTCATCCGTGCGTGCGTGCGTCCGCCCCTACAAAATATGTGTTAAGTGGCTAGTTTTTGGTATAATTTGGGTTTATGTGACTAGATTTTGTAAAGTGGATAGCCACACAACAGGATATGTTCTTTGGTAGAAATAGTCACATAAACATTCGGACTAAAAATTGTACATCTGTCCATATTCGATGGACGTCCCTAAATACGTCCACTAAGCAAATTGCTGTCGTGCCGACTCGGCCTTCTCCAGGGACCCATCTCTCCGAAAGTAGCCGACGTTTGCCGAATTTTGAGATAGTCCGTAGTTTCGAATTTTCATTTTTATGTAATTAAACTTCCATTCGCGAAATTTGAAACATTTAATGATAACATTTAAGCATCAATGAATTTTTGTATTGTTGGTATGTTAATAGTTGGCAACTAATCCGCATTTGACATTTTGCAAAACAAGAGGGCCATGAGGCCCTGGAATCGCTCACCTGAGAATGGGCTATTTAAGACAAAACTCTTTCAGCGCCAATGGCAATATCATCAAGACAAACTTTCTGACAAAACTTCAATCAGCTCAAGTCAACAAGAGGGCCAAGATGGCCCTAAATCGATCACCTGAATGATAGTTAATTAGAAGCAAATATTTAACTGAAAATATCTGTGAAAATTTGATCAGGAATTCAAATGAAACTGCAAGGAGTGGACACTCAGTTAAAAAAATAGTGTATGTAAAAGCCATTTTTATCTTGAAATCTAACAAGAGCTTAACAATTTCTGATGCTGCAGCAACAAAGGTTCTACATAGAATGCAAGTCTTTGAACAATTTTGAAAGAGGACCATCAAAGGAACATTCCTGTGAAGTAACGTTGAAATTGGTCAAGTGGAATGGTAGGAGTTGTCATTTGTAGCTAAAAGTTCAATTTACCCCTTTTGTGATGATGCGAGGTTGCTATGATTTTGTAACCAATCAAAACGGCTTGAAGAAATTAAATGTAGAGGATCACTGAAGTATGATTTATATTCAATTTCCTTAATATCAGACAAGAACTTAAAACA
Organism: Serripes groenlandicus; assembly: GCA_031761405.1. Lineage (NCBI taxonomy): Eukaryota > Metazoa > Mollusca > Bivalvia > Cardiida > Cardiidae > Serripes > Serripes groenlandicus. The sequence goes on from JASEVX010000014.1 coordinate 27,996,417, forward strand.
AGAGCACCGCGTACGGCACAGACGCTCGACTGATAGGGAAAAAAGAAACAAGAGGCCCATGAGGGCCTAAGCTCTACTGGTATGGTTCTTTGGTCATTTTCAATCCAGAGCATGTATGTATGGCGAAGATCGGATAGTAAATGGAGGCTCTTTTGTGTTCACAAGCTGTATTATAGCAATTTTGACCATTTCAAGGGCCATAATCCAGTCATGCATGGGCGGATCTGGCTGGTTTTCGAAAGGAACCGAGCTCTCATGGATATCTAACTACTGTATAAGTTTACTTAAGATACACTAACATACATAACATGATACAGTCTTCACTTTTGATTGTATCTCAACCAAACTTATACAACCATACCAGTAGAGCATAGGCGCTCATGGGCCTCTTGTTACAATTTCATGGGCCATAATCCAGTGATATAAAAGTGAAGACTGTATCATGTTAACAAGCTCTTTTATAGCAATTTTGACCATTTCAAGGGTCATAATCCAGTCATGCATGGCGAGCTCTTATGGATATCTAACTACTGTATAAGTTTACTTGAAATACAATCAAAAGTGAAGAGTGTATCGTGTTAACAAGATATTGTTTACGGACGCACGCACGCACGGACGACGGACAAATCGCCACGACATAAGCCCTTCTGGCCTTTGGCCAGTAGAGCTAAAAATGAGCTAAACAAAAAACTTTAACCGGACGCCCAATCCGCCGCCGCAGAAGACGAAGCCAGGGTCATGACAATAGCTCTTGTTTTTAGCTCACCTGTGCACGAAGTGCTCAAGGTGAGTTATTGTGATTGCCTTAAGTCCGGCGTCCGCCGTCCTTCAACATTGTCTCCTCTGTAACCGGTGGGTCAATTTAGATGAAACCTCACAGAAAGCATCCTCTCAATGACCTCACCAGAATCTTCAAATTGTTGGGATTCATGCAAAATTCTGGTTTCCGTGGCAACGAAACCGAAAAAACTTCAAAATTCTTCTTCTCCCAAACTGGTTGGCAGATTTTCAAATAATTTTGCAGAAATGTTCCTTGGATGACCCTTTATCAGATTCCTTCAAGCCATGTTGATTGGTCGAAAATCATGGCCGCCAGGGGGGCGGGGCTATTTTGACTTATATGGCTATAGTGAAAACTTAAAAAATCTTCTCCTCCTGTAATTGTAAAAGGAAAAAAAAACACTTTTTTAAATAAAGACATGCATACCTGAAACGTTGTATTCCGTGTCACACAGCAAGTTGAGATTGGTGTTCAAATTAAATTCAAAATAATTTGTTGAGATTTGTGTAGTTTTTGATGCTGTCCTTCTTCTTACTGAAGTTCAATGATAAATACATGTATGAAAAAGATAGAATGGAAAACAATCTAAATTCAAAATAATTTGTGTAACTGACTCTGACTCAAATTCAAAATAATTCGTTGTGATTTGTGTATTTCTTTCAAAACATCTCGCACAACAACTTAAATTCAAAATAAATCGATTTGTGTAGATGACCCTAACCTCATCTGTTTTAGGACTTTCAAGGTCTTCACTATCTGACGGAAACGATTGTTGCGACTTAACATACTGGAAAAATCTGCCAACAGTAAAGCCACCCAATTCTTCTAAACACTGGCCATAAAAACTGGCAATGATGTAGCCTAAATTGTTTATTAACAAGTTTTTAGGTTCTTATTTTCCATTGGGAAAATAGACGTTTAAAATTGTTGACTGCAATTTCTCGATGTTACACTCCTTGTCTACATCTATAACTTGTGCACCATCACCATCTTTTACTGTCATGACTTTATAGAAAATTGAAGTCCGGTGTATATACGGCGTGTTGTCTTTTCACTTCAGATGTTATTTCGTTTCCCCCCGCGATGACGTTTGCGAGTACGCTCTTTGAACTTGGTAATAACTGGTGAGGACTGTGTACCTTCAGGATTCAAGATAAAATAAATCTTAGCATATAAAACAACAAAATAGGCACAAAGTTGAAGTAATTATTTATAAAAATAAAAACAACCGAATGTTAATAAAATTCATCATATTTCGACTGACCATAGAAATGTCATCAATGATCATTACTTTCAAGTCATAGTAACGCGAGCGCATTTTATTCAGCTGTTGCATATCCAAAGGTTTGAATCTAAAACCCTGACTCACTGGAATACAGAAAGCAATGTGTATTGTGCTGCCACTAATGTTATGAGCAGCTTTGCCTGTTGGAGCGCACAGCAACGTTATGCTATCAGGATTCTCATTCCTCAAATGGCTAAAATATTTGAGAAGTGCTTGATGGAGAGATCTTATAAGCACACTTTTCCCAGCACCAGCACTACCAGATGAAAAGGTATAAAATGGCACTTTATTCGCTTTCATGTTGTGAAGAATGTGATAAAGAAAATGTTTCTGTTCAACATTCAATAGTCGTACAGACTGTAAATATTTCTTGTTGTCTATTCTCTTGTTTGGCAAGATGCTATTCGCCACACAATGTCTTGCACCTCCTATATCTGCGCCAATGTCATGTGAAATTTTGCACCCTCTCCTTCATCAAAAGTCTCTACGTAGAAGCCAATGAACCATCGTTAAATTTACGCCGAAAAAAACTAGCTATGCAGTATTTTTTAAAACTTAAGTCTAGTCCTTCAAATCCCACTCATAGAGTTGTTTTCAACCCTTTATACAAGGAATGTTTTTAAAGAAGGAACGGGTAATACCGCCTTTTGGTATCCGTTACGGTCCAGAAGTCGCAAGGCTTGATGTTGATCTTGAGGACATCGCGATGCAGGAGATTTCAGATGCTCCACCTTGGACTCTAGATAGTCCATCCTTCATTTATGATCTTGCGACCGATAAAAAGGCTTGCACAGATCCTATTGTTTTTAAATCCAAGTATATTGAAATTAAAACTACATATTATAACTTTGAGCGTATTTATACGGATGGTTCTAAGGATGGCAAAAGGGCAGCTGCTGCCGCAGTTCCTGATGGCGATGTAATAACATTTCGACTACCAGATAATTCTTCTATTTTTTCCGCCGAGTTAAAGGCAATATATTTAGCTTTGGACTTTATTAAATCAGAAGGTTATTGGCGGTACATTATATTTACCGACTCATTGTCTGCTATGCAGGCACTTCAGATAAAAAGCTTGATAAAGAACAAGCAGAACAAGACCGTGCAGCCGAGGAAGCAAATGAATGGCCTCAAAATCAGTTAGGTGTGCCAAAAGTCTGGAATGGATTATGGGAATATCAAAGTGAGCTGCTGAACACTAGTAACTCTGAACATTCGCAAAAAAAGCGTCTCTTTGTTAGAAAATAATACGTTACAATCTGACAATGCGCGAGATGAATGTGGTTCAAATCAGTTTCCGCTAAGTCTTTTAAACGGAACATGCACATTCTTCTGGAATGTGCTGATTTCGCTCCAATACGTGATAGAATTTTCAAGGCTCAAAGTATGCGTCAGCTCTTTGAGTCTGTCAAACCTGAACTTGTATTTGATTTCCTTAGGGAAATTAATATTTTTAATAAGATATGATTATTTCTTAAATCGTGCTTTTGCACATGCATTACTTTTACAGATCCTGTTCCACATTTTCTCAGATATTGTTTATCTTTATGTTAAGTATTACATAGTAGTGTTTGGCTTGTTTGCCTAAATTCTGTTTTACATTGGCTTACATGTCATTTTATATTAATGTTAAGTATCGCAAACATCATGTTTCATTGTTTTGTCTAAACTGGTTAGTTATATTTCAATTTTAATTATTTAATCATTAACATTGAGTTAATTATTGAGCGCCCAAAATGACCTTAGTTGTCGACGGGCCTTAAAACACCATTCATTCATTCATTCATTATTTAAGCGGAACATTTTCAGAAAATACATGTTTAGATTCTCACTTGAATCAGATGGGCTTTTATAAATGTAAACAATGCAATCCAGACAACTATAAGGACTATGTTCACTTGTAAAAAACGTTTATTTCATGTTGAATAAGGCTATAGCTAAGAAAGGTAAACATGGACGAAATAAAAAGGATAGAGTTTCAACACGAATCTCCAAAATATTTACTTTACCAAAAACGACTTGATACTTATGAAAAATGGCCGAAACAAATGCGTCAGGATAAGTGAAACTACCGCAGTGGGAACCTACTGACGATCCTCTTACTGAACACATAAAATGGTATAAAAACTGTCTTTTTTTACAAATGACTGGATACGGTGCGAAAGAACAAGACGAACAACAAAGATCGCTTAAATTAACGCCATACCTTGATCAACCGTGTGAACGAGACTTTAAATCACTTTGGTAAATGATGAATACACGATCTGTTTCATCATTGGACTCTTATTTCGACTTCGTATATGCAGAGGAAATCAAAAGTGTCTTACACGACGTGTGCTGAAAAAATTGTGGCGGATGTATCATTAATAGTTTATCTCAACTCGATCACACGTGTTTATTAACGATGTAAGAACAATTACAACTATATTGGGATTACATTATACACGAAATAAACGAAGAAGGTGTTATAGAAAAGTGGTATGGGATGGTATATACGATGAACTATATTCCGCTCGTAGTTGTGGATTTCTACAAATTGAAGCTCGAGTGTCGTGACTGGAGAGAGACTAACATGAAAACGGAGACATGGACAAATCGAATGATTAATATGACATTAACATTAATACATCTTGAAGCAAGATTCTCTTAAGTATTTTATATGTGTACGGAATTGTCAATTATATGAATGTATCTTTTCAAATATATGTATTTGCACTGTGTTTAAACAAAACAAGTATATGCTGGGTTTTTTTTTTTTTTTTTTTTATATATAATTATGTACGAATTGCTATTATATTTGGTATAAGGATTTTTAACATAATAAAGAATAATATTTAAACTCTAACAGAACAAAAATATCGTTGTTGGTTTGGTTTTGGTTTAAAAGGGTATACATATCAATACTTTCGCATACGTATTACAGACATGGAGAGCGTAATTCAGTTAGAAACGGCGTCTACAGCGCAAATTATAGGTATGCGAATTTTTAATCGAAAAATGATTATGTATATGTTCTTCGTTTCAAAAGAAAACCAAAATCAACATCGACATTATAGTTTTTCTCTCTCTCTCTCTCTCTTTTGTCAGGGCCGAGTAACTCCCGCCTTCTGTTTGAAATACTGAAACATAAAAACGGAATGTTTAATTACCCGATCAAGAAGACCTACTTTTGTTATGGTGTGGATCAACCTCTGTACGACGAAATGAGGCGAGAACTCTCAGACATAGTCTTTTACGAGGGTTTACCTACTAAACAAGAACTCGAATCATGGTATATGAATGAACCGGGACATAAATTGTTAATTATTGATGATCTAATGACGGAAGCTAGCACTAGTAAAGATGTTGTCAATATTTATTGTAAATACGCTCATCAATACAATTATTTTTGCATTCTTTTTTGTCAAAATGCATTCAGTCCTGGGAAGGAATGCCGTACAATAAGTTTGAATACCCACTACTTTATATTATTCAAAAATAGACGAGATGAACAACAGATACAAACCCTAGGTAGACAAATATTCCCTAGACAATTAAATTATTTTATGGAGAGCTATAGAAAATCAACAGACAAGAAATACGGGTATCTTTTAGTGGATTTATCACCATATTCAGACCCTCAATATGAATTAAGGACCTGCATTATTCCAGGTCAGACTATGGTTGTGTTTATTCCAGAAGCATGAACGCGTTAAAGCAGAAAGAAGGTGATTGTTTACGTCTTCTGTTGAGTACTTCTGAAAATCAAAGAAAAGCCGTAATCAAAACGATTCAAAAGTCGCAGTTAAACGCGATTGTTCAAATTGTGTATAACGTGTTAATGGGCAATAGGGATTTAACAAAACAAGATGCTATAGTACTGAAAAAACATATAACGATTATTCGACGGTTTATCAGTAAAAGACTATCACGTATAGAAAGACAGCGAATTTTGTTAAAATACTTGAAACATTTCATGAAATTATTAATCGTGATAAGAAAAGAATTGATATAAAATAAGTTAAAAGATGGCACGGGAACTTGTTCTCATTCCAAAGATGAAATATGAGCATTTACTAAAGCAAGCTGGAGAAGAATTGAATGAAACTACACAATTGGGTGGACAAAAGTACAGAATCCTGTTTGGCTCATGTCGTCCGTCGTGCCTTAGGTCGACGCGCGACAAAGCGACACGACGGAATGTCGTGTCGCGATGTCGTGTCGCTTTGTCGTCCGTCGTCTGTCGACCGGTGTAGAAGTAGCTTTTTATCATAGACACCGTGACGGTGTATTTGGAAGTGTAGTAATACACCGGACATCGTTTTGTAAATAACTTATGTTTGTTTCCTTCTCTAATGCCAAAATCACTTGAATTTCAATATATGAGTAGCTTAAAGTTTTGCCGCTGAATCTGGGAGCAATCAGTTTAGTTACTGTTAAAGATAGCAACGTTTATTGTGGAATTTCTGGATCCGTAGCTAAGGTAACATGTGAAGATTTAACATATAAAGTGTTAAATGTTTTACTACTCTACATCAGTGTACGGCAGACTCCTTTTAAGCAACTTATAATTAATTTTAGTGAACAGGAACGTTTAGGCACTAATGCACATACCCTTATGTTGACGAAAACTAACACGGCTTACGCCTGCGCATGCGTAGTGATTCAACAATTCTTTATATGCAAATATTTTAACTAGGTCAACAAAAGGACGCCCGCGCATGCGCCCTTTGTGACGGTAAAGAGCCATATATACTACTTATATTTAAATCATAGTGAATCTTGATTTAACGAAAAAAAAATGGACATTACAAAAGTGAGAAAGAAGCCATTTCCGTTTTAAATTATAGGACAGCTTGCATATGAATTTTAAATTCATATCATTAAACTGAAATGGTTGTGTCACAAAATTGTTGAGAGCATTGCCTCTAAATATGGGAGCAGTGGGTTTAATGACTGTAAAAGATAAATACGTTTATTGTGGAATTTCAGGGTCCGTAGTTAACTTGTGAAGATTTAACATAGCAATTGTTAGATGTTTTACTACCACACATCATTGTACGGCAGACACCTTATATTCAACATATAATTAATTTTAGTGAAAAGTATAGATTAGATTGTAATGCATATAACCATAGATCGAACAACACTACCGCGGTTTTAATTGATATATTTCGAAAGCAAATTAAATCTAAATATTTTTTGATCAGTACTTTATTACATTTTAGGACATTTTCTTTCGAGTTTTAAAGCCAACCACAATGATGAATGGGACACAACAACATGTTACCTTGCTGCGATCCTACATGAAACACATAGACAGCATTTAGGCAGAATATATCCAAATGTTATAGATGACACTTAGTTCAAACGGCAAAGGTTACTCAGTGAACTTCCTTCCTTCATTTCTTTTTTCTTTGGATTGCGTCGGATAAATGTAAAGTTATGAGTAACCATCCATAAAACGTCTACATATAGTGCCCAACCCGAGTTTGACTCCCTATAAAAGCCTCCCTATTCTGAAACATGCTCAGATCGAGTTATAACTTGTTCGTTAACATTTTACAATGGGTGAGAGATTTGTCAACAAATTTTTGGATATGTGGAAGTCGTTTAGATCGTCAAACGGGGTGGTGATAGGAAGCATGGAAGATAAAATAATTGAACTCTCAAACCAACTATATATAATGTCAACCAAGAGCTAACAGCTGCACGCGGAGACGCAACGACTTTGCAGGGAGAAGCGATGACTTTAAGAGGGGAGAGAGATACAGCTATTGCAGAAAAATATGCTTTGCGTGAAGAAGTCATTTTTCATTCGCGGAACAGTCGCAGACTTAGATTTCCAACTAACGAGGCTTCGAGGAGAAAATGAACGACTAGCTGCTGAAAATACAACGCTTCGGAGAAAAGAGGAGAACTTAAAACAGGAGAAAACGACTGCCGAGGGTTTTCTAGAGGAGGAGAGAGCGAGGGTTGTAAGGTTTAGGAACAGAGCAAACATCTTCGAGAGGAGGTATGACGCCCTAAATCAATCGTTACCTAATATAAAGACTCAGTTAGAAAATAATTCTTCTCCCAATCGGAGGTATTCCGATATTTCAGACAACGATAATGATGACTCGAACGATGTTGTCTTTGTAGCAGCACTCTATCCTGATGAAGGTAAAACATTACAACACATTTTACAAATAACATTTTTATTAGTATTTCTAAATACAGAGATAATTATCGAGAAAAAATCTTTCATAAGCTCTCGTTATTAGAAATAAAAACAACAAGAACACTATCGTTAAGCTTCTAAAATGTGTAATTTCTTTTTTAAAAATCAAAAGCTACATGAAACAAGAGGGCCATGATGGCCCTGGAATCGCTCACCTGATTTTTTTTTTCACTTTAGCTATATAAGCCCCGCCCCCTGGCAGCCATAGTTTTCAACCAATCAACATGGTTTAAAGGAATCTGATAGAGGGTCACCCTAGGAACATTTCTACAAAATTATTTGAAAATCTGCTTGACACTTTCGGAGGAGAAGATTGTTTAAGTTTTCACTATAGCCATATAATGCAATATAGCCCTGCCCACTGGCGGCCATGTTTTTCGACCAATCAACATGGCTTGAAGGAATCGGATAGTGGGTCACTGAAGGAACATTTCTACAAAATTATTTGAAAATCTGCCTGACACTTTTGGAGAAGAAGATTTTTTAATTTTTCACTATAGCCATATAAGGCAAAATAGCCCTGCCCCCATGGCGGCCATGTTTTTCGATCAATCAACATGGCTTGAAGGAATCTGATAGAGGGTCATCCAAGGAACATTTCTACAAAATTATTTGAAAATCGGCCTGACACTTTCGGAGGAGAAGATTTTTTAAGTTTTCACTATAGCCATATAAGGCAAAATAGCCCCGCCCACTGGCGGCCATGTTTTTCGACCAATCAATATGGCTTGAAGGAATCTGATAGAGGGTCATCCAAGGAACATTTCTACAAAATTATTTGAAAATCTGCCAACCAGTTCTGGAGAAGAAGATTTTTAAAGTTTTTTTCATTTCGTTGCCATGGAAACCAGAATTATGCATGGATCCCAAAAATTTGAAGACATTCTGGTGAGGTCAATGTGGGGATGCTTCCTGTGAAGTTTCATCCCAATTGACCCACTGGCTACTGAGGAGAAAAAGTTGACGGACGACGGACATATTTAATTAAATGTGAAGATTATCAACAACCTATACAATTATATAGAATGATCATAATGCATTCACTTCGCACGTTCACTATTCAAAAGAACCAAATCAAATAAGGATTATCTAAACTCTGAATACGACATATTAACAACGATATAATTAAAGTACAGTGATAACAAATACATAATGCAAGGGAGTTAACTTGTTTTTCTAAAAAAGAGGTATCTTGTTTTTTAAAAAAGGTATATAAATTGAATTTTTCATAGTCTAATAATACTCATGGTTGATGATAGGGGGAAACTTTTTTGTGTTTAACCCTTGCCCTGTGCTGTAATTTTACTAAATATAGCCATTTTGATACACAAAACAAAAGATAGTAGTGTAGACTTACACTAGTAATATCTTAAAAGACAAACAAATGAGACCCAGATCAAACAGCTCTTGATCCACTTTGTTTGCAAAGGTGTTACCATAATTTGTATACAAAAATGATTGATTTATATTTGAAAGTGATTGACTTATATTCAAATCTATACTTTCAGGTTGATGCAACACATGAATGAGTAGTGCCAGTACAGACACAGTATAAGCAGAATATGTATTAATATGATAGGTGTTATTGTCTCATTTTCATTAATTAACTATTTTAAAATCTTTCATAATGACTATGTTTTAAGAAAAAAATATGAAATATGTATCATCACAACCCTGTTTGATAATATCGATGTAAATGTTTATATAACATCAATGTAAATGTTTACATAATAATAGCAAAATCCTATATATAATAATGCTAAAATCCTATATTTGATATGTAAAAAGGATACAATAAAATTACCCATGAAACATATCTAACAAGACTAACCTATCATATGCATTGAGAAGTCTTGAAAACACTACGCTCAAAGGAGATATTACTTAAAAATTGAGCAATGTCTCCTCTGATCATTATATTTTTACTTACATTTATCAAAAATCGCAATTGTACAATAATATCAACTTTCCATCATATACACTGAAAATACCTGAAAATGTTATATCCAAAAGAGATTTTATGTAACATCTTTTGAGTTTGATCACAATATTTTCATGTTATTAAAATCTAAAGAGATCGACTTTCTACCTCACATGTAGTATGATGTATAATGGAAATAGCTGAACACATTGTGCTCAAGAGATAATGCTTAGAAAACTAAGCACTTTCTCCTTTGATCACAATATTTCATATACATTTTATCAAAATCTAAAGAGATCTGCACAATAAGATCGACTATCTACCTCACATGTAGTATGATGGAAATAGCTGAAAACATTGTGTTCAAAAGAGATAATGCTTAGAAAGAGACCTATACAATAAGATCGACTTTTTACCTCACATGTACTGATGTAGATGTATAGTGGAAATACCTAAAAACATTATGCTCAAAAGAGATAATGCTTGGAAAACTAAATATTTTCCCCTTTGATCATAATATTTTATACACATTCAGTGAGTTATAGTAATAGTAATATTTTAAAATATTATAAGAAATTATCTACCATCTTTTCTATAATTAAAAGTCATTCAAACAATTTCCAATGAATATAAAAGAATGCCATGTTTTTATGAAAAGAATGTTGTGTTTTTAAAAATAAAGGAATGTCCTTAGCATGGAAAGATGTATGAAACTAAAGGAATGTCCCTAGCATGGAAAGATGTATGAAAATAAAAAAATAAAAAACATCATTGTTTGTTCATTTTTTCTAGCTACCAACTGCAACTGCAATAATGTCTATTGAATGGATCTGCAATTGAAAAATAAAATACAATTAAACTAAATTATTTTCATTAAGGTTGAAACCGATATGGGAAAAAGGAGAAATAGCTCAATATGAATAAGTTCTCCCTTTTCCACATTGTTTTTATAATATTCTAGCTTAGGGTTGATTAAACATTGGATTGAGCAGGTTAACCCATTTCCAAATGACAACAATTGGACTCTTCCAAATTGAAAGGATCTGCTATACAAGGAATGACTTCTCACATTGTTTAACCCTTTACCACTTAGATACTTCTTTTTACATCTCTGTAGTCTATACACATATGTATAACACTCTTTTTAATCCTGTTTACAGTATTTTCAATTACATCTCGAGGATAGCCTGAGTTGCCGATACTAAGTTAAGAAAATGTGGTAAAATACATTATAGGACAAAGAAGCAATGTCTTCTTTTCCTACAATGTTTTCTACTCTGTAAAACAGTTTGAAATATAAATTATTATAATGCTCAATGGATTCTTTCACTTCATTCAAAATGTGTTGAATAATAATGAATTAACCTTATTTCCCACTCAATCTGTGTTTTAACATGTCTGTAATGGATGGTCAACTGAAACAACATGGGAAAAGGAGACATTATTCATTAAAATAGTTAACATTTAAAAAATCAGCAATACTACTTATTTTTTTGTTTCTGTCCTCTTGTTGGGTATCTATGTGGCGGTAATTTTGGGGGTGATTCTGGTGGAACACGTAGCGCTATTAATGTAAATGAACTGTCTGATATCTGTTCAGTATTCCCCCCCCCCCCCCCCCCCCCCCCATACTGGTTTCAACCTTTAAACTCATCGCTTCAAAGCTGGTTTCCATCTCTGAACTGACCGCTCTAACACTAGTTTCTTCCTCCAAACTCGTTGCTGTATCAAGTTCAATGGTCTTGGACGTTATCGTCTTTGCTTGTTTCAACCTTTTGAATGCTATCAGAAATAATGTAAGTACACTAGAAATGATGGTCAAGGCTATAACTGAAAGTGATAAGGGAAAAGTATTAAGGAAAAACCTTGTGATTAGAAATATGGTTATACACTACAACTCCTTTACAACATTATATTTGGGATTCATGAACATAGTGTAAAACCTGGGAAATGTATGCAGGTGTGTTCAATAAATGACCCCATTAATCATTCTTTATCTGATGAGCTATTTCTACAGCACAAAGAAGCAGACACGATGATGCCTTTAAAAACCACAAAAATGAAATCGTATACAGGTGTGCTTATTAATCAACCTCATTAATCATTCTTTTATCTAACAAGTTATCCTCCCTACATAAAGAGGTAGACACAATGACGCGCTGAAAACCACAAAAATGCTATTATATGCAGGTGTGTCTAATAAATGAATACATTAATCATTCTTTATCTGACAAGTTATTTCCACAACACAAAGAAGCAGACAGTTCATATGTGGGAAGGAATATCTTATAGCGGGAAAACTAGATGCTGTTTATTTACCGGCATCATGGATTAAAAGATTTACGAAGAGATTTGACGAACAATGTGTAAAGTTTTAATAAATGCGAGTTAAATTATCATAAAGAGTTGAAAACATTGTGGCAAAAGGAGAAATTTATCATGATGAGCAATATTTCTTTTGCCAAAATGTTTTCAAAAATCGTTGTTAAAGAAAAAGTCACGAACAAAAACAGGAGTAGGCCCATATGAATTAAAAGGCCAATAAAGTTGAGAGAAATAGACTGGACAAAAGTGTAACGGATGAACGAAGTGACGACTATATGCTTCTACAATTTTTTTCAGGGAGCATTGTTCAAAAACCAAACCATAATTTTATAAATTTTGCATTGTTTCAACGATCTCCCCATCTCTAATTTTTGTGATAGTAAACTTATTTTGAAAAAGAACAACATCTTCCACAGCGTCACAATCATCAATCAAAGAGTGTTTGTCATTTGCTTCAAGGTATGATTTAACAGCATTGTCTTTTATGATATATTGTATCATATTAGCAACTGCCGACTCGCGCAATTCTTTCATCATAACATGTAATGTGACCGACCTGTTAACATTTGTTGCCAGTTGTTTGAAATTACAGGCCGGACACTTTACAGTTTTCTGACCCTCCTCAATAGTAATGTGTATAACCTTAAAGCAAACACAACATGCCATTAAAGCAACTGCATTTACAGACAGAATCTCTGCATCAATTGTTATCCTTTTCATTAAGCCCAAATGTTCTACCACATCATCAACTTCTGTAATGGAAACTACTTTTGTTTTTTGGGTTGTGTTCAGTTGGTTTTGAGAATTAAATATTCTGTTTTGAACATCAGAGATGCTGTAAAAGATGTTGGCTGTATGATTATTTATCTTCATATCCCATACAACTAGTTCAAGTACAGCAGTCTCATCTGCAACTATACCAATGCTTATGGTGTTTGGGCCATACTTTGTATTAACTGTTCTGTCTTCATCGAACCCAATGAATTTGATGTTGACTGTTGCCTGAAAAAAATATCATTTATGTAAATAGATGATTTAAGTTGTATAAAACAAGACCTGCACTCCCTTTCCCTTTTTGGGGGAAGATGAATTTAACAAGAGATCTCCAGCTACATTATTAATATTCACTACTTACTGGACAAATTGATTTACAACATCAGATCTTGTTTTTGTAGGTTCATATGTGGGAAGGAATATCTTATAGCGGGAAAACTAGATGCTGTTTATTTACCGGCATCATGGATTAAAAGATTTACGAAGAGATTTGACGAACAATCTCCTGCCAAGTGTCGAACAAAACTTTCCGGATGGTTTCAGTTTGTATCAGGTATACATGATTAACTTATTGTGACAAATATGCTTTTTTCAAACCATGTTTTCATCCTGTAACATTTAGTTTGTCCAAAATCCAAAAACATGTATATCAAATAGTGGTGGTTTTGACACATTTGCAGCAATTGACGTTTTCAATCTTATTTAATTATGATGTCTGCTGCTGTTTTGTTGTATATGAGTTTAAGATTTTCATAGCAATTGATTGATTGGGGTTTAACGACGTTTTCATCAATGCAAAAATAGCCCTGCCCGCTGTCGGCCATGTTTTTCGACCAATCAACATGGCTTGAAGGAATCTGAAAGTGGGTCACTTAAGGAACATTTCTACAAAATTATTGGAAAATCGGCCCGACAGTTTCAGAAAAGAAGATTTGATTTTAAATGATCGTTTTAACATAAATATTGTCTATATGATTTATATGTGTGTGAGTAATTTGTTTAAATTGTTTTCAACTCTTTTTTTTAATAAGTGAAGTTTATTTATAATATTTATATTGCTCAAAGACGACGGGAGTAAAAAAGGTAGATAACACCTTCATTACCCGATAAAAATCTTTTCTACTTTTCAGACTTTTTCAAGAAGAGGATAACATTCTTCGTATAATCAAGATGGCGTTGAAAATCAAAGTGTTATTACTAACTTATTGCAAATGTTAGCACTTTGCACAATTATGAGTTCACTGAAAACCTGTTTGAATGTGGTTAAAATGTCTAAATGTGTTTTATACGAGATCTACTCGCAAAGTTATCTTCAAAACAATTTAAAGTAATTTATGATATATATGAAATGGATGATAATGACGACAAGAGTCGAGGGAATTACATTTCATTTGTTTCGAAATTTTACAACAACGAAACTTGTTTCAACTTGTTTCGTCATTTTGCTATAATGGGTGAGAGATTTGTCAACAAGTTTTTGGATATGTCTGCTGATATTTGGGATTCCTATAGGCAAGCTAATGGATCCGTGTTACATGATTTTCAAGACAAAGTTGGCGATCTCAGCAATAAGCTTTTCATGGTAGAGCAGGATCTGACTGCGAGTCATGCAGATATAGCTATCTTGCGTGAGGAAGTGCACGAATTGCAGAAACAGAAGGACAACTTAATTCAAGCTAGAGACACTGTTGTTTTAGAGAAGGACGCTTTAGAAGCGGAGGTTATTCTTAACCGTGGAACAGTGGCAGAGTTGGAATTTGAGATGACTCTACTACAAGACGAGAATAGACAAATAACACATCAAAAAAAGACATTTCGCTGACTTTGGACCAGGAGCGGACAAAATCGCTTCGATTTAGGAACAGATCCAATATATATGAGAGGAGGTTTAGCAAACTCAACGAGTCGTTAGAAGTTATAAAGTCTCACTTAGATCATGAAACCTCCACTCCTAAGAGGACATATTCTGACATTTCGGAAGACGATGATGAATCAAGCGACTGCATCTTAGTGGCAGCACACTATCCTGATGAAGGTAATAATTACAGCACATTTTTTATATATATATAACACATTTATTCGTATTTCTAAACACAGAGATAAGTATCAAGAAAATAAATCTTTCATTTGCATCCGTAATTAGAAATATAAAGAAAATTCATAAACACTATCATTAAGCTTTTTTAGGTATTTATAATTTCTGAAAGTACAATTTAAATCAAAAGGTATTAAAGAATTTAAAAGGTAAATGAACACAAAAATGAGACATGTTCTCCTTTGACTACAATGTTTTCAACAGTATTTGTATTTATGGAAAAAGCTTAACAATAATGTTTTTTTCCCATATATATATCGTTTAAAAAGGAATAATTGCCTTACTTATGGCTGGAACAAAAATATACATATCACAGCACTTGGCTTGCTTGATTAGAACAAGAGGCCCATGAGGGCCTATGCTCTACTGGTATGGTTCTTTGCTCATTTTCAATCCAGAGCATGTATGTATGATGAAGATCGGATAGTAAATGGAGGCTCTTTTGTGTTCACAAGCTGTATTATAGCAATTTTTACAATTTCATGGGCCATAATCCAGTCTTGCCGAATCTGGCTGGTTTTCAAAAGGAACCAAGCTCTCATCAATATTTAACTACTATCTAAGTTTGGTGAAGATCAGATAGTAAATAGAGCCTCTATTGTGTTCACATGCTCAATTATAGCAATTTGAACAATTTCAAGGGCCATAATCCAGTCTGGCTGGTTTTACGGAAGGAACCGAGCTCTCATGGATATCTAACTACTGTATAAGTTTGGTTGAGATACAATCAAAAGTGAAGACTGTATCGTGTAAACAAGCTCTTTTATAGCAATTTTGACCATTTCAAGGGCCATAATCCAGTCATGCATGGGCGGATCTGGCTGGTTTCGAAAGGAACCGAGCTCTCATGGATATCTAACTACTGTATAAGTTTAATTGAGATACAATCAAAAGTGAAGACTGTATCATGTTAACAAGCTCTTTTATAGCAATTTTGACCATTTCAAGGGCCATAATCCAGTCATGCATAGGCGGATCTGGCTGGTTTTCGAAAGGAACCGAGCTCTCATGGATATTTAACTACTGCATAAGTTTGGTTGAGATACAATCAAAAATGAAGACTGTATCGTGTTAACAAGAAATTGTTTACGGACGCACGCACGGACGACGGACAAATCACCACGACATAAGCCCTTCTGGCCTTTAGCCAGTAGAGCTAAAAACGATATTCAATATGAAAAAGAAAATATTTAAAAGAAAAAAAAATATATATTTCTTTACTCATATATTTTGTTATTTTCTTATTCCATATAATTTTACAAAGAGAAAACTGCAAACAGAGAAAGAAAATGATCCTCCCATTAAGCGGATCAAATTAACGCGTGTTGGGGATACGTGGGGTATAGAACAAACCAAACCAGGCTCATTTCTTCAATCAACACTTCCTACTCAACAAACAACAACAACCGCTCAACAAACCAAACCAGGCTCATTTCTTCAATCAACAACAACAGCTGCTCAACAAACCACACCAGGCTCATTTCTTCAATCAACACTTCCTACTCAACTATCAGCATCCAGATCAGACTCATTTCTACAGCCAACAACAACAGCTGCTCAACAAACCACACCAGGCTCATTTCTTCAACCAACACTTCCTGCTCAACTATCAGCATCCAGATCTGACTCATTTCTACAACCAACAACAAACAACACCCTGCTCATTTCTTCGACCATTAATTCCCAGACAACCAACAGCATGCAGATCCGACTCTTTTCTTCAGCCATCAATACCTGCTCAACCAGATCTGACTCATTTCTTCGGTCAATAATGCACGATCAACCATCAACATCCAGACCCACCCCATTTTTTAAACCAACATTACCCGCTCATCCACTATCAACACCATCTAGCTCAATGCTTCAAAGCTTACTATCTACAGATAGCACCTGAAAAGCGTGTAAGCATATAATAGCGAGCTCATATTTTAATTATAAAACATCAATATTTCAAATATAGTTATCCTACGTGTGGTACGGGTAATTTATGAACAAACCATTATTTTCATAACAAAGAACAATTATTTGTTACACCTAAAAATAATAAATAATATACCGGGGATATAATACAAGTATTCATACTAAAGCGCTATATTTTAAATTAACATCGATGACAAGGCTATGAGGTAGTGCTAAGAAAAACGTTATTGATTACCAAGTATATATCGGTTTTCTTATAATTAGCACCGGTGTCCAGTCTATACCGTTATGTCGCTCAGCATGCAGTACGGTGGCAAACTTAACCTCTTGACTTCTTATATTCACACCTTCGGAAAACATTCACAGAACAACAAGTTTATAATTAATTAACCATGTTTCTAAAAAATTGCTAAATGTTGTTGTTTGTTAGTGTATCATGTGAAGAATTTGTAGCACAATGCAGAGACGGAGATTATACAAACATTGTGGAATGTACATTTCAAGATGCAGGGATTTACAAGTTAATTGGTGTAGAAAACACCGTTTCCAATGTTTGGTTAGATAGACTAACCAACAGCAAAGTGTATCTTCCGAGACATGTAAATACATTGATCATCGAATCAACAGCTTTTGATCTACTATCAGCGTGTGACCACGTCATTTCAAAGGTTCATGTTACTGTTTCGTTTGGGGACTTTGAAACTGTGTGTGTAAGTATAGAATTAGTTTATATTACGCGTTGATGGGTTTTAATGATGTATTCATTGATTGGGGTTTAACGTCGTCGCTTTCAACGATTTTTTAATCATATCATGATAACCAGCTTGTCTACTCATATGAGATATGGTTTTCTCACACCACTTCTTCATACAACATACATTCCAAGCATCTGACTTATTTCCCATATACACTGATAACCCGTTGATGGTAGACGGATGATGTTGTTCATTGTGACATTTACTGTATGTTGAAAAGTGTGTTGACTGAGTTTAGAGTTTGAACTCGCAACCCCGGATTAACAGTTGCTGTCGCTACCGAGGCTCGGGTGATAGGTTTTAATAACATGTTAATGGTGTTTACGTTTGAGCTCACGGAGCGGTTCTGATCAATTGTTTATATGGGTGAGTGAATCATAACAAATAACCAATCTACTTTATTTATTTTTTAGCAACGAAATAGTTGATATCTTCGTATGTCTAAAGATAATGCACTTCTTCATTTCAGCTGCCAAACCATCCAACACCCCCTACCGTTTCACCACCTAGTCACGAAGTCTCTACCGTTTCACCACTGGACCTTCAGCTCTCTACCATTTCTCCACCAGACCTTCAGCTCTCTACCGTCTCTCCACCAGACCTCCAGCTCTCTACCGTCTCTCCACCAGACCTCCAACTCTCTACCGTTTCGCCACCTGTTACAACAACATATGATGACACACCCTCGACACAAGGTATATATTACAACTACAATATGACAACATGTGAGCAATGACAATTATGTTTATTATAGTTTGTTTATTATTGTTCTTTTACCAATAGTTGCATATGGTTTAAGTATAATTTACAACGTAGAAAAGTATCTTGTTGTAAAAATATCCCAGTTAAGAGTTTACCCGTAATGAATCACCCTATTTATTAACCTAGGAATGTTTCAACCAACATAGAAACTATTGAAATGACCAGTTTCCTACAGTAGAGACTATAGAAATTTATGAAGATGTTTATCGACTCTGTTTCTTTACTAAATGGGTTGGGTGGTTAGAGGGGTATGAGTTTGTTTGTGAATTCACTTAAGTTTCTAGTTATTTCTGAAATGATATATTCATTTTTCAGCTAAAACATTATATATAGTTATACCTTTATGCATCATCATCATCATCATCATCATTATACTCATCATCATCTACACCGCCCGACGACATCGCCACCAAACAAGATCTTTGAGTGAGGTTCGAAATGTGCTGTTTAACAACACAGAGGAAAATGTGTTTTGAGTTAAACAATGAAAATGAAATATTCTCAGCCCCCACTAGAAGGGTTAGGCAACAACAATTAAAAAAGGACTAATTTTCATATTTCAGATATGCTGATTCTTCTCATCATCCTCATCTTTTCATGGGTATATCATGCTTTTATCAATCACATGAAAGACTTAATTCTTCATACACTAATAGACGTATATAACTCCATGTTTAGAAGGATAAATAATCACCAGTTAGATGTCAATAACAGACGATATCCACAACGCGTGAGGAGGGCCCCAGATAGGCTTATATATCACTAGTTTGTGTGACAAGTGATGTGTTATGTGATTTTATTTTTGTTTCAGTAATTTTCTAATCAATGTACAAACTGTGATTTTCAACATAATGTTTTATATTTTGTGAATTGATATACAAATATTTTTTTTATTACGTTAAACAATATATATATGCGTGTGATTTTTCCAGTTATTTTAACCCTCGGGGACTTTGATCATTTGATAAATATATTTTGATTAAATTGTGATTTATAGATTGTTAATGTTTTGAATAATCATTGTCAACTGTGATTAAACTGTGATTTTTAAGTAGTATACTCAACACTGATAGCACCCTCCTGCAAACAGGTAAATTTATAATGCATTCTACACAACCCAGCTTTAAAAGGTCAACTTGTTTTTCCCATTATATCGATTTATATTGTTTATTTTGCTTTGATAAGCTTTCCGACTGGAATTTACTTCACAAAATATGTAAAGTATATTATAAAAGTAGTCACGAATTTATATCGTGTAAGTTTAAACTTATTTATTTTATATCGATTGCGAAACAAGCTTTAAGCTTATATTAATCACGCTCGATGTCTGCTTCCTGGATACTTTTTGGATACTTAACCAGTACTCGCGCCGATTGTGTGGAAAAATCCCAAAGTCAGAACCCGCTCATCACGGTACTCGAACCAGGGACCTTTGATGTGAGAGGCCGATGCTCTACCTCTGCACCACTGTCTCCCACTATCGTGTAGTTAATGGACCTCCAGCATTTAGAACTGATGAAACGTCCGACTATTTAGCACCAAGAGCTAAATTATTATTATTAACTGGTAGTTTAGATGAGTTTGAAGTAGTAAAGAAGATCGCTCGGCTTCTTAATTTTGACAGCATCAGAGACACGGTAGCAAGCGTACAATTTGACAAACCCGGTTCCTTCAATATAAGGGAGCGGAAAGATGGCGAGCAACCGTCTTCCTAGATTATCGCCGTCTACAATCCATCCAAGATTTCCAGGGACAAGTACAACAATATTTTATACAATAGATTAGAAAACCAATACAGAGTGGTGTACGACAAACGGATCATTATCAATTACGACACCGTATCCTACGGTTATTTTTAGTTATAAGAAGTATAATATCATATTTCAACAAAGTACCATGGAACAGTCAAGAGCGTTTAATAGTCTGAATTAGTTGCCATCTTTAAGGGTTGACAGAGGTCGATGCCAAATGCTAAACAACTATACAGAAGATTCGTCGCCTTTGAAGACGGTTCTTTTACTTTTTGAGCCTTATTCGAGTATCATGTTGGCAGGATCCACATGGATATTTACGTTTCTTCAGCAATTGGATTATTTGCATCAGTACCCTCCTTCAAACATTAGGTATTGTATCTTTACTGTTTCGTGTTTAATTAAATGTCTAAATTGTTTTGAATAAGTGAATATTGAAAATATGTTCTATGTCTGTTTTTAATGATGGAATGAATGAATGCATGGGGTGTTAAGGCCCGTCAACAACTAAGGACATTTTGGGGGAATCCTTATTTTCTAATGTTTTAATACACAAATTAGGACAAGCAGTTATTAGCTTTCGTGGGATGATTGGTTTAGCATGGTTAGCCTCGGTAAATGTTACAAAGGCCTACTTAACTTTTTCCTAGAAAACTTTTGAGAACTATTTCTTTTAATGTTTCGCGTTACAGTACTTATTTTTTTAACAGTACGACCAAACCTGTACTTGCATTTTAATGAGATTTTTACGACACTTGTTAATGGTTGCACAAGTTGAAACGATGCAATTTTTACACAAATCCGCAAAGTTAAATTGACCCACATTGAACCTACAGTATAAGCGCATTCATCAGAAAATAATGAATTTGCGACGAGTGACCTTAGTTTTGACGGATACAACTACAACAAAATCATAAACTCCGATTGTTGTTCTTGAGAATTTAACAAATAACATTTATAGTATTGTTGCTGATAGCTTAACCGTTGCACATGTCGGGGCACCCTACCGACTAAGGTAATATTTTTAAATCCGCCATTTAAAGTTGACCTATATAGTAAATACTGTGTAAGCGCATTCATCATTAAATAACCTAACCGACCTTTTAGCGCGGTGAAGTTTCTTTGTTCTAACCGATTCGGTTTACATAGAAATTCCCGGACCTTTCTAATTATCTTTTTACCCTCAATTTCATCCTGACGTCGTGAGCTGATCGTTATGCCCCTTTATGTCGAATTATCTAAAATTCTATCGACGAATGAAGTAGAATAATAAAATTAATTTCTTCATAAATCAAAGGAAATGTGTTTTAGTGTAACACAACCATCTAGTAAACTAAAGCATCAACTATGTCCGACATCAGTTCTATCGACTACAGGGCTTGTGTTTGTTAGTATCATGCTCCCAGAGCAAGTTTTTGTACGTGTGGTTCGTGAAAAATATTAACCGGAAGTGAACATTTCCCTTAAAACAAATGAATACGCTTATACATCACAAGAAGTAGGTCTGAAGAATACGCTTACAGAACACATAGGTCAATATGTATAGGAGATTTGTAAAACTATCTACATCATTTCAAAGATTGTTTATATCCTGAATATAAATCGGTAAATAATCAGAGAATAATCAATACTATTGATAGAACATGCGTTTATATTATAACAATTGTGTTGTCATATAATATTTTAAGTTATAGCATGCGCCAAAAATGTCAGAATTTTGTTATGTCGAGTTCTGTTATGACTGTGGTTCCATGTCATTTGACATTTTTTTTACAATTTATGCTTACTAACAAACGATAACCTGTATCGGAGAGGCATCTTTATTGATTTTTCTCGATTCTGATTTAAAAATATCGGTGTGTTGCATTATAAAATAAATAAATATCAGTGTTTAAACGTACCCTTAGCTAGGCTTATTTACATATTCAGAATAATAACTGCTTTAAATACAGCGCATCGGTTGTGTTAGATACTGTCAGCAATCTGCTAACAGTAACAGACTAACAGTAATAACCATTATTTCTTTTGATAAAAAGTATATATTAGTACTTTTGATTAAAATATTTTATAATGTATCTGGTTATATCTGTTTCTTTCTTTTTTTTATACCCCCAAAAAACAAAGTCACTGGGTCGGTCGGTCGGTCAGTCGGAAGCCATATTTTGCTCAGCCTATTTCTTGCAAACCACTTGGTGTTCTTGTTGCATACGCACATGATTGATTTCCTTGAAGGTTATGATCTAAACCGACTTACAAAGTCTGTACTGTTTGACTTACAACAACCATTCTTGCTGGTTGTAAAGCTCTAGAATCCGATAGAGGGTCACACTAGGAACATTTCTATAAAATTATTTGAAAATTGGCCAGACACTTTCGGAGAAGAAGATTTTTTAAGTTTTCACTATAGCCATATAAGGCAAAATAGCCCCGCCCCCCCCCCCCCCCCCCCTGGCGGCCATGTTTTTCAACTAATCAACATGGCTTGAAGGAATCTGATAGAGGGTCATCCAAGGAACATTTCTACAAAATTATTTGAAAATCGGTCTGAAACTTTCGGAGGAGAAGATTTTTTAAGTTTTCACAATAGCCATATAAGGCAAAATAGCCCCGCCCCTCTGGCGGCCATGTTTTTTGACCAATCAACATGGCTTGAAGGAATCTGATAGCGGGTCATCCAAGGAACGTTTCTACAAAATTATTTGAAAATCGGCCAGACACTTTCGGAGAAGAAGATTTTTTAAGTTTTCACTATAGCCATATAAGGCAAAATAGCCCCGCCCCCCTGGCGGCCCTGTTTTTTGACCAATCAACATGGCTTGAAGGAACCTTATAGAGGGTCATCCAAGGAACATTTCTACAAAATTATTTGAAAATCTGCCAACCTGTTTGGGAGAAGAAGAATTTTGAATTTTTTTTCATTTCGTTGCCATGGAAACCAGAATTCTGCATGGATCCCAAATATGAAGGAAATCTGGTGAGGTCATTGCGAGGATGCTTTCTGTGAAGTTTCATCCCAATTGACCCACTGGTTACTGAGGAGAAGAAGTTGACGCACGATGGACGCCGGACAAAAGGCGATCACAATAACTCACCTTGAGCAAAGCTCAGGTTAGTTAAAAGGGCTTCGCAAAATGGAGTTTATCACTCAAGATAGTATATATTATGGACTGTGTCAGTCACATGAGCAAGTGGACAATGCTTTACGGACATACAACAGCAAAAATGGAAATATTGATGCCCTGAAAGCACAATTAAGATTCAGAAAAGACATACTGAAACAAAAAACAGATTCACCAACTGTGGGAAACGTCTTCAACTAGATGTAGCTGAGCTAACTGAGAGTGTTAAGATCCTTGTACGGCATGCATTCACAGTAACCACAATCCCAAGTGAAAGAACTCCTCTTTTACTGCATCAAAGAGTATCCCAGAAACTTATTGTAGATGGTGAGGCAAAGTGGTTTATTGGACAAGTAATTTCCCAAGTAAGTTTAAAGCTAGTGTGTGCTATTTGCTATCGTTGTATGTAATCTTTCCCCCTATCTATAATATGCTTTGTAATATTTAACAGAATTGAATTGCATGCCAAAATTATAACCAATATTTATTAAAACTAATCAATTGGTATGTGCATGACGGTGTTAGTATACTAGTTATAATATAGACATAATTATGTGCCACTGATGCTGTTAGTATAATATCAACAAGCAAATTCATGAAATTTATATCCCCCGCTTGCAGGAAAGTTTGGAAAAAAACGGTTCACATTTGTGGCAGTTATTGTACGGAAACGAAGTGTGACAGACAAACCAAAATTATTAACTGATAATAATAATAAGAAGAAAGAAGGTCAAACAGTCATGGTGAAGGTCATCCAAAGACAATGATGATATTTGATTGTAAAATTGTACACATGGTGTAAATTTTGTTGCTGTAGTTATGGCTGCAGACGAGGATTTTTCAATATATCAAGGGCAATAACTGTAGGGAAAATTTACCAATCCAAAAAAAAACAATGGACGTTCATCATCCCAGTATGTTGGTTCATATTTATTTCAAGCTTTGTGATATATTGAACCCTTTCGTGACCTGGTTAATGCCAGTTCAAGTAAGGGTTAAATTTATCTATAGACCGCGCCTCCCCGCATGAACCTTGCCAGTTCTAAACGACAGTAATTGTCATGTAGAATTACGTACCCAATTAATTAGTGTCAACGGTGTCGACTGCTCGCAATTAAACCCTAGTTGACCCTAATTAAGGTGGGGACTCTTATACACGATGTCTGGCTCCGAATGCCGTATAAATACAGGACGTCCCTGTATTTAGAGCAGCTCGGTTACAGCCATGATTTAGACCCGTTTTAGATACTGTACGAATAAAACATAGAAACACATATTGTCTTAGTGATCAGTTATTATACCACAGCTTCATGAAATTCTACCAACTAGTTACTGAGAAATGGCTGCGGATGTGGATTTTTCAATATATCAAGGGCAATAACTCTAAGGAAAATTGACAAATCCAAAAAGAACAATGGACGGGTATCATCCCAGTATGCTGGTTCATATTTATTTCAAGTTTCATGAAATTCTACCAGCTAGTTACTGAGAAATGGCTGCGGACATGGACTTTTCAATATATCAAGGGCAATAACTCTAAGGAAAATTGACAAATAAAAAAAACAATGGACGGGCATCATCCCAGTATGCTGGTTCATATTTTATTTCAAGTTTCATGAAATACTACCAGTTAGTTACTGAGGAATGGCTGCGGACATGGATTTTTCAATATATCAAGGGCAATAACTCTTAAGGAATTTATTTCAAGTTTCATGAAATTCTACCAGCTAGTTCCTCTGAAATGGCTGCGGACGGACGGACGGACGGACAACGCCATTTCAATATCCCCCTCCTATTTTCTTCGAAAAAGCGGGGGATAATAATATAAAGATGAGATAGATTTTTAAAAAATATATATTATTATGATTAAATTAGGCTACAACAATGATTGTTCAACCATTCTTTGCTAGCAAGAAGAAAATCTGCATTTAAGGTATTCTGCAAAATTATGACAGGATAATAAGGACAACACAGAAATTGAAAGACAGAAATAAGACGGTTGATTACCAAGGTCAAGGTCAAAGTAACCATAGAAATCAATAGAACTTGTTACTGGTTACCTTCAGGCAAAGTTTCAAGTTTGTAACCATTTCCAGTGCTGAGATTTCGCCTCATCCTGAGACATAAACCAAAATGTTGACGGACAGACGGACATCGCCAATCTATAGACCGGAATTGCTAGAGCAATCCGGCCAAAAATGGTATATTTTAGCTAATAGTGGTCAAACACTTCGAGAAATAAACACAATATAATTAAATTCTTCGATTTGTACGTACTGTGTAAGCGTATTTATCAGAAAATAATCGACCTCTTGGCCACGTCAATACCATTAGGTCAAAGGGAAGTAAATCGGATCGGCTTGCCGGGCAGACAATTGAATATATAAGACTGAGGTTGGCTCCCATTGGACAATAATGATTTTGTTGAAAGTTGAAAGTGATTTTCATAAAGTTGAATAACCTCTGACTGATTTATAACCAAAATAGTGTTTGCTTTTAGCTATGTTGACACTCTAATAGCCATTTTCAGAACATGCTGTATTTTCTGAAATTGAAAGTAAAATTCAGTGCGGGATAAGGGTCACCTTTGATTTGACCTCCTAGCTCTGTCAAAAAACGGTGAACATGTGGGTTTGTTTTGCTTTGTTGGTAGTTCTAATAATGAACTTTAGTTTGATATTGGTATATGTGTTAATTCATTTGCTAGTAACGAACCATAACCCATAACGCTATAATGGTCGCCTATGGAAAATGATTTACTTCCCTTTGACCTAAATAGAAACTCTGAACATTTGTATAAAGGAAATATTAAATGTTAGTTATAACACTCGATGTGTACGTTCATCAATCCTGCCCACACATTTGCCAGGAACTGATCGAAAGATATAAGAAAATGAATATGCTTATACAGCACAGGAACTAGGTCACTATATGCTGAAGAATACGCTTACATAGCACAAGTACTGTCTGCAGATATTGTTACCGAGAAAAAATACTTTTCTTAGACTGAAACTGTGAAGAATTTATCAAATTGTGATTGCTTTCTTAAGCACCATTTTTGGAAGGTGACTAATAGGTGTATGTTGATCCGACGGTGTTAAAATGTTGTGAACAGTGTGTTAATTAAGGCAAAGGGAGTTGTATTGGTAAGTAGATCAGTTAATACTGTATTATTACTGTTTATTTCTGCAAGTCTGTTTAATTTAAGTAATTTAAAGCCGCTCATAATTAAATAGGCATATATATAATGAAAACGGCATACACATGTTCACTGTTGTACGAATAAGTGTCACTTAAATTGCCTAAATGATTAAAGCTTGATAATCGAATTGTCAAAATATTGTATCATTCTCGAATATTGAACATTTATTTCCAAATGTGACCCGGAATTGTCGATGACCCGAAACTGTCGAATTCACTGTTTATTGTTTATTACGAGTTTGTCTTTGAGTTCTATTTGAGCAAGTATATAAACGCAAAGAAAACCGAAAAATGCTCATATCACAAATCGGATTGTGCTGTAGAAATTTATACATAATTGAATATTAATATTTCATACTATTAGATTTTTGTTTATATTGGATTGTGCATGATTGTTTTGTGATGGAATGTGTATTTGATGTTTGCGTGTAGTTCGTGAGAGACAGCAAGCTGTTGAGTGTGACGTCTGTGGAAAATGGCAGCATCGCACGTGCGACACAGGAAGGCTTCTTAAACATCTTAACTATTATATACAAACTAAATACTATATTTGTAAGTTGACAAAGTTATATGTTTGATCGAAATTACATTCTGTGTATGACACGTTTAATGTTTTATAGTTAAACATAGACAATGAAAACACCGTGGAAAAAGTTATCGTTTTACATATGTTTGATTGAAATGTCATGCTGTGTATAACACGCTTAATCTTTCTTAGTACACATGTATTCAAAAGCTCATCAAATGGTGAAACTGAAGTATTCCGGAAGGGTTAAACATTGACATTGAAAAAAAACTTATGGAAAAAGGCAGCATCGCATCTAAAATATTATATGAAAAATAAATAAGTGTTGAATATGTTTGATTGATATAACACGCTTAATGTTTCTCAGTATATATTATATACATAAAAAGTTATCGTTTAACATATGTTTGATTGAAATGTCATGCTGTGTATAACATGCTTAATCTTTCTTAGAACATATGTATTAAAAAGCTCATCAAATGGTGAAACTGAAGTATTCCGGAAGGGTTAAACATTGACATTGAAAACCTTATGGAAAAAGGCAGCATCGCATCTAAAATATTATATTAAAAATAAATATGTTTTGAATATGTTTGATTGATATAACACGCTTAATGTTTCTCAGTATATATTATATACATAAAATTCATCCAGAACTAAAAATCGAGAATGCTGAAAATTATTAAACATTAACATTGTGGAAAAATATATCGTTTTGCATATCTTTCATCGAAATGACATGCTGTGTATAACACGTTAATTGGCATGTGTACTCTCTCTATTCTATTTCCGTTCGTCATCCCAAATGAATGCAATATAAAATATGTTATAACCCAATCAACATCCTGATTTCTGATTACAAAAGCCCAATGTTTTGATTATATAATAATTTCCATAGGCATTTCGCTGAAAACATATAGAGAGGCTGTCAAGAACGGTGGGTCATTGACATTTGTATGTAGACCTTGTCTGGTCAAAGAGAATATCTCAGAAGATGATGACGGACCACCCGTTCTCGAACTTACCGTAAGTAACCAACTAAATTGTTTCACACCTTCGATTCTTACGTTTTTTGTCGTCTGCAGTTTCAAACGACATAAGCTGATTCCACATCGTTATGCGAATCTAAATAAGTCGTCTGCAGTTTCAAACCTTTTTTTTTATGTCTCGTTGACATATGAGGGCCTGCGAATTGTCACATATAATGTCACAATGTCACAATAACCATAACCACCGGGAATTTTTATGTATTAAAAATGTTGTCATTTTTCAGATATCCGACATTACTGGAAACTTAATCCATCCATTAGCGGATTCTACATCGATAAGATAGTTTGACGAGTTTGACGACTTCGACGTATCAGGGCCTGCGTTTGATGATGAAATTTCCTTTGACATAACCGATAGAGATGTGGAGCCTGTTATTCCAATCGCAGAAAGGTATTATATTACGTTAAATTACAGGTTATATTATTTAAACCAAAGCTTTTTCACACACTAAGCAATATAAGCGATAAAGATGTGCAGCCTGTTATTCCAATCGCAGAAAGGTATTATATTACGTTAAATTACTTAGGAATTACGATGTAAATAAAGAAAATAAATATTGAATGGTCACTTTGTATGTAAAAGACGTATGCTACAGCGAGGTGTCAGGATCTGGTAAGGGTCAAATAATCATACCATTCTCTGATTTTCATTTGAATAGCTATATGCATGACATGCTAACAGAGAAAGTGATAGAGGACGGACCAATCACGTACAGTACAGCTCAAGGGTTTTTTCCCAAAAACCCTCACCCCCGCGGGCTGATAAGGCAGCCCCACGGCGTTCCCGCTCACCTGTACGCAGGGTTTCCGCTACAATAACCCCGCGGTCCCGCCGGGTTTGATCATTCAACTATTAAATCCGCGGAGGGAAATCCGATAACGATTTATGACGTCACGATGATTGACAGCTGTGATAATGCAGCCCCACGGCGTTCCCGCTCATCTGTATGCGGGGTTTCCCCTACAATAACCCCGCGGTCCCGCGGAATTTTATCATCTATCAAACGGTAGTTAATACACAACATCACACTATCGGAGTAAATTGTTTTTAAATCAAGAGGGATATCCTATTCAGTAAGCAAGACGCGACCTGTAACATTAGCCCATCTGTAATGCAATCAAAACAAGTGAACGTCAATTATTACTTTCAATTAATAGGCGTTAAAAACATGTCGACTATCTGAGTTGTTTGTATTATTATGTTATGGTTAATCACATATGCTGTCGGCTTGATGAAGCATTCATGTATCATAAATTCACATATCAATTCTACCACCCGGTGTCATACATGTATGTCCTCTCCTATTAATATCGGCGAATCTTTGATTGACGGATCTGTTTTCTGGCCGATAAGTCAAGACAAGAAATAAAATGACAACTGGACGCTTGTCAATGAGAATCGCAATGTTTAATTCACAATACTCGCATTTCGTGTGGTTTTGAATATGGAAACTTATACCTAACATTGACTGGAAAGATGAGGAAGTTCAATTCTGTTTTGTCATCTATATTTTTTCCCTTTCCCACTTGCAGACGCTTTCTGACGCAGCTACAGAAGATGATTTGGAAACATTGTGACAAAAGACGAAATTGTCTCAATAGTTTCAACCTTATTCAATAATTGTACTTTCGTTTATAAAGTTTCCATATGTTTGCCTATAAGTTTTCAAATTGACTACTGCTGATTTGTTGCATGTGGAATAGCCTTCCTCTCAGTGGCATCATACAACTTAGTTGTAAAGGATGTGCATGTAATAGGCCTATCTCAAATTATATGCATAACTTACATTCCATCACCAGAATGAGGCTAACTAAGCACGAATGTAAACAATAGCTGAACAACTGATAAGCCAAAACATTAAAAGTCAAATCTGTCTTACATTGGTTTTTTCCACTATGCAATTCATTCAGATTCAAAATATGATAATTTATTCAATGGCATCAAAATATATTACTTTAAAACAAAATATGAAAAGAAATGATTATGAAAAAAGAAGGGATAAAGGAGAACATACCAATGTAAATTTCTTTCTTTTTCATTAACATAATGCTTTTTATTCCATTAACTTCCATTTTTTTTTTAACAATTTCCTTTCGTAGATGATTGTCACAAGTTTATTTAGCTTTTACATATTAGAACTGAACTATCAAAATACATTTCAAGCGTTTAATAAGGTAGAATGTTCCTTATTATATAGGCCACTATATCAGTTTGACTAATACAGTTACCGTATTTATGCTGAACAGCTCTGACAAACTGATGTTCGGTACTGTGTCAGATCAGTAAGACGACAATTGTTTGCTCAAGACATTACAAACTCAAAGATTATCGACATTGTCAGCAGTTAGAAAATGCACCAAACCGACTCTAAAAGATTTGCACCTTCAGAATTAAATTTGAATTGTGACAAACTACCAAGGCGAGCAATACAGAGGAACATATACACAATTTTTTTTAAATGTAATACTTGTAACTTTCAGAAAGGTTTAACGGTTTTATTTGGGATTTTTGCCGTTTTCAACAATAGTTCAGTTTTATCGCGGGGACAGTTCACTTATTCATGATCCCTGGCCAAACAAACTATAGGCATGACCATGACCGACTTCAGCACGGTCATGGTGGGGTGCCCTTGAGCAAGGCATATTTCCTAGCCTGGTACTAATTTATTTACCACAGGAATATAAATAAATGAGCGGTTGTCATGAAGTAACTGAAATAATGTTGAAACTGCATTAAATCCCAATTAAACTAAACATAACGAAGTTGACCGTTGTTGAACAAACAGCTTTTGGAATGCTGACAGTTGCATATCCTATTTTAAAGGTTGTTCTTCTTATGTGTCTTCTCTTAAATTAATTGTTCTTTATTCAAATCTCAGCCTTGCCTTGAATGTAGACACCAGCGGGTAAATGGAATGTTTGTGGCCAACTTATTTTTCAACATCTTCTGCAAGTGTTTTGTGTCCAATAGCTTTGTAATTTGCAAGCTGGTACAGGACACCAACATAATGACCTATAGCCCTGACATACCAATTGGACATAAGCAAAACGCTAGAAATGTGTCCGCTTCGTCTTTAAACTTGAATGCTATCTGTAATTGAAAATAATTGTTTTGAAAATGAGATTAACACAGATTATCTATTTGAATCATGTACTGATATGTAGCTTTAACTTTACTATGTTTCCCTTATCCACTTAACGCTTTCCCTCATACGACAATTCTGTAGCAGACGACTTTGAACATATTTTTTTAAAAAATAGAAAATCTCTATAATTGAATGGATAACCTATGACTAAAAGAGGAAAATATTGTGTCAAAAGAAGCAATTTCTTCTTTTGTCATTATGTTTTTAAAAAGCCGTCTGCTGCAGAGGCGTCAGAAAGCGTCTATATGAGGGAAATGGTTAAAACACAAACGACTTTGAAAACATCTGGGCAAAATTAAGTAAAATATCTATAAATCGACGTTTGATATTGAATTTAGTTGAAAACATTGTGGCAAAAGGAGAAATTGCTTTACTTTTAACATTATTACTGTGATGTTATGTGGCTGTTCATTTACTTTCGACTAAATAAAAAGAGACATGCATTGTATTTAGATTAAATACGGTACACTATATAAATGCAAATTACAAATCCCAGCACCCAATTAGTGAGGGGTTATCAACTTATACTTTAAGGTGGACGAGAAAGTATAGTGTTTCTTCTTTTGAAGAGCAATGAAAATACTGATAAGAAGAGAAATGACTCAAATACTGACCTGGCTATAACAAAGTAAGAAGGAAATGTACTCACCTCTGAGGTCTTGAATATTTGCCGTCTCTATAATAGTTTTTGCGTTTTTATTATTGATCTATCCTCAGAAGACTTTGTGTTGCATTTCATTATTTTTTTAACAAAAACAATAAACAAATGGTACAAGTTCAAGATCTCTATTACTGCAAAATATTGCCATAGTGTGTAGTATTTACATGTAACATTTTGGGGGCTTGCTTAGTTAGCCTCGTTCTGAGAAACACATACATATGCATGAGGCTATATTAAGAAGGGCCTATGTAATTCAGAAAAAAATATCAACAATCGCATCCGCGCAATAAGATCATGATCTAACCGTCTTACTACTTGTATCTAGGCGTACAAGCCTCACGAGAACGGTTATGACCAAACACTAACTATAAACGTAGGTTTTTTATTGTAAATTCTATTTCGGTCAATATATCCGAAGGTCGGTTTTGGCGTGACGTGAAACATGTACTAACAAAACCCGTCGTGAGCAAGTTCTCCATATGTCAAATGTTTTCATCTCTATTCCATAACAGATCGTTAAGTCTTTGATATATGTTTCTGTATTATATGTAGACGTTTTGAATGTCGTCTGCTGCGGATTTATCAAATGTTGGAAAGGGGAGTTAAATAAAAAATAAAAAGATGAGCGCTTGTTAGCTGATCGTGTAATGATCTTATTAAGTTAACCCCTTTCCAACAAACACCAAGCAGACGACTTTTAAAACACTTTGTCAATCATTATTTTCAGCGCTGTCTCCATTTTCCACAATGCGCTTTCTGACCCCTTTGCAGGAGAAGAGTTGTGAAAACAGTGTTCCCGTCCGCCACAATGTTGTCTACTTTATTCAATAGTACATAGTGCTAAAGAGAGGAATTACACTTGTTTTTCCCTCCTCTGGTCTTTTCTTAGAAGAACCATCTTTGTCATATTTTCGTCTTTATCCCTCGTTTATGCGGCTCACGATTCCTCCATCTTATAAATCCGAGAAAATCTGTCGTGTTAAGGTTAGTGCAAAATTCCCTATGCCGATGGAATCACCCCTTAGCTTCCGAAGTCACATTCTGTTTTGTATTATATTTATTAATAGGTTGTAAACAGTTAAGTAGCTAGGACCATGATATGACCATATTACAGGACAATGATCTATGCATTGAAAATGAAATGTAAATATACATGTAGTTCAGAACGGCAGATATTTTAAAAATAATTTATTTTAAGTCACTCTTTTACACGATGTTTAAAGATGCACAGTTAATAGAAATGCGCTTGTTTTTCAGGAATTATCTTTATACATATTATATTGTCACGCTGATTAACCAACCTGCTTTTGAGATATAGAATAGGAGTAATTAACGGTAAACCACTCTTTAATACGGATTAAGATAAAGTAGATGTTTATTACAACACATGTCAACCCTTTACCCAGACTTTCTGTAGATGACTTTCAACTGTATTTCAGTTAGATCATGGTATTGTATTGTTAAGTTACCAATACTAACGATTTTATTTACTCTGACACGATGCAATGTATGTTTCCGCATCTATTAGCGCGTCGGATGGAAGCCATTAATACTATTTTTAAAGTGTTTGGTATGCCGGGAAACTATTGTGCCCTTTTACCACATACAAACGCTGTCGACGCCTCTACAACAGATCACTTATGAAAACGTTGTGACAAAATGTAAAATTTCTCATGTTACCACAATGTTTTCAACTTTATTCAATATTGATTCATTCATTGGGGCTTAACGCGGTTTTCAACTATTGTTCAGTATATCACGGGTGCCAGTTCACGTACTTAAGCTACCCGTTCGACTTACAACATACTTCCAAAGTAGCTGGCTGCTTATCAACATTGACTGTTACCAAACTTGATTGTTTATATAGATGTGATGGTTGGGAAGGGTTGTATAAAGTTTCAATGCAATGCATCAAGTAGTTACCAAGATATGGTGTGCTGGGTACATTAACATTTGGTTGAGTCTAACCCTGCACTTTTTCGAATGTTCTGGTTCTTAAGATTTGTTGCAGTCTAACCTTGTTCGTTCTTGATACGTTTGACCACGATGTCACCAGACGTCTTTTTCTAAGCAAGACTTCTAGGCTTAGTTTAGTCTTAAATGCTTGACGTTCACAATAATGTAAGTATTTGTAAACTCACTTAATGTTTCTATAAGCAGTTTGACTCGTATGTTTTAAAGTTTACGATAATTGTTCTTTTTCTGTTAAAACACCACAGTCGTACCCAGAATGTTTGTTCCATTGGGGAATGGTTGATTAGTCAAATGAAGTATCTGAAGAGGCACAGTTGGAAATTAAGATGAGAATTACGGTGTTATTTCTGTGTGGATGTTTTCATTGTCTTGTATGTATTATTCTTAAATAGGAAATATAAAAGTTACATTGTAAATTGAGGCAAACTATTTGTAATATTTTCTATGGCATTTGGTCTAATGTTAGGTTTGTTTCTTTGCAGCTTTTACCATACTAGCACTGAAGAGGGTATATTAAATGAAGTTAAAACACCCCTCGTGTTGTTCCTCTTTGGTCGGGTTATGCTGACTGCGAGTATTCCGATACGAGGCACTACAGTAAAAGATTATTATCTACACGTCATCACCAGCATCCTGAAAATTACCAGACCTTCGTCTATTCATGCCTGAGAAGCGAGCCAGGAAATTAACGGCCAAAGCAATGGCCAATCATGAAGAAAAGATACAGTCATTTGATCATCAACTTGAAAAACAGTGGAACATTCTTAGCAGAATATTTGAAGAGAATAAGGAATGGAATTCTGATTGTGACATAATAAAACAGAAATTAATTAAATCTCAAGTGATTGAACAGTTCAGTAAATTGGATGTTGTAGCCACTGAGTATCAGAGATATTTAGAAATTACTGAAAGCGAAGATTTAATGAACGCTCTATTGGATAGGGTATCACAGAGAAGGACATTGGCAAATGAATTTCTCACTACATTAAGTGCCATGAAAACAGTTAACATTGAAACTTCATCCGTTGATTCTAAACGAAGTCATTCGTCGAAGTCAAGCCATCGAAAATTATTGGCTGTCAAAGCAAAGGCTGCTTTTGCAGAACAGACAGCATCAATGGAAAGAAAGAAAGCGGAGCTTGAAGAACAGGAACGAATCAGTGCTGCAGCAGCTATGCGCCAAAAGGTGAATATTGACATTGATATAAAATTGCTCGAAGAGAAGAAAGAGGTTGCAATAGCTGAAGCTGAATTTGATTACGAAGACGATATTTCAGCTATTAATAGTTTACCAAGTGCTGATACCAAACTGAGGACAGCTGAATATATTCAAAAGTCAGAAATACAGCATGTTTATTTTTCAGCTGCTGAATTTGCGCCTTCTGCACAACTGACTTCTCAAACAACTAGTGATTTCACAAAGTTTCTACTTAAAAAGGACATATTAAATTCAAGGCTGTCATATTTCAATGATCAGCCAGAGGCTTATCAATCGTGGAAAGCAACTTTCAAATCTGTTCGGAGAGACATTGGTGCGTCCCCTGAAGAGGAAATTGATTTACTCATAAAGTGGCTTGGGCCTTCGTCCAAAAGGCAGATATTATCTCTAAAATCTGCATATATAAATAACCCAGTTGAAGGTCTTAACAAAATATGGGGTCGATTAGATGAACGGTTTGGTTCACCGGAAAGTATTTATCATGCAACTGTTAAGAAATTGGAACAATTTCCGAAATTGACATTGAAAGATGCACCGCGATTTTACGATTTATCTGACGTTCTTTCAGAGATTGAAGGTCTGAAGGAAGACAAAATGTTCTCAACAACATTATCCTATTTCGATTAAGCTGCAGGAGTGAATCCGATAATAAGTAAACTTCCTTACAGCCTTCAGGAGAAGTGGATAAGTCGAGCCATAGACTATAAAAGGAAGCACAGCGTACCCTTTCCCCCATTCAGTGTGTTTGCAAAGTTTGTTCACGAGCAAAGCCGCATCAGGAATGATCCTAGTTTTTTCTACGATACCACTACTTCGAACAATCCTTCCACAGGATCAAACACAAGTCAGAAGAAAACATCTGTTTCCACGAGAAAAACATCTGTAGAAGTTAAGTGTCCTATTCATAAAACGAACCATTCATTGGATGATTGTCGTGTGTTCAAAGGGAAATCTTTCGCAGAGAGGAGAAAAGTGTTAAGCGATAACAAGATGTGTTTTAGGTGTTTGTCGCTAGAGCATTTAGCTATTTAGCTCGCGAGTGTAAGACTGTCATAAAGTGCAGCATTTGTGAAAATAACTTCCATTGTACAGCGATGCACATGGGACCCGCGACACAAGGAGAGTCACACAGATCAGCCAATGCTACTGATAGGCAGAACAATTTCCCACAGGTCCAAAGATGCGACGGTCAACAGATGCACAGAAATTGGTCATGATATAAAGTCATGTGCTAAAATTGTACTTTTAAATGTTTTTACAGATCAAAATCAGGACAATATAGTTAGATGTTATGGTATTATTGATGAGCAAAGTAACAAAACTTTAGCTAAACCAGAATTATTTGATTTATTAGGTATTGAAGGGGATGAATTTGATTATTGTTTAAATTCGTGTGCAGGTCCAACTAATACAAGTGGTAGAAAAGCAATCAATTGTAATGTTATGTCGCTTGATAGTGATGTATGTTACAAGTTGCCAACTATGATAGAATGTGCTGATATCCCATGTAACAAACATGAAATTTGTACGTCAGAAAATGCTAAAGATTTTCCTCATCTATCTAGTATTATTGATAAATTGCCTCAGCCTGATGAACATGCACAGATATTGCTTTTGTTAGGTAGAGATGTTATTGATGTACATCCTGTTCTAGATCAAGTTGTAGGTCCACCTGGAGCACCATTTGCTCAACGTTTAAGCTTGGGTTGGGTTGTTGTTGGTGAGCTTTGTGTTGGTAATTTTCATGCTAACAATCGTATCAATGTGTTTCAAATTGTTGTCAAATGGTCGGCCATCGTTATTCAAACCTTGTGATTCCGTTCATGCAGTTGTTGAAAATTGCTAGTTATGACCCAGTTTTCGTGAGAATGAATGAATGAATGAATGGTATTTTAAGGCCCGTCGACAACTAAGGTCATTTTGGGCGCTTAATGATTTACTTACTGTAAATTATGAAATTATTGAAATATAACTAACCAGTTTATTAGACAAAACAATTAAACATGATGTATGCGATACTTAACATTAATATAAAACGACATGTAAAACAATGTAAAACAGAATTTAGGCAAACAAGCCAAACACTGCTATGAAATACTTAACATAAAGATAAACAATATCTGAGAAAATGCGGAACAGGATCTGTAAAAGTAATACATGTGCAAAAGCACGATTTAAGAAATAATCATATCTTATTAAAATATTAATTTCCCTAAGGAAATCAAATACAAGTTCAGGTTTGACATACTCAAAGAGCTGACGCATACTTTGAGCCTTGAAAAATCTATCACGTATTGGAGCGAAATCAGCACATTCCAGAAGAATGTGCTGTACTGAAAGTTGTGTAAAACATGGAATACACTGAGGTGCTTCCTCACCCTTAGTAAGTACGCATGAGTTAACCATGTGTGCCCAATGCGTAAACGAGCAAGGACAATTTCTTCTCGGCGACAGCATCTAAAAGCTGGCAGGCACTCACCAAGTACTGACTTGATTGAGTGCAGTTTATTATTTACTTGCTCATTCCAATCACTTTGCCACTTATCGTGAAGTAAAACATTTATTAAAGGTTTAAAATCGGTATAAGGTATTTTAAAAGGTAAAATATCTTGTAAAAGAGCAGACTTTGCTGCCAAGTCAGCATGTTCATTACCGTGAATGCCCATATGACTGGGGATCCAGCAAAATACTACATGTGCTGTTGCACAAATACGCGATAACTTAGAAAGGAGGTCAACAATAATAGGGTTATCTATTTTGTCATTCTGAAGTGCCTGCATAGCAGACAATGAGTCAGTAAAAATAATATATCGCCAATAACCGTCGGATTCAATATGGTCCAAAGCCAAATGAATTGCCTTTAACTCGGCAGAAAATATAGAAGCATTATTTGGCAACCGACATGTTATCACATCGCCATCATGAACTGCAGCGGCAGCAGCTTTTTTTCCGT
Source organism: Serripes groenlandicus (assembly GCA_031761405.1). Lineage (NCBI taxonomy): Eukaryota > Metazoa > Mollusca > Bivalvia > Cardiida > Cardiidae > Serripes > Serripes groenlandicus. The sequence goes on from JASEVX010000014.1 coordinate 28,034,836, forward strand.
CCTTAGAACCATCTGTATAAATATGCTCAAAGTTATAATATGTATTTTTAATTTCCATATACTTGGACTTAAAAACAATAGGATCTGTGCAGGCCTTTTTATCAGTCGCAAGATCATAAATGAATGATGGACTATTTCGAGTCCAAGGTGGAGAATCTGAAATCTCCTGCCTCGCGATGTCCTCAAGATCAACATCAAGCTTAGCGACTTCGGGACCGTAACGGATACCAAAAGGCGGTATTACCCGTTCCTTCTTTAAAAATAATTCCTTGTATAAAGGTTTAAAAACAACTTGAGTTTTAAAAGATACTGCATAGCTAGTTTTTGTCGACGTAAATATAAGGGAGGTTCATTGGCTTCTACATAGAGACTTTTGACGGGCGAAGTTCGAAAAGCGCCCAGGGCTAGCCGTAAACCCTGACGGTGAATGGAATCAAGTGTTGCAATGTATGATTTTCGTGCCGAGCCATAAACAATACATGCGTAGTCTAATTTAGAATGAATGAATGAATGAATGGTGTTTTAAGGCCCGTCGACAACTAAGGTCATTTTGGGCGCTTAATAATTTACTTACTGTAAATTATGAAATGATTAAAATTGAAATATAACTAACCAGTTTATTAGACAAAACAATCAAACATGATGTACGCGATATTAAACATTAATATAAAACGACATGTAAAACAATGTAAAACAGAATTTAGGCAAAGAAGCCAAACACTACTATGTAATACTCAACACAAAGATAAACAATATCTGAGAAAATGCATGTGCAAAAGCACTATTTAAGAAATAATCATATTTTATTAAAAATATTAATTTCCCTAAGGAAATCAAATAGAAGTTCAGGTTTGACAGACTCAAAGAGCTGACGCATACTTTGAGCCCTGAAAAATCTATCACGTATTGGAGCGAAATCAGCACATTCCAGAAGAATGTGTTGTATTGAAAGTTGTGTAAAACATGGAATACACTGAGGTGCTTCCTCACCCTTCAGTAAGTACGCATGAGTTAACCATGTGTGCCCAATGCGTAAACGAGCAAGGACAATTTCTTCTCGGCGACAGGATCTATAAGCCGGCAGCCACTCACCAAGTACTGACTTGATCGAGTGCAGTTTATTATTTACTTGCTCATTCCAATCACTTTGCCACTTATCGTGATGTAAAACATTTATTAAAGGTTTAAAATCGGAATAAGGTATTTTAAAAGGTGAAATATCTTGTAAAAGAGCAGACTTTGCTGCCAAGTCAGCATGTTCATTACCGTGAATGCCCATATGACTGGGGATCCAGCAAAACACCACATGTGCTGTTGCACAAATACGCGATAACTTAGAAAGGATGTTAACAACAATAGGGTTATCTATTTTGTCATTCTGAAGTGCCTGCATAGCAGACAATGAGTCAGTAAAAATAATATATCGTCAATAACCGTCGGATTCAATATGGTCCAAAGCCAAATGAATTGCCTTTAACTCGGCAGAAAATATAGAAGCATTATTTGGCAACCGAAATGTTATCACATCGCCATCATGAACTGCAGCGACAGCAGCCTTTTTTCCGACCTTAGAACCATCTGTATAAATATGCTCAAAGTTATAATATGTATTTTTAATTTCCATATACTTGGATTTAAAAACAATAGGATCTGTGCAGGCCTTTTTATCAGTCGCAAGATCATAAATGAATGATGGACTATTTCGAGTCCAAGGTGGAGAATCTGAAATCTCCTGCCTCGCGATGTCCTCAAGATCAACATCAAGCTTAGCGACTTCGGGACCGTAACGAATACCAAAAGGCGGTATTACCCGTTCCTTCTTTAAAAATAATTCCTTGTATAAAGGTTTAAAAACAACTCTATGAGTGGGATTTGAAGGGTTAGACTTAAGTTTTAAAAGATACTGCATAGCCAGTTTTTGTCGACGTAAATATAAGGGTGGTTCATTGGCTTCTACATAGAGACTTTTGACGGGCGAAGTTCGAAAAGCGCCCAGGGCTAGCCGTAAACCCTGATGGTGAATGGAATCAAGTGATGCAATGTATGATTTTCGTGCTGAGCCATAAACAATACATGCGTAGTCTAATTTAGATCGTATTAACGACCTGTAAAGTCTCAAGAGAACTTTACGGTCAGCTCCCCAGTCCATATGGGACACAACGCGTAAAAGATTTAATGCTTTCTGGCATTTATTTCTAAGATATTTAATATGAAGAACAAAAGTCAGTTTTGGGTCAAACAATAGACCAAGGAATTTAAATTCAGGCACAACTTCAATACGAGTGCCATCTAGTGTTAAATCAGGATCTAGGTGGTGTTTACGAAGTTGACAAAAGTGCATACATTTGGTCTTGCTTTTAGAGAATTTAAAGCCATTTTCGTTTGACCATTTTTGCAAATTATTCAAAACTTGTTGCAGTTGTCTTTCAATTGTATGCATATGTTTTGATCTGTAGCAAATACAGAAATCATCAACATATAGAAAACATTCAACTCCAGGGTTAACAGATTTGATAATGTTATTAATCTTCACACTAAAAAGTGTTACAGAAAGAATGCATCCCTGGGGAACACCCATTTCCTGTTCATGTGGATCAGACAAAGTATCACCAACACGAACTTTAAACTGACGTTCATTTAAAAAAGCAGAAATGAAAAAAGCAAGGCGACCTCTTATGCCATAATCATAGAGGTCATTCATAATACCATATTTCCAGGTAGTGTCATATGCACTTTCTAAGTCAAAGAAGACGGAGACAACGTGTTCCTTTTTAATGAATGAATGAATGAATGGTGTTTTAAGGCCCGTCGACAACTAAGGTCATTTTGGGCGCTTAATAATTTACTTACTGTAAATTATGAAATGATTAAAATTGAAATATAACTAACCAGTTTATTAGACAAAACAATCAAACATGATGTACGCGATATTTAACATTAATATAAAACGACATGTAAAACAATGTAAAACAGAATTTAGGCAAAGAAGCCAAACACTACTATGTAATACTTAACATAAAGATAAACAATATCTGAGAAAATGCATGTGCAAAAGCACGATTGTGCAAAAGCACGATTTAAGAAATAATCATATTTTATTAAAAATATTAATTTCCCTAAGGAAATCAAATAGAAGTTCAGGTTTGACAGACTCAAAGAGCTGACGCATACTTTGAGCCCTGAAAAATCTATCACGTATTGGAGCGAAATCAGCACATTCCAGAAGAATGTGTTGTATTGAAAGTTGTGTAAAACATGGAATACACTGAGGTGCTTCCTCACCCTTCAGTAAGTACGCATGAGTTAACCATGTGTGCCCAATGCGTAAACGAGCAAGGACAATTTCTTCTCGGCGACAGGATCTATAAGCCGGCAGCCACTCACCAAGTACTGACTTGATCGAGTGCAGTTTATTATTTACTTGCTCATTCCAATCACTTTGCCACTTATCGTGATGTAAAACATTTATTAAAGGTTTAAAATCGGAATAAGGTATTTTAAAAGGTGAAATATCTTGTAAAAGAGCAGACTTTGCTGCCAAGTCAGCATGTTCATTACCGTGAATGCCCATATGACTGGGGATCCAGCAAAACACCACATGTGCTGTTGCACAAATACGCGATAACTTAGAAAGGAGGTTAACAACAATAGGGTTATCTATTTTGTCATTCTGAAGTGCCTGCATAGCAGACAATGAGTCAGTAAAAATAATATATCGCCAATAACCGTCGGATTCAATATGGTCCAAAGCCAAATGAATTGCCTTTAACTCGGCAGAAAATATAGAAGCATTATTTGGCAACCGAAATGTTATCACATCGCCATCATGAACTGCAGCGGCAGCAGCCTTTTTTCCGTCCTTAGAACCATCTGTATAAATATGCTCAAAGTTATAATATGTATTTTTAATTTCCATATACTTGGATTTAAAAACAATAGGATCTGTGCAGGCCTTTTTATCAGTCGCAAGATCATAAATGAATGATGGACTATTTCGAGTCCAAGGTGGAGAATCTGAAATCTCCTGCCTCGCGATGTCCTCAAGATCAACATCAAGCTTAGCGACTTCGGGACCGTAACGAATACCAAAAGGCGGTATTACCCGTTCCTTCTTTAAAAATAATTCCTTGTATAAAGGTTTAAAAACAACTCTATGAGTGGGATTTTAAGGGTTAGACTTAAGTTTTAAAAGATACTGCATAGCCAGTTTTTGTCGACGTAAATATAAGGGTGGTTCATTGGCTTCTACATAGAGACTTTTGACGGGCGAAGTTCGAAAAGCGCCTAGGGCTAGCCGTAAACCCTGATGGTGAATGGAATCAAGTGATGCAATGTATGATTTTCGTGCTGAGCCATAAACAATACATGCGTAGTCTAATTTAGATCGTATTAACGACCTGTAAAGTCTCAAGAGAACTTTACGGTCAGCTCCCCAGTCCATATGGGACACAACGCGCAACAGATTTAAAGCCTTCTGGCATTTATTTTTAAGGTAATTTATATGAAGAACAAAAGTCAGTTTCGGATCGAATAATAGACCAAGGAATTTAAATTCAGACACAACGTCAATACGAGTGCCATCTAGTGTTAAATCAGGATCTAGGTGTTGTTTACGAAGTTGACAAAAGTGCATACATTTGGTCTTGCTTTTAGAGAATTTAAAGCCATTTTCGTTTGACCATTTTTGCAAATTATTCAAAACTTGTTGCAGTTGTCTTTCAATTGTATGCATATGTTTTGATCTGTAGCAAATACAGAAATCATCAACATATAGAAAACATTCAACTCCAGGGTTAACAGATTTGATAATGTTATTAATCTTTACACTAAAAAGTGTTACAGAAAGAATGCATCCCTGGGGAACACCCATTTCCTGTTCATGTGGATCAGACAAAGTATCATCAACACGAACTTTAAACTGACGTTCATTTAAAAAAGCAGAAATGAAAAAAGCAAGGCGACCTCTTATTCCATAATCATAGAGGTCATTCATAATACCATATTTCCAGGTAGTGTCATATGCACTTTCTAAGTCAAAGAAGACGGAGACAACGTGTTCCTTTTTAATGAATGCTTCTCTAATAAAAGTTTCAAAACGAATCAAATGATCCATTGTGCTTCTATGTTTACGAAAACCAGACTGGAAAGTAGTAATAAGTTTGTTCTTTTCGAGAAACCAAACAAGTCTGTCGTTCACCATTCTTTCCATGGTTTTACATATACAGCTAGTTAAGGCTATAGGACGATAATTCCCAGGATTAGTTGTATCTTTACCAGGCTTGGGAATTGGAATAACGATGGCCTCTTTCCAAGATCTCGGGAGATTTCCCGTTCGCCAAACCTGATTATAGACGTCAAGTAAACAAGAAAGGGATCGGAAAGGTAAATGCTTAATCAGTTGATAGTGTATATCATCTGAACCCGCAGCGGTATCATGGCACTTCTTTAGAGCCGATTTTAATTCTTTTAACGTAAAAGCTTTATTATAGGCCTCTTCATTTTTCGATTTAAAGTTCATTTTCCGTTTCTCCCTCTGCCGTTGAAATTTTTGAAACTTTGGAGAATAGTTTGAAGAAGACGACTTTTGTGCAAAGGAATCTGCCAACGTATCGGCAATATCCTTCTTTGAAGTAGAAACACCGTCTGAGGTGTTCTGATGATTAACACTAAGCGAACTGCTCTTTCCTTTTATTTTCCTTATCATGTCCCATGTCTTTTTGACAGATGATCTAGAATTTAATCTAGATACATACTGTCTCCAAGACGCACGTTTACTGTGCTTAATTTTTTTACGAGCTTTTGCTCTAGCTATTTTAAAGTATACATGATTTTGATGGGTTGGCCTCAGGTTAAACTGCCTTAAAGCCGATTTGCGTGTTCCTATAGCCTTTTTGCAATCCTCATCAAACCAAGGTTTGCGAGGGTGCTTTGGATTTGTCGAAGTTTGGGGAATTGCCTCTTTAGCAGCCTGATACATTAAAGATGTAAATAGTTGTGAAGGGTCATCACATTCCAAGAAAGCATCCGGATTAATGGAACGTTCACATCGCATCTGGAATAAATTCCAGTTCGCTTTGTGGAGCCTCCATCGTCTCGGACGCCCCTGGACAGATGGCCCAGTTTCAGTGATAATTATAGGGAAATGATCACTTCCATGAAGGTCGTCTTCCACCTTCCACTTAAAGTCAACAAATATATCAGGACTACAAATAGAAAGATCAAGAGATGAGTAAGAACCAGTAGCAGGATGCAGATAGGTGTGAGATTTATTATTCAAAATACAAAGGTCATGTTTAAAAATAAAATCTTCTAATATTTGGCCTTTCTTATTGGTGTCACTACATCCCCACAACTTATTGTGTGAATTGAAGTCACCAACTATCATAAAAGGTGTTGGAAGCTGTTGAGCTTGTCTGTATCAAGAGGTTGACTTGGCGGAAGATACAAAGAACATAGGGTAATTGTTTTGCTCAATGAAATTCTTACCGCAGTCGCCTGCAGAGTTGTAGTAAGTGAAACTAAGCTATGGGGAACAGAGTTATTAACACATATTGCTACCCCACCACAAGCTCGAGCACTTGCATCGGAAGTTTTATGATAACATGAATGATATTTAAGAGAAAGACTATCAATATCTTTTAAAAATGTTTCTTGTAAGCATAAAGCTACTGGTTTCTTTTCATTAACTAGAAGAGACAATTCTTCAAAATTGGCTTTAAATCCACGACAGTTCCACTGGATTATGGAATTCATTTCGATATAGGTTAACAAATTTTGATCTCGGCTATCGCAGTATGCCAGGAATCAATATTTTGATTCCATTCATCTGTTGTACCTGACCATGGACTAGGAGGCTCAGTTTCCTGTGTCTCCATGTCATCCAATGTCTGATAACGATTTGTAATTTTAGGTTTAGAGTCACTAGCTCTATCTAATTGGACCTTATTTTTTTTAGTTTTTTGTTTCTCGAAGCCTTCAGAATCGGGCTTTGAGTGTAATTTTAACTTTAGTTTGTTTTGTTGGTTTGGTTTAAGTGAAATAATTGAAGATTTTTTCGTATCAGGTGATTTACTTGTATGGTTTGAATTATTTTTTACAACTTCAGAAGATTCCTTTCCTTTTGAAGAATCAACTTCCCTGGAAGAGGACCCAATCCCTCCAGGAGAAGACTCAATCTCTCCAGAAGAAGATAATTTAATTTCTCTAGGAGAAGACTCAACCTCTCCAGGAGAAGGTGACCTAATTTCTTTAGAAGAAGACTCAATTTGTTTAGAAGAAGACTCATTTTCCTTCGAAGAAGATGCAGTATTGCTACAGGTGTCTTTGTTCATTGATGGTAATGAAGAAAGGATAGAAGTAGAGGGCTGTTCATTTGACATAATTGCTTTTAACTGTAAACTGATGTCAGGAAACTTTTGAGATAGAATCTTCAAAAGGCGATGGCATGTAGTACATTCTTGTGAGGGTGGCGGTGTATTGACAACAGGCCTGATAGTAGTTGGTCCTGAGTTGTTTTTGGTGACATTAGCATATGAAACAGTCAAATTGAATCGGGTTTCAACAATTTTCTTCGCCTCAGGAAAAGAAAGACCTTCTTTACACTTGACGGTAACAATCTCCTTCTCCCGTTTCCACACAAGGCAGGAGCGGGAGGTAGAATAATGCTCACCACCACAGTTTGAACATTTAAGTGCATTTTTACATTCATTCACATCTGCATCATGTTCTGAACATAACGCAGTGCAACGACGGCAAACCTTTTCTTCTGTAGTTTTTCGGCATTTTGATTCATGATGGCCATACTTATAACAGGTGTAACATTGCAATGGGTTAGGGATGTACATGTCAACAGGGACATTCAAGTATCCAACTTTAAGGGATCTTGGCAAAATAGCTGTATTGAATGTTAGCACCAAGGTGTTTGTTGGTCTCTTGATACTGTCCCTGTAGGAAGTCATCCTTCTGACATGGACGACCAGTTGGCCGGCCAGTTCAGAAGCAATTTCCTCCTCAGAAACTCCTGCAAGATCTGGGCATCTTATAATTCCTTTTGACGTATTAAGAGTATTATGGGCAGAGCATTTGGCAGAGATATTGAAAAAGGTTTTTAATTTTAAGAGGTTGTCTGCATGTGCTTTCTTCTCAACTTCAATGAGGAGAGCACCTGATTTCAATTTTTTAACAGACTTAGGTAAACCAGCAAGAGAAAGAAGGCATTTCTGAATGACGAAAGGTGAAAGGGAAGTTATAGCTTGTTCAGGCAAATTTGATTCAATCAATAAGAATCGGGGGAATGAAGGGTTTGAAGTGTTGCCATTTGGTTTGTCGATATCGGAGTCCCGAGTCCATTTCAGTACGTGTGCGTTTTTTGGTTTGAGGATCCATATCCAAGTTTTTATTTTTCGTCAACCGCGGCCCCCACCCGCCACGGAGTCCAACAAGGGAACACGATACATGGAGCGGAAATCCAGCTCCTCGTGTCAGGGGTCCACAGATGGTATAACTAGATACCGCGAATAAGTTAGCGCGACAAGGAAGAACATGGATGTGTCCCCTATATCAGGGATCCGCCATGCAAGTCAGTGCCCCCGACCAAAACATCCGCGCCACCCAATTAGCCCATTAGCCTATAAAAGACGAGGCACAATAAACTGTAAACTTTATGCAAATTAAATATGACACATAATATAAAGTTGGTGTATATAAAATGAAAGAAACGATCGGATGGAATATTTTCAAGTGAAAAAAAACAAACTTATACGTAGATACATGCACAGATATTTATGACATTTTAACACCATTACAGTTAACATACATGTATTTGTAAGAAAAGAAAAAGTGTGCCTAAATCTAATATATGACCAGCCGTTTGCACTAGATCGGGCTCATCTAGGCTCCCGTTTACACCGAAGCAGAAGCCAAAGCAGTGTGTTGGAAAGCCGGAGATCCCTGCGCTTCCCTCAACTGCCAGGATCCTCGTTTCCTGCTTACGAGTATCCACCCACGGCAAACAGGCGGGTCCATTAGGGGACTTCTACCCCTTGTAGGACGGACAGCCGGCGTATTCTAACCCCCACCGGCAGGGGGAGTTTTCGTGAGAAAGGTTGATGACAATCAACGTTCTTTGTCTGTCGATGATCGTAATTTTTTGCAGATCATGGATGAAAACATGATAAGAGATGAAAGTGGTCATTGGGTTGCCCCTTTACCTTTCAGACAATCAAGGGAAAGACTTCCAAATAACTGTGCAATGTCATTGAGACGAGCACGTACCTTACACTCTAGTTTATCTAGGAACCCTGTCAAGCAGAAACAATTGCTTGAGTTCATGTCCAAAATTATCGACAAAGGTCATGCTGAAATAGCCCCTATATTGTCCAAGGGAGAGGAGTGCTGGTATCTACCTGTGTTCGGTGTGACTCATCCTCGAAAACCAGATCAGGTCCGTGGAGTTTTTGATTCCACCGCACAGTATCAAGGGGTTTCTCTTAATTCTGTCTTGTTGAGCGGTCCTGATTTGACAAATAGTTTACTCGGTGTACTTATGAGGTTTCGGAATGAGCAAGTTCCTGTCATAGCTGATATAGAACAAATGTTCTATAGTTTTCGTGTTGATGTAAAGCATCGAAATTTTTTACGGTTTTGGTGGTACAAAAACAACAACCCAGAGTTAGATTTGATAAGAGTATCGTATGTGCGTTCATGTTTTTGGTAACAGTCCTTCACCTGCTGTAGCTTCTTATGGTTTACGAAAGTCTGTTGTCGATTCAGAAGCAGACGTCAGAGATTATGTTTCTGGAGATTTTTACGTTGACGATGGCGTCACTTCAAAACCAACTTCAGACGAAGTTATCAGTCTTATAAAGAGAACTCAGAATGATCTAGCGGCATGTGGTCTGCGTCTTCATAAAATCGCATCTTGTAATTTAGACGTGATAAAGGCGTTTGATGTAGACGATCTCGCTAAGGATATAAGGTGTCTTGAATTTGACAAGGAAGCCCTTCCCGTTCAGTGTAGTCCCTGAGTCTGGATTGTTTTACATTTAAGGTGGATCCTTTAAGTCGCCCTCTTACTAGACGCGGAATATTGTCAACAGTGAATAGCTTGTTTGATCCAATGGGATTTGTTGCGCCTGTTACAATTGTCAGTAAATTTATTTTGAGAGAGTTAATGTCGATTGAAACGAACTGGGATGAACCAGTTCCCCAAGACATTGAGTCTAAGTTCATATCTTGGCGGGATTCTCTGCAAGCCCTGAGTAAGATTCATATTCCAAGATGTTACTTTAAGGTGTGTTTGGCCAATTTTGTAGATATAAGCTTGCACATCTTTTCAGATGCTTCTGAAAAAGCCATTTCAGCGGTCGCATATGTAGTTGGTGTCTCTCCAAAGTTCAAACAAGTTAGTTTTGTGTTGGGAAAATCAAAGGTAGCACCTTTAAGTGGTCATACAATTCCAGGCTTGGAGTTATGCGCTGCTGTACTTGGAGTTGAGATAGCGGATGTAGTTTTAAGAAATATAGGTATTCCTCTGTCTGTAACAAAGTTCTACTCGGACAGCCGGGTAGTACTTGGCTATATCAACAACCAGTCGAGACGTTTTCATACGTATGTTAGCAATAGAGTTCAGAGGATTCGACATTCTAGTTCACCACAACAGTGGGGTTATATATGTTCCTCTGAAAACCCAGCAGACGTTGGTAGTAGAGGTCTGGACCTCGAACAGTTGCCAAACAGTTTGTGGTTTACAGGGCCTTCCCGCCTGATTGAACACGTAGTAAACATACCAGAGTTTTTTCCCATGATAAGTCCTGAAAATGATTCTGAGGTTCGTCCAGAAGTGAATGTGTTAGCAACTGACATTTGTCTTGGTTCTGCCCCATGTAATTGGTCACAGAAATTTGTTCGGTTTTCTTATTGGGAGAAGCTTATTTTAGGGCTTTCATTACTGAAACATGTGGTATGTTGCTTTCGACATAATTCTTGTAGAGGTTGGCATTTTGGTTGTGGTCAGTACAAAAGTGTTGAGGCAAAGACACAAACTGAACTTTTTGTTTTGTAGCAAGTGCAATTCGAAGTTTACCATGAGGAATTAGTGTCTGAGGAATCAAAAGCCTGTGCCAAAACACAGCTCTCTTTATGTTTTAGATCCATTTGTGGATGTTGATGGTCTGTTAAAGGTGGGTGGCCGGTTGCGAAGGAGTAGTTTTGTCTTCACGCGAGAAACACCCAATTCTCCTGCCTGGGAAACACCATGTTTCCAAGCTTTTAGCTTATTCTTGTCATGAACTTGTTCAGCATCAAGGAAGGTTGTTCACTGAAGGGTCTATTCGTTCTGCCGGGTACTGGATTACAGGTGGCAAGAGGTTAATTGCTAGTCTCATTTTTAATTGTGTAAAGTGCAAGATACTTAGGGGTCGGTTTGAAACTCAAAAAATGTCTGATCTCCCTTTTGATAGGGTTGAAATGGTCCCCCCATTTTCTTATGTAGGAGTAGATGTGTTTGGTCCATGGGAAGTAGTTTCTAGAAGGACCAGAGGTGGTCAAGCCTGTTCGAAACGTTGGGCTACAATGTTTACATGTTTGAGTATTCGTGCGGTTCACATCGAGGTCATAGACGAAATGACATATTCCGCATTCATAAATGCACTTCACAGGTTCATAGCAATACGTGGTAGTGTAAAACTGTTTAGGTCTGATCGTGGGACAAATTTTGTTGGCTCAACCGATTCCTTGAAAATTGACACGATAAATGTGGAAGACGAGAAAACCAAGAAGTTCCTATACAATTCCAATTGTGTCTGGTTGTTCAATCCTCCCCATAGTTCCCACTTTGGCGGCTCCTGGGAGCGCATGATAGGAATTTCTCGTAGAATATTAGAGTCTTTGCTTGGAAATGTAAAGAATCTGACGCATGATGTCTTAGTAACATTGATGGCAGAAGTTAGTGTTATTATAAATACACGCCCTTTAGTTCCTGTCTCTAGTGATTGTGAAAACCTAGAGGTTCTTAGTCCATCTGTTCTGTTAACACAAAAGTTTCTGAAAAATGATCAACCTGTTGGAGATATGGATGTTAAGTTAATGTACAAAGATCAGTTGAAGCGAGTTCAGCTTCTTGCGGACCAGTTTTGGGTAAAATGGAAGCAGGAGTACCTGCAAACCTTGCAAAAGAGAAGGTTTTGGAATAGTGATCAAAATCCTATTGAAATAGGTGATGTTGTCCTCTTGAAGGATAAAGATGTTTCCCGCAATTGTTGGCCGATGGGACTCATTTCAAAGGTCTTTCCTAGTGCAGACGGTCGTATTCGGAAGGTTGAGGTTGTCGTTTTCAAAGATGGAAAACGTTTAAGTTATACAAGGCCAATTGTTGACATGGTTCTTCTGGTGAAGGGTAATACCAGTCAATAATAAACTAGTCGTCATTACTAGTTCCTTCTTTGTTTACTAGTTTCTTGGGAGAACTTTTCAGTCTACTATGGTTGAAATTTAAGATTTTTTGTTGTCTGTACTAAGTATATTTAGGATAATAGTTGACTTTCTTACTAGTTCAAGTAATTATTTGTTTTAAATGTTGTTGTTTTTTTGTTGTATGTAAGTGTTATTATATTGTTATTATGACTGCGAGTATTCCGATACGAGGCACTACAATATGGACTCTTAATGTCGTTGCACGCAAAACTGTAACCAGAATTGGCCAAAAAGAGCTATAACTTGCAGTAAATACAGGATAGAGTTATCTAACTTAATAATCTACATAGGTGTGATGGTTGGGGAGGGTTGTATAACGTTGCAATGCATCAAGTAACTACAGAGATATTGACTCTTAATGTAGTTGCAAGCAAAACTAACCAGAATTTCTAAGTCCAAAAAGGGGCATCATTGTGTCAAAATGTAATATAGATTGTTGGGACTTGTCGTGAGAGGTCATTTGATGATTTCCAATAGGTGTGTGAAGTTTTAAAGCAATAGCATCTGTGGTTTGGGAGAAAAAGCCTTGCAGGCAAAACTTTAACCAAAATGTCTAAGTCCAAAAAGGGGCATAATTGTGTTAAAATCTGATATAGAGTTATGGGACTTGTCCTGCAAGGTTAATTGATGATGTCCCATAAGTGTGTGAAGTTTCAAAGCAATGCTTTTTTTGGTTTTTGAGAAAAAGCCTCGCACGCAAAACTTTAACTAAAGTTGCAACGCCGATGCACAAGTATATGTAATATCTCTCATATGATCGAATAGTCGAGCTAAAAACTGAGTATGTTTTGTAGAGTTTCCAATGTGTTAAATAAATACATATGCTGTCCTTTTATTGAAGGAAGAGGTATCTTGGCTAAAGCCAGTATTGGAGCTGGAAGATTTTTAGCCCAATATTGTGGAGCATTGGATTTTGCTAAAGACGTAAAGGACCGGGAAACTAATTATACTTACTTGTTTTTACATAGAGGCAAAAGCTATTGGTTAGTTGCATTTAAGTTTTAAACGTAACAAAATATCACTTCAAAATTCATGCAGAGAATTGACAGCATGAGAATTGACACCATAAACAGCCTTTATTCAGAGTCAGATCAAACACTAATAAATGCACCGTTTCTATTCTCTTAACACTTTTACATAAACAAAATCGTATCGGGCAAGTGGAATCACCTTAATTGCTCATTATACAAGCTTTAAATTTCGAAATAACGTTAGTTCAAACAATACCCAATCGTAATGAAGCCAATCTGACCGGTTAAAAAGTACAGACGCTAGAGTTTAACGGCACTTGACGTCCGCCATTTTGAAAAAAAAATGAAGATCATATGCGATAAATATGGTCAGTTTATTGAAGCACTCTAAGGATTAAACTTGAGGACGAAGGTTTTTTTCCAAAGTTAAGATGGGTCTGAATTGGGATAACGATTGTTTTGGTTGTTATCAAAAAGGTTCCCCCTTAAAAACTATCGGTTAACATAAGCGTGATGTTAAAATAGTTAAATCTTCTGACCGGCCCATTCGGCATCTTATGGCATTATACAGAACTGATTTATCAGCATTATTTTAAACGAATAAATCATAATATCTGCCCCTCTTGTTGCCACAAGCTAAAATCAACCACCGACAGCCTCAGCAGGTGCGTGTATTATATCGCATAGGAGAATACAAGGGACGTAATTCATTATTCACTTCCGGTTTATCCGAAACTTTGCCACTTGCTTAGAAGATTCTACAATTCCCAATTATTTCCATTTATTTTTCGACTTTTTCGGTGATTATTTTACATTAAGATCTGGGGAAAGTGACAGTAAACCATAAATATGAAATGGTACTAAATTTGTATGTGTGTAACTAAATTCCATACCTTAGAAAAATATAAGAATATTCGTAATGTGAAACTATGAATACAAAGATCATTGTCAAGCAGAAGAATTTTAGCATTTAATACACAATGTGTTGAATGTGTCACATGTCAAAAAATTACTTAAACATGCATCAAATAAAAACATAGCTTATGAAAATAAGACAAATGCAGTAACTTATTAACGGACTTTACCTTACAATGTAAAGAAACAAAATATAGAGATGTAACTCCGGGGGCAAGTGAGGCAATGTAAAAATTGTTAAATGACCAATCTAACAACTCGTGATCCAAGAGGCAGAAGATGGTCCAAACGTGTAATATCAAGATATCTGCAATTGTTTTCTTGAAGTCCTAATGGTTATGAGGCATTCAGGAATAGTGGAATGTTAACCTTCACATTATCTCCTTATGCCGTATAAAAACGCAGTGAAACAACAAGTAGGTATACCAACAGAAGTTTATAAATGGGTGTATGAAGAGTGCCAAAGAAGAGATAGTCCAGAAAGTGGATTGAGTGGTGGTCTCATATTTGATAACATGGCCATGTTTGTGATGAAGCAGGATTAAACACAGTTCTTTGATAACAGCTACACAGCTGAGAAGATACTTGTCCACAACTCTACAAATAATAGATATGACAGAAGCAGAACTACGTTGGGTCACAGATCACATGTGTCACACAATCGATGGACACAAGAGGTGGTATAGAATGTCAAACACAACAGTTGAACTCTCTAAAGTTGCGAGTGTACTTGTAGCAGCAGAAACAGGGAGACTGAAGAAGGCTCATAACATTATTGTTGATGACGTATAGTGCTAACAAAAATAACTTATCTTTTCTGTCGGTTTTATCCTAGAAAATTATTCTTAATCCATTGTCTTTCGCCCAGTGCTGAGCGTGTTTTCATTTAAGCATTGAAATTGAGTAACGATACAGTGGGAATGAATGCATGGTGTTTTAAGGCCCGTCGGATACAGTGGGATTATACACAGTGAAAAACTTACTAATGAATGTAGCTGTACATGAACATATGTCATAAAAAAAAAGTTATGAGCCTTCTACAGTCTCCCCGTTTCTGCTGCTAAAAGTACAGTTACGTCCATTGGTAAGGCCGAGACCTCATATCTACACAAAGTGAAGAAACATCTGCAGAGCGAGTAATGGAGCAGTTTGATACGAAAACAAATAGAGTGAAAGTAAGTATTGATACAATTTTCAAAATGGTTTGAAATTATGGATGAATTATTTTACAATGCACTTTGTCATATTGCCGAGAGGGGGGGACTGCCTTTATTAGCATGTCCATGGGAAAAGGTACAAAATAACTCCGACGAGTCTTTCAGGTTGAAATACACCATATGATAACATTTGTTGCAAAAAATGAAACGTAGCCTCTTCTCTGGTATTTAAACTAATGATGCTTCTTCTGTAACAGAAAACTTAAAAAACATTGTTGAGAAAAGTGCAAATGCTTAAAACAGGCTTTTCAACGTTTTCTTCAAATCTACCAGATGGGACACGTTTATCAATATGAATTCATCAGGAGAGTAATCAGTACTAAATACTCTCATATCATAGCAATGTTTTTTCCATGAAATGATCTCAAGCAAGCGTTACTTTCTTGGCTATGCCTAAAGGACAAATATTCACAAGCTTATAGTAATTATTTTTACATGACTATGCCTAAAGGATAAATATTCACAAGCTTATAGTAATTATTTTTACATAACAGGTCATAGAGGATATGGAAAGGGAGAAAATTGATGGACCGAGAGCCGGGGTTGTTGTTCGACATTTTGTTGGAGGATGACTGTGATCCTCAAATTTCACCTGATCCCAGTACATCCAGTATGCTGGATTGGTGCCGCTATGGGAACTGCATTCAAATGCCGACATAATTGTAAAGAAAACGTTGTTGTTTGTTGCCAAGAAACTGCTAGTGAACAACAGGTTAGTACTTATTGTTGTAATACTGTATTTCCTTGAAAAAATGTGAAAATAATCAGAGAATTGGCAACCTTTCCATATTTTAGACTCTGCAACCCATGTTTCAGTCAGCATACTCAAACAACTGAGAAGTTTCATTTTACAAATACCTACTTTTGCATTGATATTTAACTACTTACAAACTAACCTTTTGTAACCATTATGACTTTGACTAACCTGCTAATATGCAGTCAGATAATGATTCATATGAGTGTCTGGAGTATATATAGATTCTAAAACTACCAGATGGGACACTTTTATCAATATGAATTCATCAGGAGAGTAATCAGTACTAAATACTCTATCATAGCAATTTTTTTTCCATGAAATGATCTCAAGCAAGCGTTACTTTCTTGGCTATGCCTAAAAGATAAATATTCACAAGCTTATAGTAATTATTTTTACATGGCTATGCCTAAAGGATAAATATTCACATGCTTATATTAATTATTTTTACATAACAGGTCATAGAGGATATGGAAAGGGAGAAAATTGATGGACCGAGAGCCGGGGTTGTTGTTCGACATTTTGTTGGAGGATGACTGTGATCCTCAAATTTCACCTGATCCCAGTACATCCAGTATGCTGGATTGGTGCCGCTATGGGAACTGCATTCAAATGCCGACAGAATTGTAAAGAAAACGTTGTTGTTTGTTGCCAAGAAACTGCTAGTGAACAACAGGGTAGTCAGTACTAAATACTCTCATATCATAGCAATTTTTTTTCCATGAAATGATCTCAAGCAAGCGTTACTTTCTTGGCTATGCCTAAAGGAAAAATATTCACAAGCTTATAGTAATTATTTTTTACATAACAGGTCATAGAGGATATGGAAAGGGAGAAAATTGATGGACCGAGAGCCGGGGTTGTTGTTCGACATTTTGTTGGAGGACTGTGATCCTCCAATTTCACCTGATCCCAGTACATCCAGTATGCTGGATTGGTGCCGCTATGGGAACTGCACTCAAATGCCGACAGAATTGTAAAGAAAACGTTGTTGTTTGTTGCCAAGAAACTGCTAGTAAACAACAGGTTAGTACTTATTGTTGTAATACTGTATTTCCTTGAAAAAATGTGAAAATAATCAGAGAACTGACAACCTTTCCATATTTTAGACTCTGCAACCCATGTTTCAGTCAGCATTACTCAAACAACTGAGAAGTTTCATTGTACAAATACTAACTTTTGCATTGATATTTAACTACTTACAAACTAACCTTTTGTAACCATTTTGACTTTGACTAAGCTGCTAATACGCAGTCAGATAATGATTCATATGAGTGTCTGGAGTATATATAGATTCTTAAATGGTTTGTAATATTTGTTTTATAGTAAAAATACATTACATGCAGATGTCGGCTGTCATTCAATTTGACTGTCTCCCTTTTCCTAACTAGGTCATTTCTTATCATGCAACAATGGTTTCAACTGTTTTAATAACTATTCTTACCGTTTTATAAAATATTGTAAAAAAGGAATGAATACCATTGTCAAATTATAACCAAGCTGAAGAACAGATGGAATTGATCCATATACAAGACAAAACACCATTTATTTTAAAAAGTTAAAGCACATTTGGTTTTCTTTCATAAACTGTCTTCTTCAATTTTGTAAAATTAAGATGTAAGAAAGAAGCTTTTAAAATTGTGTTGATTTTTAGGTCACCAGTCGCAGGCTGAAGCTTCCTCTTTCAAATAGTTTCAAAGATTAAATTCTATGGAGAACTAACTTTCGGTTCTGCAGCGTCATACATGTGGTAAACGCCAAATTTGTCACCTCTAAATGAACATGCTGGATTCCAATATAATTCATTTGAATACTTTGTAGGAAAAGTGTTGTCTATATTGATTGGTTGAATAACATTGCAGTCTGGACAGGATTAGAAAAGGGACACAATTATAAATATAAATATAATTATAGCTTATGTCCATGACATGGCAGTTACACATTTGCTACTAAACTATCATGCAGGTAATCTATTTAGGGCCATGCCCTTTTCCGGGTTTATAACGATCATTGTGTTATAAGCTGTTTATATGTTTACATTTTCTCTTTACAGCAGATGCAAGACCTATGTCTAAATCCACAGGTTTAAGTAATTGAAGGATGTTCGAAACAGCACATTTGCATCCATGGTAAGCCTCGGTAAATGTTCAAATGAAGAATTTACATAGACCTACGTAACTTTTTCCCAGAAAACTTTGGAATTTGTGTACTATTACTTATAATGTTTCGCGATACATTACTTGATTGTTTAAAGTACGACCAAACTGTACTTGCATTCTAATGAGATTTATACGACACTTGGTAATAGTTGCACAAGTCCGCCATGTAGAATTGACCCATATTGAACGTACAGTATTAGCGCATTGATCAGAAAATAATGTGTTGGCCACGAGTGACCTTAGTTTTAACGAACTCGATAATACAACTAGAACAAAATCATCAACTTTGATAGTTGTTCTTGAGAATGTATCTTGTGTAAGCGCATTCATCATAAAATAATCGACCGTTTGGCGCGGTGAAGTTTGTTCATTTTACATAGAAATTCTCGGACCTTTCTTATTTCAGTTTACCCTCTATTTCTTTGGCCTTGAGTTTGTTAATACCATGCTCTCGGAACAAGCTCGTGTATGTTTGTGAAAAAGATAAACCGATACTGAAGATAACCCTTAAAATAAAGGAAAACGCTTATACATCACAAAAAGTAGGTCACTATATAAACTGAAGAATCCGCTGGTCCAGAACATGGGTAAACTATGATTGAATACGGTTGGCAAATATCGATATGATCTATGAGAATGGTTCCATTCACATATAATAATCGTTCGGAAGGTTGGCTTGTATTAACAGCGATTAATGCGGGATGTATGTTCACATCGAGTGTTAAATCAAACATTGAATATATCCTGTGTCTCGATGTAAATGTGCAGAGTATATCTTTATTGTATTGACGTGGCCAAAAGGTCGATTATTTGCTGATAAATACGCTTACACAGTACGTACAAAATCGATGACTTCTAGATGGCGGATTTGATGATATTGTGTTTATTACTCGAAGTGTTCGACCATTATCTTGCGTTTTAACATACAGTTGTTACGAACATATCATAATACTGTTAAGTTTAATGAAAGTTCAATGTTGAAGACACTTTGTATAGTTAACACACACACACTCAAAATCTTCATAAACCACAAACGGAACCTTCAGTTGTTTTTGAATGTGGTTAAAATAAACCCACTTTTGTTCTTCAGATTTAGGAAAACTTAGTTTTTGTGGCCCGTGCGGAGAGCAATATGGTGTGTGTTCCTGTAATAGTTCTTCCCGCACATAACCACGGAGACAGTAATTACAGTAATATATTTCACTATTGTATGATGTTCTGTCACCAATAAGTCTGCTAAGATTACGTATCAGGCAATAGTGTCTGTGTTCGACCTTTGACAATATCATTACCCTCTAAACCAAACTCATTCACAGAGATATCATTCTGGCTCTCGAATAATGGTACCTGCTACAGGGGAAGGGGAAATAGAGACTGTTTCCCCTTTAGCACTTTCAGATAAGTCGACTATCTCTAATGGTCTGCCTATCACTATGTCGTTTTGCAAATTCAACTTTTAGCGTTGGATGTACTTTGGGTACTTCATGATAAAGGTCCATATATGGTCTGAGGTATAAATAAATCTCTTTTTCCTTGCAATGGAACAAGTTTTTGTGTAGTAACGCCCTGTCGAATAGATGATGTTCCGTTCAAAACTTCATGCGTGTTACACACTGAGTGTTGTACTTTTATGGTGACACTCGATGATATAAACTTGCCTTTTTGCACTTCAATGCCTCTATTAAGTCGTTTTTAGCTTTGTTTTGCATACAAGTTAAAACCATAGAAAATGTGAAATGGACTGAAACAAACTAGCAAAACCCCACATATGTTATACTCATAATGGATTGATTACATTTTAAACGTTGTTTTTATGCCATCGATGGCTAACAGACGATAGGTTTTAGTCTAACCAATCTTTCATTGATTGTACCTAGTACTGGAGCACGCAAACCATATATACAGGTAACTGATAACCTTCCCACATGAATCAGTGATGGCAGACAAGAGACAATGAGACACAATGTTATATATCAATCATCATGGAGAGCGTGTCCGCCTATGGACTCCCCGACCGAGGATTGAACTCAGGACCTCCGGATTCAAAGTCCAGTGCGCTATTCACTACACTAAGTCAGTTCCTTTACTCGTAATGGAAGGAATATGGTTAAATTTTAGGAAATAGGCCATTAGTACATGGATGCCAATTCTATCTAACCAATCCTCCTCAATTTCAGGCAATATGTGTCTTGTTACTAAGCTACAGGCTGTATCTCTCCTATTACTCAACTCCAGGTAACCAGGTGCATTTCTTGTCATGTTGATTAACATTTTTATAGTTTTCTGACTCGGTGTATAACAAACAAAAAAAGTAGTTTCTCTCCTGACGGTAGGATCACGTACTACTTAGCATTAAATAATGGTATTAAAGTCCATGTATATCACAATAACCTCTTTTACCAGTCGTAAAAGCACGGCCTTGTCATCTTCTTCATCTGTCGGCTCTGTTACTGTTTCCTTTCCTTTAGAAAAGAGATAAATCCTTAACATTCGTAATTTGGTACTGTTATAAGACTCTTCCACAGTCACTGTCCCAATAAGTTCCTCTCCTTGAAAGTCTCTTATTTCAAAATTATACTCCCCCCACACTCCCTTTTTGTGATGTCACCTGTGGGAAGAAGGTTTCTATTGCTGTTGGAAGAATATCTATTAAATAAACATCTCTTTGAAATGTCAAATGACGGGTTCCCCCGCCATTTCTACTCCGCACTTGTTTATAGGAATTTGAATGGATGTCGAAATTCAACCAGCCTAACTCGACTCTTCCGTCGCATCTTATAGCATTATTTTTTCCCACACTTAAAGTTCCTGGGCCAAATGTGTTGGCCATTCTGCTGAACCTACTTGCATAATGTGTTGATCTTGCAGGCGCTAAAAATGTAATTTTCTTTATTTTTCCATTCACTATTATTAAACAAATTCAACACTACAGTACTGTTTTTCAATACCATCACTTAAGTTTAAATACAATTGAAATTTGAAAAGTGTTGTACATTATGAGTATAAATCAGTCATTTGTCAAGTAAATTGTTAAAGCAATGATACAATTTAATGTGAATGTAAACAGGCATGAGAAGCTTTCACCAATTGCATAAAATTAATACTTTAAGACCAACTACTTGACCTTGGAGTGTCTAGAATTCTCGAAACATTGCCTTAAACTTCGATTTATTTAATTGCGTTTAACGGTCACTCAACAACTATGGTTATATTGGGCCGCCCCAGAGAGAGGGGGAAGGGTGCATAGGAAATCCACTTTCGCATTTGTATGGTCCTTGAACGTGCCCAGAGTATAGACTCTGATACACGGGACCGCCCAGTTAACGTTGACGTAGTGTTTAGGTATTTCCAATAGGCTTAGATTACTTTTCAAATTTAATTTGGAATCAGCTGTGGTCGAGTGGTTAGCGTCGGGGATTTCGAAACCGGGTGTCCCGGGTTCGATCCCCAGTTGCGGCACTACGGTCATGGTGGAGTGCCCTTGGGCAAGGCACATTTTCTAGCCTAGTACTGGTTTGTTTACCCAGAGATTTACCCTAGCACAAATAAATATCTAAATATATCAGTACTTTATGTAAGGTCTTTCCATCAAAAACTGGTATCCAGTAGGTTCGTCCTGAAGCTCCACCAACGTTCATTACATTCAGTTTTTTTGGTCGCTGTTTCAAGCTGCATGGCTCTTGCAACAGCTTCAAGGATGACACAGACACCAATTTTGCCAACATCGTTTCCAAATGACTCAAGATAGGCATTGCGCAATGCATTAACTGCATTCATGTTCTTACAGACATCGACACCCGCTACCGATACCTCATCTGAATCGGTATCTGATGGTGATTCTGCATCTGAATCGTCGTCTTCGATGTTGAAGACGTCTTGCCACTTTTGCGAAGTCTCATTCCACCTTATATCATTATCAAACATGTCATTGATCAATCTAGTTAAATATGTTAACTCTGCATCAGCATCTGGCATTTTTGCCATGGCTCTTTGAAATTTATCAACCAGGAATTTATTCTTACTAAAATTGGTGGTTTCTCCGTACATCATTATGTATGTCTCATGTATGTCTGAAAAGAGAAAACATAAGTTAAACTTGTTAATAACTTGCTGTATAAATGCATAATTTATTAAAATGGGTGCATATAAAGATATAAATATTGATGATAAATGATATTGAAGTCCATCAGTGGTTTCAGACAAGGAAGATGGCCATGTTTTTTAACGAATTTCAACAGATTGAACACTCTTGATAGATGGTCACCAAAGTAACACATCTGCCTTATTATGTTCAAATCAGGGCAACTGTTTCAGACAAGAAGTTTTTTATAGCTATATAGATAAAATCAGACCCACCCCTAAGCAGCCATGTTTTTCCAAAATCATAATGGCTTGAACAATCTTGGTACAGAGTCACCCAATCCTATCAGTGGTTTTAGATGAGATTTTTTACTTTTATTTTTTTTTTTGACGTATCGCACTGGCTTGAACAATCTTGATAGAGATTCACTCAATGAACAGTTCCGCCAAATTATATTGAAATTTGGCCAGTGGTTTTAGAGAATATCTCTTTACTATCGCCAAATATGGAAAACAAGCCCTGCATCTTGGCGGCCATGTTTTTTTTACTAATCCTAATGGATTGAACAATCATGATAGATGGTCACCAAACGAACAGTTCTGCCAAATTATATTGAAATTCCGTCAGTGATTTTGGAGAAGATTTTTTAATGTTTTACTATCGCCAATTAAGACGAGAGGACCATGATGGTCCTATATCGCTCACCTGATTAAATCAAACTTGAAAAACCTGATTTAATCAAACTTGAAAAGTTCTCATTGTTCTGACCCCATGGCTATAATTTGAACAATCTTAGTAGAGGTCCACTACATAATGCTACATACAAAATAGAAAAGGCCTTGGCACTCTTCATTTAGACAAGAAGATTTTTTAAAAAAAATCTCTAGTCTATGGAGAAAAAGTGACCCCCGGGGAGGTGTCATTTTTGACCCTAGGGCTATAATTTGAACAACTTGGTAGAGGTCCACTAGATGATGCTACATACCAAATATCTTCAAGACAAGGATACTTTTTAAGTTGTTTCCTTATGTGAGTCTATGTAAAACAAGTGACCCCCGGGGAGGGGTAAATTTTTACCTCAGGGCTATAATTTGAACAATTTAGAAAGAAGTCAACTACATGATGCTACATACTAAATATCAAATGCCTGGGCCTTCTACTTTTAGAAATCAGGGCCATGGGTGCAGGCAATGCCGAGTTATCACTTGGACAAGCTTTTCAAGGTCACTGTGACCTTAACCCTTGTCACAATGACCTCAAAAACTATTAGGGGGTCATCTACTGGTCACCCCCAGCCTCCATGTCAAGTTTGAGGGTCATGGGTGCAGGCAATGTCAAGCTATTACTTACACAAGCTTTTCGAGTTCAAGGTCACTGTGACTTTGACCTGCTGACCTCGAAAATAATAGGGTTCATATACTGGTCAGCCCAAGCCTCCACGTCAAGTTTGAGGACCATGGGTGCAGGCAATATCCAGTTATCACTCTGACAAGGTATTTGTGTTAAAGGTCACTGTGAATTTGACCCAACTACCTAAAAGAAAATAGGGTTCATTTACTGGTCAGACGCAACATCCACGTCAAGTTTGAGGAAGATTGTTGTGTGCAGTACTGGTGTGAGAAAACCAGGAAACACATGACTAGGCAAACTGGCCGCCGTGATATGTCTCGGAAAATGTTAAAAACGGCGTTAAACCCAAATCAATCAATTTTCTAAAAAATATCAAAAGGATTTGCCGTCAATTGATATTCAGAGTGTCAGTTTCCTTAACAAGGATGGACAGGTAAGCATCAATGAGCTGAAACTCAGAATAATTAATGTGTTCATAATTATGTTATGATAATACATTGAGTATTATTTTAGACATACATTTAGTTTGATCAACGTAACAAATTTGGAGTTAAACTTTTCCAATATACTACTAAGCTGTAGCAGACACATAAAAAGATCCCAGGGTTAGTTCAAACGTTTCTATAAATGTAAGTACAATTAATGGATTAAGTTGAAAACATTATGGCACAACGATGAAGTGCTTACCATAAGCACCATTTGTTGAAATTATTTCCCTTTTCGATAATATCTGTTCTTGCTGATGCGTGTTTTATCGTTCGCACTGGTCCTCTTATTATTATGCAAAAGTATTCGATCTTCTTTGTTAGATTATTGATACATACCTGATTGACAGTCTGCTTCGTAGTTTTCATTTAATGTCGAATCCATTGGAATGCACTTTATTGTATGAACAGAGGTGTGTTGCTCTTTGTTGTTGACTGTCGTTGTCTTCTTTTTCGATTTTTCTTATTCCTGCTCAAACGACCCAACAGAGGGTATTCGTTCAGACAGGAAAGACTTAGTTGTCAACAACATTTGATTGACCTCCGTTAACGTCTCTATTTCGCCAATACAGTAAAGAGCATTTTGGATCGCATTGGCATCAGCCAGACACTGTTTCCTTATATTATTTACAGATTGTCTGTACTGTTTCCTGCATTAGAAGACCATGTTCTTCTTTACAGTCTGTGCGTATGTGTGTGTCACCAAACTTGCCTGTCCATTATACTCTCTGTTTAATGAATCCCATCTGTAATTAGGGTATTCAACGAGTATTGATAGTAGGTGCTTGCACGGCCAATGGCTTTTACAGAAATCTTTACATGAACAAAACGGCTTCATATTCACGAAAGAAATGTCGTGTAAAATATCAGTCTGTACTTTTTGACCGTGCAGCTATCTTTGTTTGAAAACACAATATTTTCTTTTGGATTTTTAGCTCACCTGTGCACGAAGTGCTCAGGGTGAGTTATTGTGATGGCCTTTTGTCCGGCGTCCGTCGTCCGTCAACTTTTTCTCCTCAGTAACCAGTGGGTCAATTGGGATGAACCTTCACAGGAAGCATCCCCACATTGACCTCACCAGAATTCCTTCAAATGTTTGGGATCCATGCATAATTCTGGTTTCCATGGCAACGAAATGAAAAATACTTTAAAAATCTTCTTCTCCAGAACTGGTTGGCAGATTTTCAAATAATTATGTAAAAATGTTCCTTAAGTGACCCACTATCCGATTCCTTCAAGCCATGTTGATTGAACGAAAAACATGGCCGCCATGGGGGCGGGGCTATTTTGCCTTATATGGCTATAGTGAAAACTTAAAAAATATCTTCTTCTCCCAAACTGGTTGGCAGATTTTCAAATGATTTTGTAGAAATGTTCCTTAAGTGGCCCACTATCAGATTCCTTCAAGCCATGTTGAATGGTCGAAAAACATGGCCGCCAGGAGCGACGGGGCTATTTTGCCTTATATGGCTATAGTGAAAACTTAAAAAATCTTCTTCTCCAAAAGTGTCAGGCAGATTTTCAAATAATTTTGTGGAAATGTTCCTAGGGTGACCCTCTATCATATTCCTTCAAGCCAAGTTGATTAGTCGAAAACTATGGCTGCCAGGGGGCGGGGCTTATATAGCTAAAGAGAAAGAAAAAAATCAGGTGAGCGATTCCAGGGCCATCATGGCCCTCTTGTTTTCTATTGCAGGGAACATTCTGGGCAGACAGTGATTTAAAGACCTGTTTGGCCTGTTCTCAAGAAACGCAGGGATATTTTCCGAGTAGGCCGTTGCCTCATTTCTCGACTTAAGGTTCATTTCCTTGTATCTGAAAATAGCGAATTTTGTATTCATAGCTGAAATATAATTACGCAAGTATTCTGTTTTAAATTACTTACTGTAGCATTACTTAATGATAGGAGACAGTCATGTATTTTCGCGAGTTAAAACAATCGTATAAAACTTGGTTATTCAACAAAAATAGCACATGATGACATTGCAATTTGTTCGAAAACGTTAACAGAAAACTCACGAAAAACAATTATGACGCTATATTTACCTTAAACTGGAAGTAATCCATAAAATCACCGTGACCACATGTTTATGTCCACTGACATGGGTCATGCATATAAACACAAATAAAAAGATAAGAATGCCTAACTCCATACCAAGGGCCTCAAGTGCTCTTACCCCTAACTCCATACCAAGGGCGACAAATGCTCTTACCATTTCTATTTTCTTTATACGTTTTGTTCCCAAACACTTTAAAGTCGAAAAAAATGAGTAATGAGAAGGGAAAAATGTTAAAATTGACCTATGTGCTGTGTAAGCGGATTTTTCAGTATATAGTGACCTATTTATTGTGATGTATAAGCGTATTCATTTGTTTTAAGGGTAATCTTCAGTTCCGGTTAATCTTTTCACAAACCACAGTGACACGTACACAAACTTACTACTAACAAACACAAGGCATGTCGTCGAGATAACGATTGATGTCGGACACAGGTAATGCTTTAGTTTGCTAGATGGGTGTTTTTCGAAAAAAGAAACCTTCCCTCTGAATTTTGAGTAAAACGAAACTTTAATATTCCACTTTAATTTTCGAAAGATACCCAACATAATGATCAGCTCTTGATTCAGAAAGAAAAAGAGGGTTACATGATATTAGAAACGTCCGAGAATTTCTATGTTAAAAAATCGGTTAAAACGAAAAAACTTCAACACGTCAAAAGGTCAATTATTTGATGATGAATTACACAGTACGTATTAAATAGGTCAACTTAAAATGGCGGATTTAGAAATATTAACTTAGACTATCCGCACCAATAAATGTTATTTGATAAACTCTCAAGAACAACAACCAGAGATGATGAGTTTGGTGGCCTAGTTGTATTATCGAGTCCATTAAAATGGCGGATTTAAAAATATTACCTTATACTATCTGCACCAATAAATGTTATTTGATAAACTCTCAAGAACAACAATCCGAGATGATGAGTTTGGTGGCCTAGTTGTATTATCGAGTCCGTTAAATCTAAGGTCTCTCGTGGCCAACACATTATTTTCTGATTAATGCGCTTATACTGTACGTTCAATATGGGTCAATTCTACTTGGCGGATTTGTGTAAATATTGCGTCGTTTTAATTTGTGCAACTATTACCAAGTGTCGTATGAATGTCATTGAAATGCAAGTTCAGTTTTGTCGTACTTTAAACAATTAAGAAATGCAACGCGAAACATTGAAAGAAATAGTACTTAAATTCAAGTTTTCTGGGAAAGATTGACGTATAGGTCTGTAAATTCTTCATTTGAACATTTACCGAGGCTAACCATGGATGCAAATGTGCTGTTCCAATCATCCGAACATCCTTCAATTATTTTACCATCTGAAGCTAATATCTTTGTGTCCTAATGTGTGTATTAAAACATTAGAAAATAGTTCAACTCAATCAAAAGTCAATTAAAGCCGCGAGCTATATATACAAACAATTAGGCAATTAAAGTGATAATTGGTTTATATAACATGATATCGTGCCTTCGTACAACTGTGAAAATGTGTATGCCGTTTTAAGTATGTATGCCTTCTATTTATGATAGGCTTTAAATTACTTATTTAATTAAAGAAATTTGCGGAAATAAACTAATAATGTATTCACTTATTTACTTTTTCAATTGTTCAGGAAGAAGCAAACGACTTTTGAACTCATTCAAAAGGAGTTTGTATATGTAAGAAAGGACTAATCTTTCAACAGTAAATTTATACTTACAAGAGTAGATGATTCTGCAGTAATTTTAGGAGTTGATAGATGAGAAGTGGATGTATCTGTCGTCATGAAGGTGTTTTCAGTTGTCTGTAAAAGAAAATTGATTTATAACCTTTTTCCTCGAAAAAATTGAAAACAATTTTTGAAAACATTCGCTTTAGTTAACCCTTAAAAAGCTAATATAACTGAGAAATTGTTAAAAACGGCGTTAAACCCCAATCAATCAACATACCAAACAAGTTTGCTCGATGTTCTTTTTGGCCTTGGATAGAGAACACTTCAATATGAATTCGACATGTTGTTTACAACACCAAATTTCCTGATACAAGTCTTTCGCATCTTAATTTATCATGGGTTGCTAGAAATTAAACCCTGTGGCCAGCGTGAATCGCTTGTTCTATTAAGACAGAGACACCACATTCTCTAATTGAATGATTCACTTTACTTTCAAAACCTGTTTTGGAGGCATTCACTATGTAAAAGCCTTAGATACGAGATCGTCCAGGTGCGATACCAACGATTTCTGCAAAGACTAATTGGTTCATTTGAGTGTTCAGTGTATATCACTGATACCATACCCGCACAGCCGTATTTTATGGAGAGGACCAGTACCTGAGTTAGTAAGTCTACATACTTGTATTGTAGTATAGACATACAATTGCAATCGGTATATGCCCAGGCTACATAATTTCAACATCTATCTAATATTGGAAATGATATTAAAATGACAGATTTTAAGTTACTTACTCGTAAGATCCCTCAGTGTTTCATTCTGAAACATCCGCATGTCAGCAGAAAGTCTAATCAACTTCGTTCTGTTTAAGCGATAATTCCATGGCAGATGTCGCATTCATAATATATTGAACCATCTTCTCTCCAACGTTCTTCATGTCATTTTACATAGCTGCAAGTTTAGTAGAACTTTTGACCCCTTTATCTTGTCGTTCATCTTTCCTGTTTCTTCCTGGACTTGATTGAGTATCGTTTCTGCAAGCGCCTTGTAAAATATCTGCTTTAAGTTCGATTTATCCTTTCTCCACCCGTTCAAATTTTATTTCGATTCGTACCATCTTTTCAAGAAGTTTTTCTTCGTAGTGAAATGTTGAACAATAAGGTTCTGTATGATCACAAAGATAAAAAAAAATCAGGAATAATAGAATATAATAACAATTTTAGACGTCAAAGGATCCATCTTGTATTTTTTTACGTATTGTAAATGCGCTGTCGTTGAGATGTTACCAGCTACTCGCCTTCCTGCGTTATCAACTTCACTTTTATACCATATAAACGTCATTATTTAGAAAACACGTTTGACCTAACATGTTATTGTGTTTAATATCAATTAATTCAATAGTCAATTGTGGTAATCGCGTTTTCCTAGATTTAAGAAACAGTTCGTAAAGTTTAACCAAGATGTCAAATCTTTAAAAAAAAAATCGAGTAATCGGCCCTTTTATTACATTTAATTAGCCAACAGGTACACAAACACTTGACAGTACAGTTTAAGACAATGAAAGTTAATGTGCATTTAATCGGGTTCTATTTTTTTTCTTCATAATACGTACATCATTTATATATGTTTTATTTATCAACTTGCACTTTTGCAAATAAATATGATTAATATTGAAATAAAATATAAAATTAAAAGAACAACACAATATTTATTGTTATTTATTCTTTAATACCAATACATGTATGATATGTATAATGTAGTAAACATAAGAACGAAACATAGATTTGTACCTCAATAAGAGACCACCTGTCTTAAGAAGATCACTTACAGCATTTCCCTTGGGTGGTTTCTTAATACAAGTTTGACTGTATATTCTGGTGTTGTATCTCATTCAACATTTTTGCCTATCAAAAAAAGTTTCTCCTGATCCTCATTATGGTAAATCATTTCTTTCAGTATGAGTATTTCAGAATTTTCTTTTTTACATAACTTCACAACTCCAAAACTTCCTCTCTCAATTGTTTTAACAATGTCTATTTCATTTTGCTTTTTCACTGGACATCCCTCGTATTTTTTCTCGAATCCTCTCCTGTGTATCCCAAACCTTCCAGTTATGTTTGGTACTTTTAGAATGTTAAAATCCATCTGAAAATCATTCTGTTAAATGATTCTGTTAAATGATAAGCAAATAGCGCCAATAAACATAAACATAATGAATGTGAAATTCACAGTTTCGAAATATCAAGTTGAAAACTTCTAGTTGAAAGTATCGAGTTTTTAGTGGTCTTTGAGTTTCTAGTTGAAAATATTGAGTATCGAGTTGGAAACATAACGACCGCTAAAATAATCTATCATTTAGTTTCCAAGATGTGTTTATCTTTCAAATTATGACGTAAATTATTAATGTAACGCGAAACCTTTAACAAAATGGTACTCAAATTCAAAAGTTTTCTGGGAAATATTTACGTAGGTCTATGTAAATTCTTCATTTGAACATTTACCGAGGCTAACCATGGATGCAAATGTGCTGTTCAAATCATCCGAACATCCTTCAATTATTTTACCACGGTAGCTAATATCTTCGTGTCCTAATTGTTGTATTAAAACATTAGAAAATAAGGATTCTGTACAGTAAATTGTGTAAACGTATCCTGTGTGCAGTAGAAAGGACCTAACATTACAAGACATTCAAATGGCTCTCACGAATATTCTTTTGTTAAGGCCTGAATTATTAATTTAATTTGTGTGTAAATGTCTTAAAAACACGAAAAACAGAGGGGTGCAGACACTAAGCAAAAAACCTTCTACCACATCCTGTTGATTGCAGAAATGTTTATATGTCTCTAAGACTTAACACTATTGTAAAAATGTTAGTAATTACAATATAAGATAAAGTGGAAAAAATCATGATTATTATTATTATTTAATTATTGTTTGTGCTCAAGAATTTGTATTGACACTTCAGGTTTTAATATGAAACTAAGCAATCTCGAACACGAATCAGTAAACACATGTACAAGAGGTGTATTAAAAACGAAATCGAATTGTTTCGCAAAATTTCCGTAAATTAACGTTGTTACCTATTAAAATAAATAATTCACACATATATTAACGTCATTGATAATGCAAATTTGGTACTAAAGTGACATCAAAAAGCGTGGTCTAAAGTTAAGTATCGGAGAGCAGAAGATCGCGGATTCGATCCCCGACCGGATCATACCAAAGACTTAACGTTTCCATGAGCCGGATTTTTTTCTCAGGAACCCCTTCATCAAGTTCCCACCTAAAAGAAATTGCAATTACATTCTTTTCTGATAGTTTTTTCTCATTTATTGCCCCTGATTGGCCACCAGGAGCATCCCCTGGAAAAAAGACGAAGTTCCGCATCCTGACTAATTAAT
The DNA here is from genome assembly GCA_031761405.1 of Serripes groenlandicus. Lineage (NCBI taxonomy): Eukaryota > Metazoa > Mollusca > Bivalvia > Cardiida > Cardiidae > Serripes > Serripes groenlandicus. The sequence continues at coordinate 28,066,345 of JASEVX010000014.1, forward strand.
GGCAAGTGCAACATCTCTTCCGATTCTAAGAGAGACACTTTGCTCCTTCCTACAGACTAATTTTGCATGGCCAATTTCTGCCAGGTAAGATGCAGGGGAATGGTCAGGTTTAAAGGCCTTAACGATATGTGTCTGGCTTTCAACTCACCGGCTGAACCAGCTGCTGAAAGTTGGTTTATATCACTTAGCTATTTTTGAAACAATTTGCAACAGTTCTCAAACTCAGTGGGAGTTACAGCTTCTAACAGATCATTAGATAATTAAATAAAAATTCTCTGCCTTGCTAATTTCAAGTTTTTTACCATGTCTCTGCACACTCTGTTTATAGCGAAATTCGCAGGAAACCATTCTTTACATTTAAAGATGGTGTCAAACCACGCATCCATTAGAAACCCGTCACGCAAAATGTCTAACTCAATTATACCGGCATCTTTTATCGTGAAAAAATTAACCCATTACGCAAAATGTCTAACTCAATCTTTTATCATGAAAGAAAATCCGGATTTAGTTGTCTCCTTTCGTTCATAAACTCGAGATATGGTGAATGTACGCAGTAACTGACCCTTATTATATTTTAGGGAGGCGAAACAAACGTGAAAACAATTATCTTTGTGAATGATATTGTATTTACAACAAAAAATGATTTATACAAACACAATATGACAACAGGTAATACAAACAAATTAAAAACATATTATTTACAAAGATAAACCAAAAACCGATTTCTTTCAGAAACCATAAGGTTCAGTATCAAAGTTGTTTACTCTTCTTCTTTTTGTGTAAACCATTTGGTAGTTTTTGTTTTCCTCTCTAGAATACAATTTTATTTTTCTCTTATCCCTACATATTTTATTTGGATTGGTAATAGTTATTGTTGACTGAACTTTTGGATCCGTCACAATAGCTTTAACCGATTCAAAATTTATCATTTGACTGTTTTTATAATTTAGTGTGAACCCTCTCACTTTACACGTTTCTGTGTTTGTATTGGTCTTATACGCATACTTTTTTGGGCCACCAGACACATACTCTACAATGTGTTCTCCCGTTCCAAGTTCATCTGTGAGTTCACCCAGATAGTCACCAAATGGTGGGTCATACTGTCCGGGTATACTCACATAAATGACACTGTCTGTGTCATAATACAGGACCCGTGTATCTACTCTCTCGAGGACACTGTTTAGTTTGAGTCTAGCCCAGCACGTGGTAAAAGTAGCCAAATATATGTTCGTTTTATTATCCTCGAGTTGACAGTCGTTTTTGTAGGTCCACTCTATTTGTACCATGTCATTATTTAATATGTGGAAATCTGTGGGTTGTTTCATTGGATCAGAAAACAATTGAAAGAACAGGTTGGCCTGACTTTCGTGAAAAAACTCTGTCTGACGCATATTAAGTCTCTGACCAAACTTACCCCAAAAACTATTGATGCATAATTTGGCCAAAGCTCTCAAACCAGGATTCTTTGAAATATTTTCCTGGTCCAATGAAACCCCCTCTTTCTCAAAATAATGTTTAATATAATTATTGGCATCTGCCTCTTGTTTAAACTTACGAAATGTGTTAATATAATTGGCGAACAGTCCTCCTTCTCTAGTTTTAGAATCATATTGGGTTGATTCTTCCCAGTGGTATACTTCGTATATTTTTTTAATACGATGACCTAGTCTTAGAGCAGTTTCTAGTTCGGGGTGCACCACGTGCCTGTCAACTCTCTTTGTTTATCGGTACAGTCACATGGGTTGGGATTCTCATTATCCGCACAGGTCTGACACAAAGGAAATTTCAGTTTACCGTTCGACCTATACGGAAGAACTGGATGATACAGACCCCGAGGTGGTAAGATCTTGACTTTGGCAATACGAAATAATCCTTCATGTCCCCGAAATCTTGAATTATGATCGTGGGGTGACCTACGGGGTACCGACAATACTTATTAACCCATGGATACAAGCTCGTGAAATCCACGTACTTGACTTCCTCGTTTGCCTGAACTTTATAATAGAGTTGACTAGCATTGGTACGACCTCCGAAGAAACTTTCTGTAGGATCTAATCTATCCGATATATCTAAATTTTGAGCAAAGTGTTTCATTTCATCGTTTGTAATGATTTCTTTTTTGAAGTCATTGTCCCAAATACAAACATATTTCATTCCTAATTTTTTTAACGTAAGCTTTCTTTCTTAAAGTTAAAGCGTACAACTCGTCTAAAGACTGACGGGTGAGTGGATGGTACGTCTCTTCACGATTGTCAGAAAAACAAACGGGGCAACCATGAAAAATACAACCGTGAAATTCATAAGCCGTATTTGTCTCTCTACAATACCCGTCCAATTTGTAACGACTTCCAGGTAAAGTTTTTTCACCTCCATTCAGAGCATGCTGAATGTGGACACTCTCGAGACGTGACCTCCACTCTAACCACTGAATTGAGACTTTACTATACTGATCGTTGTAACCACTGGGAGGAATCTTCGCGATAGCTGTACTTACAAATTCTCTCGCACACACTGTTTCACCAACGAGTTTAGATTCGTAGATCCATTCATTTCCTTTCTGTACATAAAGTTTTTCGTCAACGACTTTTGACTGTACCCATTCATCGTTTCCGGTCAACCCCCCTTGACCTTTGACCTAGATGTAGTTTTTGGCCTGTCTGCACGAAAAAACCTTTAACCTTGACCACTACTTTTGAACCATAACAGGTACGGCTACCATATTTCACATGTGTATTCCTTGTGACATTACCTATCTGTCAGTACCAAAATGTTTGACTTTGCGACCTTGACCTTTGACCTAGATGTTGCCATTCTCGAAAAAAACTTTAACCTTGGCCATTACTTTTGAACCATAACAGGTACGGCTACCATATTTCACATGTGTATTACTTGTGACATGACCTTTCTGTCAGTACCAACATTTTTGACCTTGCGACCTTGACCTTTGACCTAGATGTAGTTTTTGGCCTGTCTGCACGAAAAAAACTTTAACCTTGACCACTACTTTTGAACCATAACAGGTACGGCTACCATATTTCACACGTGTATTCCTTGTGACATTACCTATCTGTCAGTACCAAAATGTTTGACTTTGCGACCTTGACATTTGACCTAGATGTTGCCATTCTCGAAAAAAACTTTAACCTTGGCCATTACTTTTGAACCATAACAGTTACGGCTACCATATTTCACATGTGTATTCCTTGTGACATGACCTTTCTGTCAGTACCAACATTTTTGACAAAAACTTTAACCTTGGCCATTACTTTTGAACCATAACAGATACGGCTACCATATTTCACATGTGTATTCCTTGTGACATGACCTTTCTGTCAGTACCAACATTTTTGACCTTAACCTTTGACCTAGATGTTGCCATTCTCAAAAAAAAATTATAACCTTCCCCACTACTTTTGAACCATAAAAGGTAAGGCTACCATATTTTACATGTGTATACCTTGTGACATGACCTTTCTTTCAGTACCAACATTTTTGACCTGGCGACCTTGACCTTTGACCTAGATGTTGCCATTGGGGGGCATCAGTGTTTCACAAACACATCTTGTCCTTTCTTATTAACAACCTCACTTTCTTCACCCGTCGCTCTCATTAACAAATCTCTAAATTTTAAACATGATTTTCTTAAAATATCGACGTCACTCCTACAATACTCTAACATTTCATTCCTAAAATTAAACACACACTCCTTAGTCACATCCAACCACGCTAATAACTCACCTCTCTCTTTCTCACTCATGAAATCATGACCAAAATATTTGGGTTCGGGGTAAGATCCTATATAATTTTGATGTTCTTTTGTATTAAAAAAATGGGGGAACCACCCTTTTTCCAATTCGTTTAAATCAAACGATTTCGGTAATTGGGACAATTTCATTAGTAAAAAATTAAGACTGTCAATCACTTTGATATGTAAATCTCGCTCAACAGCCATATACATTAATTTCGAACCGTTGTACGCTTGTGCGCTATATCTTATTTTACATTGGCTTACATGTTATTTTATATATATTTTAGTTATCGCATACATCATGTTTGATTATTTCATTAAGTAAATTATTAAGCGCCCAAAATGGCCTTAGTTGTCGACGGGCCTTAAAACACCATTCATTCATTCATTCATTCATTGACTCTGGTTTTGGTCACTTCTTTCCATTCTTCGGGGGTACATCTTTTCAATTTGGCCCAACTGACCCAATCGCTCTGGCCATACATAGAGAACCTTCATTTTCGGTGGTCACGATGGACGTTTTAAGTTGGAGAGAATTTTTGTTTCCCTTTAATTTCGTGATACGTCGTCTCGGACCTCCGGCTCCTTTCGGTAAATCAATGGTTCCAATAGTGATGTTAAAACTCTCGCCAATAGAGAGATCTTTATTACTGTTGAGAACTTTTTGTATGAACGCCATGACCCATTCGGCATTAAGTTGGTCCCAGTTTCGGAGAGGGACAACGATCGGGTCGTGAAGTCCCTGATGGTGAATTACCACACGACCCAGATCGTTTCCAGCTAAATCACCCCGAGCCTCATTTAGGACATCTTGAAGCATGTCATGGAGCCCCTCTCTGATATCTTGTAATTGTTGGCCGTGATACTGTTCGTCGACCTTGATCTGATAAGTTCGGTCCACGGCAGCGTTTTTAGCGTACGTTCGCTCTGACTTTTTTAGCATGGTGTAGCGTAATTTCTGCTGACCGCTTCCTGACTGAACTACAGTCGTAGGTGGCTCAAAGTCCCCATCTTCTACACTTAACAGGTCTTCAATTTCATCGTCGAACAAGAGGGCTTTTATGCATTCTTCCATCTCCACTTGTTCTTGGACATATTCTGAAGCCAAGTTTAAATCGTCATATATGACAGATGGCAATTCTACCTCCACTTGTTCTTGGACATATTCTAACGACGATGTTTGATCTGAGCGTCCACCTAAATTGAACAGTAAACTATTCAGTTCTTCGTTGACAAAACGGTCATCATATAGTTGATTTCGCAGTTGAAATAGTCTTAATTGTACAATCGGTGACTCTTGTACACCCCAAGTCGCAGCAAAATTCATTAATTCTTCTTCGATGGTGAAAGAGTCCACCATTGACTCTAGAGTTTACGCCATCAAATCCATATCTGTAAAACAAACCAGTATGGTCAGAATAGTATCTGGCAGTAAAGTGATAACATGCGTTGCTAGTTCTCCCCTTATAAAGTTAAGCACACACCCCCTTTATAGAAACACGATTATACTGATATTTGATTGGCGGTTAAAAAAAAAGTTCACTTTCGGTTCAATGAATCAAAAATATAGAAAATTGAAAATTATTAAGAAGCAAAGTAAACGGAGCTAAAATCGGACAAAGAATTCTCTATTTTAAGATTTCCGAATCAAACAGTCTTTAAAGTGCTTTGAAGTAAAACAACTTTAAACGTTTGTATCTCGAGAACGGTTAGTCATAGACATCTATTTTTTTTCAGATTTTTAATCAGTACAATCACATCTGTCGGATGACATATACCATATTAAACTAGAATAAAAATTAAAAAAAAAGTTCACTTCAGGTTTAATCAATCCAAAATATAGAAAACTGAAAATTATTAAGAAATGATTAACAAATGATAAAGAAAATAAAAACATGTTTAAAATATTTTTTTCAATTTGAGAGCAATCTGTTTGTTATGTGTAAAAAGAAGTTAAACGTCCCAGCAGATACAATTATTTCAAATTTGGCAAAAATTCTGACCTAATGAGGTAATTATCCACTGTATTTCGCAACAGTCAAGGTAGTGTCTAAACTTGGTAGAATTCTGCCCAAATACTGTTTATGCGTTTCATGTAGAATCGCAGCAAGGTAGCATACGTTACTATACCATTCATCCCCCATGTTCGGCATTAAAACTCGAAAAGAAATGGCCTAATTCATGTATTAATGTACTGATTAAATTAAGTTCCGATTTGATATTCTTTCGAAATATTTCAATAATAGCCGTGTTAGTTTTCGTCGATATAAGTATGTGCACAAGTGCCTAAACGTTCCTTTTCACTGACATGAATTATAAGTTGATTATAAGGAGTCTGCCGTACACTGATCTGATGTGGGGTATTAAAACATTTAACACTTGATATGTTAAATGTTCACATGCTACTTTAGCTACGGATCCAGAAATTCCGCAATAAACGTTCCTCTCTTTAACAGTAACTAAACTGATTGCTCCCATATTCAAAGGTAAAGTTTGAAACAAATAGGTTGTGACTGGGCTTTCTGTTTCCTCCGTGGACATCACTACTAAAACGTCTTTCACTCTAAACTGTCCAATCCCCATTTTTCTTAAACGTATGATTGCAGTTTTCAAAGGGATTGGAATGAGATGTGTTATCATCTGCGTTAACATATATATTTTTGGCAGAGGCATCTCCTTTTGTTCTTCATGAGGTGCCAACATTCTAGTGTAATCACTTGTATCTGAAATGAAATTACAGATGTGTTAAGGAGCGATCACACGTCTAAATTGTAAGAACAGCTGATTTTAAAAGCAGACGATAATATTTTGCTTTTAATACACCGAGGAATCCTCTGTGATCAAGATGAGTTGTAGCCGATAATTGATAATTGAAAGCCTTGAATAAGTAAACTGTCGTCGTGATATAACTGAAATATCGATTTTCAACACGCTAACCTTAAAATAAAGAAATTTCAATCATTCTTTGTCCGAGTTTAGCTCCGTTTCCTTTGCTTCTTATACAGCCGTCACACCGGACTGGCGTCCTTACGGCGACCCAGGACGTGGAAGGGACGCCGTAGGGTCGTGGTGAGAACGCATCAAGACGCTGTGGGGACCCCAAGGACGCCGAAGGTCGCAGAGCGACGGCGTTTACTTTGGACATGTTCAAAGTAAACGCCGAGGTTCGGCGTCCTGAGCGCGTCCTGGCTCAGGACGACGTGGGATCGCCCTGAGGTCGCCATGGTCGCCGTAGCATCGCAGTAGGAACCCGAACAACGCCAAAGGAACGTAGTACAGACGTGGTAGAGTCGCCATGTAAACGCGGAGAAAAGGATCGGGGGAACCAATGGCGACCTTACTGCGTCCTTACCACGTCTATGGGGTTCTTACCACAACCCCATCACGTCTATGGCGTCCTTACCGCGATGTCAGGGCGGATATTTCGGGATTTGAGCTAGTGTCCGCGACCTTACAACGTTCTCAATGCGTCCCTGCGGCGTTAATGACGTTTCTACGGGGTGCCTACTACGACTATTGCGTTTCTACGGAGTTTGCACTGCGTTCCTAGCGCGTTCCTACTGTTCGCCCTCGAAGAGCTATAAAACCCAATATTTCATCCTATCTTTATCAGTGTATTTCTCGTACTCACCATCATCAGGGCCGAATAAATGATGAACTTGCTCGCACTGCAACATATACTTATTGTCCAGCAGCAGCAGCAGGCAGATGATCATGTCATAGCTGTAAAACTGATCAGACGGCGAAGGAGAAGAAGGGCAAGGCTAAGAAGATGCTGGGTTAGACCATGGCTCGGTGATGTCCGAAGAGAACAGTTTGGCCACTTCAACCGCCTCATGCCTGAGCTGAGGCGAGAAGATCCGGCATCGTTCCAGAATTTCCTTAGGGTTCAACCAGAAATGTTTGATGAGCTGCTCACCAGGCTTGGCCCACGAATCACCAAGCAGGATACAAACTACAGGAAAGCCATCAACCCAGGGACGAAGCTGGCAGTCACTCTACGCCACCTAGCGTCTGGTGACATGTACTCCAGCATGAAATTCGACTTCCGACTCCCAGCGAATACATTGTCTCTTGTCGTGAAGGAAGTATGTCAGGCCATAGTAGGCGAGTACAAGGATGAGGTGATGAAGTGCCCTATCACTCCTGGGGAATGGACAACAGTAGCCGAAAAGTTCGAGCGCGCTGGAACGTCCCTCACGCGTGTGGTGCGCTTGACGGAAAACACGTTGCCATAAGAAAGCCAGCAAACAGTGGGAGCCCCTACCACAACTACAAGGGATTCTTCTCCATCGTGTTAATGGCACTAGTAGATGCTGATTACAACTTTTTGTGGATAGACGTGGGGGGGAGATGGCTACATGTCAGATGCCATGATTTACAACGACTCCGAACTGAAAGAGTGCCTCTGTGACGGTTCCATAGGTTTTTCAGTTCCTGCACCTCTGCCATACGACAACCGGGATACGCCATACTTCCTCCTTGGCGACGATGCCTTTGGTCTCCGGACTTACATGATGAAGCCCTACGCAGCGCGCAACTTGACGAAGGAACAGCGAATCTACAACTACCGCATCTCCCGAGGCCGAAGAATAGTCGAAAATGCCTTTGGCATTCTGGCACAGCGTTCGCAGGTTCGTGGACCGGGCTAAAGGCGCTAACAAAGACAGCACTGCTGCGAAAAAGCAACGTGAATATTTAAAGTTATACTTTAACTCAGCTGTGGGATCAGTCCCATGGCAGGAAAAGATGATATAAACATTGCCATATAGTGTACGTGGAATAAAGCAATAAAGTATATTGTGAATAAAACATATCGAGATGTTAAGAAAAGAAAAATAACTTTTGTAATGATTATTAAATACAACTGTTTATTAAAAAAGATGTTGTTTGTTTTTTGAGTGGAACATAAATTTGGTTATAATAAGAGCTTTCTTTAAAAAAGATAATCTTCTTGTACATAGTTATTGAGATCTTTCTATTTACACATGATATATTAAGAGTAAAAACGAAAGGTACATGAATGTAATGTTTCAGATATACAAATGTTTGTAAAGAGCGCTGGTATCGAACCTCTGTCTCAGTCAACATATTTCTCAAAACGACCATGCTATTCGGGCTTTCACATAGATGACCTGCGATTAATTATGTCTCCCCCTGTATACAGGGGAGATATATTGTTTTTGTCCTGGGCGTCTGTCTGTCTGTCTGTCCTTCTGTCTGTCTGTCTGTCTGTCTGTCTGTCCGTCTGTCCGAAATCGTGTCCGCTCCATATCTCCAAGACGGCTTGAAGGATTTTCATGAAACTTGTGTCAGATGTTCACCTCATGAAGGCGATGTGCAGAACCCATGTCCCGACCATACAGGTTCAATGTCAAGGTCAGACTTGAAGGTCAAAGGTTTGAGCCTTAATTTCGTGTCCGCTCCATATCTCCAAAACGGCTTGAAGAATTTTCATGAAACTTGTGTCATATGTTCACCTCACGAAGGCGATGTGCAGAACCCATGTTCCGACCATACCGGTTCAAGGTCAAGGTCAGGCTTGAAGGTCAAAGGTTTGAGCCTGTTTTTCGTGTCCGCTCCATATCTCCAAAACGGCTTGAAGGATTTTCATGAAACTTGTGTCAGATGTTCACCTCACGAAGGCGATGTGCAGAACCCATGTTCCGACCATAACGGAGTTATCTCCCCCTTGTTCAATATTTTAATTGTGAAAACTTTGTCCAGAGCAGAACTCAGAAACTACTTGAAGGAATTTATTGAAACTTGGAATATAGATAGATGGCAATGTGAAGTTGTGCACCTTGCAATAATTATGAGTTATCTCCCCCTTGTTCAATATTTTAATAGTGTAAACTTTGTCCAGAGCAGAACTCAGAAACTACTTGAAGGAATTTATTGAAACTTGAAACATAGATAGATGGCAATGTGAAGTTGTGCACCTTGCAATAATTATGAGTTATCTCCCCCTTGTTCAATATTTTAATAGTGTAAACTTTGTCCAGAGTAGAACTCAGAAACTACTTGAAGGAATTTATTGAAACTTTGAATTTAGATAGATGGCAATGTGAAGTTGTGCACCTTGCAATAATTATGATTTATCTCCCCTTGTTCAATATTTTAATAGTGTAAACTTTCTCCAGAGCAGAACTAAGAAAGTACTTAAAGGAATTTATTGAAACTTGGAATATAGATAGATGGCAATGTGAAGTTGTGCACCTTGCAAGAATTATAACTCTGGGCTACTTCGTTGCAAAGTTATCTCCCCTTGTTCAATATTTTAATAGTCATTGACAAACTGCAATGGGGAGACATATGTTTTTTCATAAAAACAACCTTTCTAGTTGTACTAGAAGGCGTAGACTGACGATATATGACGCACTATGTTAGCTTTTAGAAAAAGCAAAATACGGCTCGACTGGTAATAACAATCAAAGGACTGAAAGTACTGAAGTATTTCACTTTAAATTTCAGAAACACAGGATGTTCTAAACATGACTCTGAAGGGGTTAATGTAGTCAAAAGCAAACCAGAGTTTTGTTACAAATCACCCAAAGGATGATATAGTTTTCAAAAAACAATTTCAACTTTCAACAAAATCATTATTGTCCAATGGGAGACAATTTCAGTCTTAAATATTCATCTGAGTCCCCTGGACTAAATTGTCTGTCCCGCAACCGCCATTTAACCCGGACAGACAATTTTAGCCTCCTGTGGATTTTCTGTTTCATGAAGCATTACTCTATACCACTATATCCCTTAGACGTAATGTGTCGACCCGTATTTGTCTGCGCGGATTGCGCAGTCTTATCTACATCTATACATTTCGCAGGCTGATCGTTTGATTGATACATTACGCAGAGTCCATAATGTTGGTTTCCTCGTGGAACGGCTCATTATAATGAGGTTAAGGTTTTATACGCAAATAACAATCCGGACAATCGTACCTTACATACCTTATATAGTAACCCGGACAATCGTACCCTACATACCTTATATAACAACCCGGACAATCGTACCCTACATACCTTATATAACAATCAGGACAATCGTACCCTACATACCTGATATAACAACCCGGACAATCGTACCCTACATACCTTATATAACAATCAGGACAATCGTACCCTACATACCTTATATAACAACCCGGACAATCGTACCCTACATACCTTATATAACAACCCGGACAATCGTACCCGACATACCTGATATAACAACCCGGACAATCGTACCCTACATACCTTATATAACAACCCGGACAATCGTACCTTACATACCTTATATAACAATCCGGACAATCGTACCCTACATACCTTATATAACAACCCGGACAATCGTACCCTACATACCTTATATAACAACCCGGACAATCGTACCCTACATACCTTATATAACAATCAGGACAGTCGTACCCTACATACCTGATATAACAACCCGGACAATCGTACCCTACATACCTTATATAACAACCCGGACAATCGTACCATACATACCTTATATAACAATCAGGACAATCGTACCCTACATACCTTATATAACAATCAGGACAATCGTACCCTACATACCTTATATAACAACCCGGACAATCGTACCCTACATACTTTATATAACAATCAGGACAATCGTACCCTACATACCTTATATAACAACCCGGACAATCGTACCCTACATATCTTATATAACAACCCGGACAATCGTACCCGACATACCTTATATCACAATCAGGACAATCGTACCCTACATACCTCAATCAGGACAATCGTACCCTACATACCTTATATAACAACCCGGACAATCGTACCCTACATACCTGATATAACAATCCGGACAATCGTACCTTACATACCTTATATAACAATCCGGACAATCGTACCCTACATACCTTATATAACAATCAGGACAATCGTACCCTACATACCTTATATAACAATCAGGACAATCGTACCCTACATACCTTATATACTAATCAGGATACAATTAAGCGGCGCCTCAGGGAAACCAACCTTAACCTAATTATTACGCGTGAGAAAAATAATTATATTCCTAATAAGGATCCAAATTACAGCTGCTTAACGGAGGTTTAATGAAACCTGTGAAAAAATGCGAACGCGCTAGCTGATCTGGTCTTCATTTGTCGTAAATGTCATACGGTAGGTTTTCTCAGAGCGCCGCTAACTTTGTACTTAAAAAGACAGAGCAAGATAAGCGGTTAGTGACGATCCCGATTAGATGGTGTGTATACACTGATCGGGTGATATTCAATCGTTTAAAAGCGATAGATAACTTTCATCAGAATGCAGCCTTTAAAATTTGAGATTAAATTATCCTATGAATGAACTTGATTTCTTAAACTGAGTTGTGTTCGTTTGAAGGGTGTTTTACACAGATTAAATATATCACAGTTAACCCTTTCCCTCTTATAGACGCTTTCTGACGTCTCTGCAGCAGTCGGCTTTTGGAAAACTTAGTGACAAAAGAAGAAACTGCTCAAAACGAACAATCTTCCAATTACCACAATGTTTTCCACTTTTATTCATAAATTATCCATTCACTTATAGAGATCTTCTATTTTTTGACAAAATATGTTCAAAGTCGTCTGCTGTAGAATTGACGTATGAGGGAAGGGGTTAACCATTCACACACACACACACACACACACACACACACACACACACACACAGCTGAGGAGAGATAAAAACAAATCGGGTCACTCTTGCAGTTTTATCAGAGTTGTAGCCATATTTATATATATGGGTATTTAATCTCTGTTATCAAATATTAAACATGTGACACCACGTACCCTTTCCTTCGTACACACATCGTATTAAAAAAGGGTGAATTTCCCCTACATCGCTCACTCATCGACTTAATGTTATTTCATGTTCGGATATACTTGAGGGTTTTGATAATGGCAAGCAATGTATTTAACACACAGGATCGGATGAGACGTCTTTCCATGACTGTGACGTTTGTAAATACCAGAATACGACTTGCGAGGCGGTGTCATACTGTACCAGCTGTGATGAATATCTGTGCAATACTTGTACAAAAGCACACATAGGTTCGAAACTCACCAGGAACCACAAGCTACTAACGGAAAGCAACATGCCATCCTCATCAGCTACGGCAAAATCAATGTCGCCCATCATGTTTTGTGAAGACCATAAAACAATGGTTGTAAATATATATTGTAAAAATCATGATGACGTCATCTGCAATACATGTAAATTAACCAGCCATAGACATTGTTATACAACTGATATTAACCAACAGGCGAAGCAAATGAAGACAAATGTTTTATTTTAAATAAACATTGACACGTCTTGAAGATTTAAAGTCCAAATATGACAAGTTGAAAGTATTGAGGAATAAAGACAAAAAGCGTGTTAAGTCAGAGTTAGATAAATGCCTTCAAGACATGCGCCAGATCCGAAAGGATATAAACGAAGCGTTAGATCATATTGAACACATTTTATCGAAGGAAATAAAGTAAGTGAAATTACGGCCAAAGATATCGAAAACCACAATGCTATATTGGATGACGCTTTAGCTCAAATATCGAATCAAGTAGAATCCCTTAAAGATTGTGAGAAAGCAGGAGATTATGACGGCATGTACGTTGGAATGAAGAAAGCCAGTAGTATTACGAGTAGATATGAGGATATTATTTCGAAAATGGAAAATGAACTTGATCGAACCGAACTAACATTTCAGATTAATGGAGAGCTTTATGACATGGTAAAACACCTGCGCTCTGTAGACACAGTCCTTAATGACAACCGTCGGAGTTCTCTCCAGACCACAGGACTGACTGACGGACATGGGTCATGCGGTGGTATTTCATACAGTAGACATACTCAAACGTCTCTGATAAACATGTCCATATCGGGTAAACGCGACATCGATGTTGGATCTTCAGGGGTATTCGGGTCTACCTTCATGCCTGAATGACAGCTTGTCCTGTGTTGTGGTGGTGAAGGACTCAATCATAATGAGATCGTGATAGCCGCTTCAAATGAGAAACAGATCCAAAAAGGGAAGCTACTTCCATCGATAGAGGTGACCAAAACGATGAGGATGGATAGAAGATGTTATGGGGTTGCTGTGTCTGGTGAGGAGATCTACGTGACATGTTATGAAGGTTCTGGTGATGGTGAGGTACGTGTACTCAACATGAATGGTAAAGTAAAGCGTAGACTGGGTATGGATAATGGTGAATCTATTTTTAAATGTCCAAACAATGTGACCGTCAATAAGGACGGAAGTAAAGTGTTTGTATCGGATTCGTACACTCGATCTACCAGTACTCAGACACATACTTGCAATGTCCAGCAGGAATGTACGTAGATCGTGAAGATAACCTGTTAGTCTGTGAATGGTGTAGTTAAAACGTACATGTAATCGGACAAGATGGCAGAAAAGAGAAGATTGTATTGTCTGTAAAGAGTTCCCATAGTGTACAGCATTTAGACAGAGTGATGGTTGTCTGGTAGTAAGAAGTTGATATAACTATACGTGTCAATATTTTATTATCACAATACCACTAGTTTTATATATGTCAATATGTTGTTGACTCTATATCACTAGGGTTGTTTTATGTCCAAACAGGAACCACGACACGGAATAAATTCCTTTGTGATTGTAAAACACTGCAAAACTCAGATCAGCATGTGTGTACTCGCAGTCTAGTCATGTTATTTGATGCTCACAATGCATTCCTGCAAATGTTAGCAAAGCATATAAACACTTTGGGGATATATAAAATATTTGTTATAATACTTTGTTTTGATACAGTAACATGTCTTTGTGTAAGCTTTCATGTTTGTCATGTCACTATGTAAATATGTATAACATATGGTATATACGGCCCGGAGCCCTTAATGCTTTAACAATAAACTTTGAAACTTTGATATAATATGTAAATCACTGTCTTATTAAGATCCTCACTGTTTGTCAGTATATCAAATTAAAAGTTTATATACAGATGGATGGAAAACCTTGGCAAACTAATGTGATTCTTATAGCAGAAAAAACAGTGCGGAAAAAAGGAGAATCAATCTCCAATTTTGCGCAGGTTCTCCTTTTCCCACAACGTATTTAAAAATATCTAGCTATAACATATACGTTACACTATTCAGATCGTTCAGAAAACGTGTTTGGAAATTTAATTATTACCGAATAATCTTTGGTACTTGACTTTTGACGTCTTTGAAACATACGATAATACTTCCATAAAAGTTACTTACTCAATTATCGAGATAGTATTACTGATTCTGTATTTGTCATGAATTTCGAAATAAAACTTTGAAAACGCCTTTCACGTAACAGTATAACTCCTTCAGTGAATTAGCTCTTGATATGAGCCGTCTCGCGAGAAAAACCAACAGTATGGCCTCTGCGTAATGTATCGACCCAGATCAACCTGCGCATTCCGCGCAGACCTATCTGGGCCGACACATTCCGTCTCAGGGGGGGGGGGGATAGAAATAAAGTACTGATTCCTGAAACATACAAGTGTCTATCCGGGTAAGCCTGCGCGGCATGCTTAGGCTAATCCGGATCGATACTTTACGCAGAGTCCACAAAGTTGGTTTCTCGCGGGACGGCTCAGTTATGTTCAAATTCATACTTATTGGATAGATAACTGGCTATATTGTTAACTCCGTAATTATAGCCGACTTAAACTGCAGCGAAAGATTAGACTCTGAACGATTATGGACTACTCTTGGTATAACCTATTCATGACAGTTGTGTATAGATAAAGTAAGAAGAGGGTCAGATTTTAAATACTTAGTTCATGTATTCAATAATATATATTCGGAAAAGTAATTGTCATTAAAAATCATTGAATAAAAGTATAACAATACTGATTGTAAGTCTTTCACTCTTACTAGATGTTTCATTCATAATAACTAGAGAACACTATTTTAGCATGTACCGAAGGATAACTGTTTTGTTTTAAATGCGCATTTTATCATTGCGCATTTTATCATTGATTATCCCCCTTTATCAATATTTGACAACTGGACCGACATAAGAAGAGGCGAAGGTAGCACGTTATCAGAGAAAAAAATAGACAAATACTAAACGACATTATACCGAATCATACTAACGGCTTTGTTCAATTGTACTAGAATGATTTCTTCATTTGGTTTCAAAGACGGTCTGGTCTGTCAATGCAGGGATTATGGGCTCGAAGTAGATATCAATGCCGCACCACGAAAATCAACCTTCATGTGTTTGCGATAAATGAAGAAACAGATTAAGCTAATTTACGCCACCGCCCAATTTGATCTGTTTTTAACCGTTCACTAAATAGTCTTTTAAAGTTTCAAAAAACGTATGACAACAGTAAGTGTACCTTTTGATAACGTAGCATGGGTGTTATTGATGTACGTGATGGTCAGATCCTCAGATCTCAGTCTTCTATCAGATGAGTTAACGATAATAACTCCGGACGAAAAACTAGGGTGACAGCCCAATTGGTATAACCCGATATTTAACGCGATGCCAATACAGGAGGGATATAGCAGGTTCCGCTCTTTCTGACGGTTAGGGATCCAAGTTCGATTCCCTGAAACAAAGACCCTTTTTCATAGTTGGGCCAAGTTGAGCGTGAATGATCCAATACGAACAATGGAGTCTTACATGTATATAGAAATGGTCAAGTTATGCTGAGGTATCATAACCCCCACTTGTTTTAAGCAGTGCTCCCTGAAGACCAATTTTAATTAACTTGATTGTAAATATAAGCGTGAAAAAAAGACATGTTTGCGCATCCACGCTTAACGATCCAAAAATATAATGTCTTACAGCACTAATCGGCGAAAATTGAAGGGTCAGATCTGATTGAGCGAACAGTTTATGGTTGTTTTTCGCAGAGCGCCGTGCATATTACTTTAAACCAATTATGTCAATGCTGGGACAAGTGTAAGAGCATTATGAAAGTCAATCAATGCAAAAATAACTCTAATAGTCTAAGGTTTGAATAGCGTTTCACGCCGCTTTCAACATAAAGTCAGTTATAAAAGTTATAAAGTTACCAATACTACTGGCCCAGATTTACTGACACGAGCGAGTCAGTCGAAACGAGTTCCCCGCAATCATGACCACCAATAAAGGAATGTCATTACTACCATGTTGAAGTCTTCGGTATAACTCGGCCTTTGGTTAAAACTCCCACGACTGAAGCGGAATGCTTAACCACCAATGCAATAACATCGTTAATACACTGCACTTGCGATAGCTCAAACATGTGTTAATTCGAAAATAATGTTTAAATCGAACACATATTAATTCGAAAAAAGAAAAAAATTGTATTTAACTCGAACACGTGTTAACTCAAAAATAGTGTTTAACTCGAACAAGTGTTAACTCAGAAATAGTGTTTAACTCGAACACGTGTTAACTCGAAAATAGTATTTAACTCGAACACGTGTTAGACAAAAAATAGTGTTTAACTCGAACCAATTCCTGGAACGGATCTGTCTTTCTAAAAGAACAGAGAAGTTGTTGGGCTGCTTTCTTGATATGATTTCATCACTTGCTTGTTTTACATATAAATATTTCAATATAACTAAATGTGTTGGTTCCTTTCGACTTCGAGTTATCAAGGGTTCACATAATGTAAAAACCTGTAAAATATCAAGGATGATGTTGCTAACAGTTAGCAAAATTTCTTTCGAGTTCATTCTTCTGGGTAAGTGATGTCGAATCAAATCAGTTTTCCGGCTTCATATGCCAACAAGTTACCGCATTTTGATCTTTAGAATAGACCTATTTGGCGGTTCGAAAGGACCGATATATGGATATTAGCTGGCAACAATCCATTCATTTTTGAAAAATATTCCACAGATCATTCAATTTAAAAAAAAATCCACAGATCATCCACTTTCATTGAAAAGCTCAACTTGAGCACTTCATGCTCCGGTGAGCTAAAACAGTGACCTGCATACTGTGAACTTAGTCCTAACCCTTTCCCTCATATAGAAGCTTTCTGACGCCTCCGCAGCAGACAGCTTTTTGAAAACATAGTCATAAAAGAAGAAATTGTTCAAAACGAGCAATTTCTCCTTTTGACACAATGTTTTCCACTTTTAGTCATAGGTCATCCATTCAATTATAGAGATTTTCTATATTTTGACCAAATATGTTCAAAGTCGTCTGCTGCAGAATTGTCGTATGAGGGGAAAAGGATTATTGTGTAAATAGAAAACAAAGAAACCTACACATAATTTCACATCATGTCATTTTGTTTATTTACAAGTATATTACACAATTTGTTCTTACTTTAGAATAAATCAATAGTCTAAATCCACTAAGTGTTCAATTAAAACCTGTTACAGACAACCCTTAACCCACGGATGGATACAACGGCGAACTAACCCTTTCCCACACAACAATAATCTGAAACAGACGAATTTGAAAACATCTCTGCAAAACTATTGAAAATCTCTTATGATGAATATATAATTACTGAAAAGAGTTGAAAACATTGTAGCAAAAGGAGAAATTGCTCATAATGAACAATTTCTTATTTTGCCACATAGTTTTTCAAAAGGTGTGACGAAATGTGTCTATATGTGTGAATGGGTTCAACTCTGACTGCAAATGGTCACATCAGACATACGTTATGTGGCAGTCTACACAGTAAATCAAATACATTTCATTCACACGACTGATAGGTCAGAGAACACTATATGTTTATAGGTAAACTGACCGTTTTTACATATATGTGTATGTGTAAGGGCTAGTCACTCGGAGATATAATAACAGAATCACATCCATTTTAAGCATTCCATGTCGTTTTTGTCCTAAACCATGTGTTTCCATAACGCAGCCAGTATGAACAGATTGTGGGAAAAGGTGAACTAGTTTGTTTAATCCTTTCCAACATACTACAATGCTGCAGCAGACAATTTTGAAAATCTCTACTAAAAAATATGGAAAATCTAATTGTAGGTATAATTACTGGAAAATGTTGAACATTGTAGCAAAAGGATTGATTGATTGATTGGGGTTTAACGCCGTTTTTTAACAATTTCTCAGTCATATCACGGCGGCCAGTTCACCTACTCATGTGTTTCCTGGTTTTCTCAAACCAGTACTCCACACAACAATCTTCCCAAGCAACTGGCTGCTTTTCCACATAGACTTAGCTCATTGGTGGAAGACAAATGACGCATGTCGCAATGACTTTGTAGCAAAAGGAAAAAATGCTCGTTTTTAGCAATTTCTCCTTTTGTCACGATGATTTCAAAAGTTGTCTGCTGCAGATGAGTCAAAATGCGTCTATAGATGGGAAAGGGTTAACCCATTCCATCTCGCAGACGGCTTTGGAGGCATTTGCAGTAGATGAGTTTTAAAAACATTGTGACGAAAGTCTCATTTAATCAATATTGTTTTCAATTATATTTAGTATACATATGTACGATTTATAGAGAATTGTATCAATGTTTTCCTCAAATGTCTGCTGCAGATGTGTCAAAATGCTTCTGCATGTTTGGCAGGGTGAATTTGTCTTCAACAGAAAATTAACAAGTCGACTGCAAACCTTTTGATGTAATCTTTTCCCACAAATAATAACTTTTAATGACGTTGCATCAGACAACTCTTAAAAACAAAGTGACAAACGGAGGAATGTCTCATATTTTGCCACAATATTTTCAACTCTGTTCAATCATTGTACTTTCATTTAAAGAGAGTTTCCAATCTTTTCGGGTATGTTTTCAAAGTCGTCTGCTGCAGATTAGTTGTATGTTGGAGAAGGTTTAAGCAAAATAAGCGAAATCACATCCTAAACACTCCAAATGAAGTCTGTTCTTGCGGTGCATTCAAGGCGGCACTTAATGAGAGTCCTAACACCATTCTTGTGTCCACCGGATCTATAAATCCGTCGTCCCACAACCTGGAGAAATGAAAAGAGTTTAGTCCATGTGCCCATCCGTTGGAAAGGGTAAAAGTTGGCATTTCTCAACAGTGTAGATTTGGATGAACATGTACATCTGTTAATAGAATCTACACAAGTGGACAGATTGATTGTTTGTTTGGTTGATTGTTTGGTGTTTTACGTCGCTTTCAACAATTGTTCAGTTATACCACAACATTTCCTAGGGTAAGTAACCGCTAACTCCGGAACCCTAGGTGCCAAGGAGGGCAGCCAGTACTAACATTTTTAAAGTCTTTTGTATGAATTCAGATGGGGAGGAACCCACGCAGATGCTCTACAACTACACCACTGAGGCAGTTACAAATGTCGACAGAATCTTCTGACAACTATGCGTAAGTAATAGGTGAATATTGTAGATCTTGATCAGACTTTGTGGATTTATAATTTATAAAAGTCATTTTGTACCTTTACCCATGGACAGGTTTAGTCTTATCAGAACCTTCACTGTCCACCTACATGTATGTTACCTGTATGTTACATGTATGTTACACGTATGTTACCTGTATGTTACCTGTATGTTACCTGTATGTTACATGTATGTTACCTGTATGTTACATGTATGTTACCTGTATGTTACCTGTATGTTACATGTATGTTACTTGTATGTTACCTGTATGTTACATGTATGTTACATGTATGTTACATGTATGTTAAATGTATACATGTTACATGTATGTTACCTGTATGTTACATGTATGTTACCTGTATGTTAAATGTATACATGTTACATGTATGTTACCTGTATGTTACATGTATGTTACCTGTATGTTACCTGTATGTTACATGTATGTTACCTGTATGTTACCTGTATGTTACATGTATGTTACCTGTATGTTACATGTATGTTACCTGTATGTTACCTGTATGTTACATGTATGTTACCTGTATGTTACATGTATGTTACCTGTATGTTACCTGTATGTTACATGTATGTTACCTGTATGTTACCTGTATGTTACATGTATGTTACATGTATGTTAAATGTATACATGTTACATGTGTGTCACATGTATGTTACATGTATGCTACATGTTTCACTTCGAAATGAATCTGCTAAACAGAAACAACGTTTTGACCAATAAATGCAAACCATGTTTCCCGGTTTTCTCACACCAGTACTTCACACAACATACTTGTCAAGCAACTGGCTGCTTTTCCACATAGGCTGTTAGCCCATTGGTGAAGACGAATGACGCTTGTCACAGTGACTTTTGTCAAACGTCGGAAAGACTGTTGGCCGAGCTGGGGTTCGAACTCACAACCCCTGGAATGACATCCTGCGTCGCTACCGACTGAGATACCGTGACTCGGCACAGACAGAGACAACACATACAGTATTGATTACAGAAGACTGGTTCTATGTGTTAAATCAGGTCTGTGTTTAGGAAAGGGTTAACATGTTATGGTATTTGTAATGTATTTGCAGTTTAATTGAATCTCCGAAAAGGGCCAGTACAAGATTAATTGACAAAAACCTATTTAGACTACATTTCTAGATTAGTTGCCATCTAGATTACATGTTGACGTGTGTATGTTGAAATTAACTTACAACACTGACATTAAGGTAAATCATATGTCAGAGTGTGTTTCACTCATTGGAATTATTTTTGTCTCATTAACATATCCAAGCGGATTGTTGTTCGTGATTCGGTCGAACCAATGAAATCAGTGTTAAAGCTGGTTATAACCAATAAAAACTCGGATTTTTGCGGATGAATTCTATAGTAATGCATGGTTGCAGCCGTTAATTGACTTTTCGAAAGCAGGCTAGTAATGGGGTAGGGGCGAAAAGCCCCTATCTCAAAAACGAAACACGGAAAAGCCCAAATTTAACCTTCAATTTGAGACATATATATGTATTCATTTGTTTGATGTACATGATGTTTATACGCTCTGTTTATATTCTTTTGTGTTATAAAAGTCATGTAAATCTCCTACTGCTTGGAGGAAATAAATAAATAAATAAAAAATATTTTCTATTTCTCTTCTACTTACTGAAGATTTACTACTTTTCAAGGGACATAACTCTCCTTTAAAATAGTGTTGCACTTACAGTTATCTGTTATCAGCTATCAGTTTGTGTACACACACGGACGTTTAACTTATCATAAACAAGGGGCGGACATTTTGTTGAAAATATTCTCTTAAATTTAGATCCCAATTGAACATATGGTTGGATCACTCTGAGTTCTGGTGAGTAACAATATTATTGATAAAGCACCCGTAATGTACGATTTGAAGGATTGGTGTGTTATTCATGAATAAGAGGGTAACCAAGTGTACAGTTGATGTCGGTTTTGAATCATCCAGATCTACAGTACAGTAAAGCCTTCGAGCAGATGTTATCTTTCTGAATTATTGCTCTAGATAGAGTCAGAATAATGAGCAAATCTATTTTATTGTTTTGAGAATCATTGTTGTAAATCGGTTATCTTCTTGGTAATTGTGTAAGATGTCTGGTTAGCATGAACGAGTACAGTCATGACAAGGAATCCGCCGTGGTCGAGTGGTTAGCATCGGGGATATGAAACCGGGCATCCTGCGTTCGATCCCCAGTCGCGGCACGACGGTCATAGTGGAGTGCCCTTGGACAAAGCACATATCCTAGCATAATACTGGTTTGTTTACCCAGGGATCATGAATTAGAGAACTGTCCCAGTAATATAACTGAAATAATGTTGAAAACGGCATGAAACCCCAATAAAACAAAAACACTCAGGACCTGGAGTTATTATATTAGCATGTATAAGTATTATTTGTTATCTGGATACATTATATTACGAATTTATATCAGTTAAACTATTGGAAAAAGGCACTTCGTATACTTTGTCATTTTGTTCTTTCTAAAATTGTATTTAAATGTCGTCTGATACAGATAAGTCAAAACATTGCTCCATCTAGGAAAAGCATTATCTAACAGAACTGAACTCTTTATATCGAATATAATTTGTATCTCCTTCAATATTCAAAGTTTCTGAATAAAAGGTATTAGTAACCGGGCAAATAATATAAAATGAACTGACACACAGCAGAAATAGTTTGCTGTAAAGACATTTTTAACAGGCGAACACTGAACAGGAAACACGTTTTTCAGTTAATATGAAAATGCTACATCCCAAACATATTTCCGTAGACTGTATACTCAAAGCAAACAATGGAATTCCGATAACTCAAACATATGATCATTCGAATATATCACCGTCACAGCAAACGTGCAATAAGAACTGCTTTTCCACTTATTGATACGATCAAATCACCGGATTGCTTTTACTATAAGAATATCTGAAAAATACACATAAATGACGTAGCTGAAAATACTTTAATAAAATACGCATAAATCGAGGGATACCTCGAGCACGTTGGGTCGAAGGGAAAACCAACATTGTGGACTCTGCGTAAAGTATCGACCCAGATAAGCCAAAGCATGCCTAGCCATTTAACCCGGACAGATACTTGTAGCCTCCTGTGGATTTCCTGTTTCAGGATTCATTACTCTATACCTCTATCCCCCTAAAACGCAATGTGTCGACCAGATTAGTCTGCGCGGATTGCGCAGACTTATCTACATCTATACATTACGCAGACTTATCTACATCTATACATTACGCAGACTTATCTACATCTATACATTACGCAGGCTTATCTACATCTATACATTACGCAGACTTATCTACATCTATACATTACGCAGACTTATCTACATCTATACATAACGCAGGCTTATCTACATCTATACATTACGCAGACTTATCTACATCTATACATTACGCAGACTTATCTACATCTATACATTACGGAGGCTTATCTACATCTATACATAACGCAGACTTATCTACATCTATACATTACGCAGGCTTATCTACATCTATACATTACGCAGGCTTATCTACATCACGCATACTTATCTACATCTATACATAACGCAGACTTATCTACATCTATACATAACGCAGACTTATATACATCTATACATAACGCAGACTTATCTACATCTATACATAACGCAGACTTATCTATATCTATACATTACGCAGGCTTATCTACATCTATACATTACGCAGACTTATCTACATCTATACATTACGCAGACTTATCTACATCTATACAATACGCAGACTTATCTACATCTATACATTACGCAGGCTTATCTACATCTATACATTACGCAGGCTTATCTACATCTATACATTACGCAGACTTATCTACATCTATACATTACGCAGGCTTATCTTTTGATCGATACATTACGCAGACTTATCTACATCTATACATTACGCAAGCTTATCTACATCTATACATAACGCAGACTTATCTACATCTATACATTACGCAGACTTATCTACATCTATACATTACGCAGGCTTATCTTTTGATCGATACATTACGCAGACTTATCTACATCTATACATTACGCAGGCTTATCTTTTGATCGATACATTACGCAGACTTATCTACATCTATACATTACGCAGACTTATCTACATCTATACATTACGCAGACTTATCTACATCTATACATTACGCAGACTTATCTACATCTATACATTACGCAGACTTATCTACATCTATACATTACGCAGGCTTATCTACATCTATACATTACGCAGACTTATCTACATCGCAGGCTTATCTAAATCTATACATTACGCAGACTTATCTACATCTATACATTACGCAGGCTTATCTTTTGATCGATACATTACGCAGAGTCCATAACGTTGGTTTCCTCGTTGAACGGCTCATATTTAATGAGGTTACGGTTTTATACGCAAAAGAAACCCGGACAATCGTACCTTACATACCTTATATAGTAACCCGGACAATCGTACCTTATATAGTAACCCGGACAATCGTACCTTACATACCTTATATAGTAACCCGGACAATCGTACCTTACATACCTTATATAGTAATCCGGACAATCGTACCTTACATAATCCGGACAATCGTACCCTACATACCTTATATTACAACCCAGACAATCGTACCTTACATACCTTATATAGTAACCCGGACAATCGTACCTTACATACCTTATATAGTAACCCGGACAATCGTACCTTACATAGTAACCCGGACAATCGTACCTTACATACCTTATATAGTAACCCGGACAATCGTACCTTACATACCTTATATAGTAACCCGGACAATCGTACCCTACATACCTTATATAGTAATTAGGATACAATTAAGCGGCGCCTCAGGGAAACCAACCTTAACCTAATTATTACGCGTGAGAAAAATAATTATATTCCTGATAAGGATCCAAATTAAAGCTGCTGAACGGAGATTAATGAAACATGTGACAACAATGCGAACCGTGCACAGCCCGATCAGACTGCGCAGACGTGCTGGCTGACCTGGGTCTTCATTTGTCGCAGATGTCATATGGTAGGTTCGAAGAGAGCGCCGCTCACTGTGTACTTTACGTTCCAAAGTCAGAAGAAAGATCAGCGGTTAGTCACGATCCCGATTAGATGCTGCACACTGAACGGGTGATATTCAACCGTTTAAAGGCGATAGATAGCTTTACTCAAAATGCAGCCTTTAAAATGTGAGATTAAATTATCCTATGAATGAATATGATTTCTTAAACTAATGTGTGTTCTTTTGAAGGGTGTTTTACACAGATTAAATATATCACAGTTAACCTTTCCCTCATATAGACGCTCTCTGGAGCAGACGGATTTTGGAAAAACATAGTAACAAAAGAAGAAATTGCTCAAAACGAGCAATTTCTCCTATTGCCACAATGTTTTACCACTTTTAGTCATAGATTATTCATTCAATTATAGAGATTTTCTATTTTTTAACAAAATATGTTCAAAGTCGTCTGCTGCAGAATTGACGTATGAGGGAAAGGGTTAACCATTCACACACAGCTGATGAAAGTTAAAAACAAATCGGGTCAATCATGCAGTTTTATCAGAGGTGTAGCCATATTTATATATATGGGTAAATAATCTCTGTTATCAAATAATAGACATGTGACACCATGTATCCTTCGCGTAAAGAGCTGATAAAAAGGGTGAATTTCTCCTACATCGATCCCTCGTATCGTCTTTATTATTATTTCAGATTCAGATATACGTGAGGATTTTAATGATGGCAAGCAATGTATCTATACACACAGGATCGGATGAGACGTCTTTCCATGACTGTGACGTTTGTAAATACCAGAATACGACTTGCGAGGCGGTGTCATACTGTACCAGCTGTGATGAATATCTGTGCAATACTTGTACAAAAGCACACACAGGTTCGAAACTCACCAGAAACCACAAGCTACTAACGGAAAGCAATATGCCATCCTCATCAACTACGGCCAAATCAATATCGCCCATCATGTTTTGTGAAGACCATAAAACAATGATTGTAAATATCTATTGTAAAAATCATGATGACGTCATCTGCAATACATGTAAATTAACCAGCCATAGACACTGTTATACAACTGATATTAACAAACAGGCGAAGCAAATTGAGACAAGTGGTATTTTTAAAGAAACATTGACACGTCTTGAAGATTTAAAGTCCAAATATGACAAGTTGAAAGTATCGAGGAATAAAGACAAAAAGCGTGTTAAGTCAGAGTTAGATAAATGCCTTCAGGACATGCGTCAGATCCGAAAGAATATAAACGAAGCGTTAGATCATATTGAACACAATCTATCGAAGGAAATCCGTCAAATAAATGAAATTACGACCAAAGATATCGAAAACCACAATGCTATCTTGGATGACGCTTTAGCTCAAATATCGAATCAAGTAAAATCCCTTAAAGATTGTGAGAAAGCACGAGATTATGACGTCATGTACGTTGGAATGAAGAAAGCCAGTAGTATTACGAGTAGATATCAGGATATTATTTCGAAAATGGAAAATGAACTTGATCGAACCGAACTAACATTTCAGATTAATGGAGAGCTTTATGACATAGTAAAACACATGCGATCTGTAGATACAGTCCTTATTGACAACTGTCAGGTTTCTCTACAGAACACGGGACTCACTGACGGACATGGGTCATCCTGTGGTGTTTCATACAATAGACATATTCAGAAGTCTCTGATAAACATGGCTATAACGGGTAAACGTGACATCGATGTTGGATCTATAGGGGTATACGGGTGTACCTTCATGCCTGACGGACATCTTGTCCTGTGTTGTGGTGATGACGGACTCATACTACTCGATAAAGACTTCACTGTCAAGTCCCGGTTAGGTGTGAGAGCAGACTGTGTAGCAAGCATCAATCATAATGAGATCGTAATAGCCGCTAGTGGTCAAAAACAGATCCAAAAAGTGAAGCTATTTCCATCGATAGAGGTGACCAAAACGATGAGGATGAATAGAAGATGCTATGGTGTTGCTGTCTCTGGTGAGGAGATATACGTGACCTGTTATGAAGGTTCTGGTGATGGTGAGGTACGTGTACTCAACATGAATGGTGAAGTAAAGCGTAGACTGGGTATGGATAATGGTGAATCTATTTTTAAATGTCCCAACAATGTGACCGTCAATAAGGACGGAAGTAAAGTGTTTGTATCAGATTCATACACTCACAGTGTGACGTGTCTTGATAAACAAGTTTATGTGATCTATCAGTACTCAGACACATACTTGCAATTTCCAGCAGGAATGTACGTAGATCGTGAAGATAACCTGTTGATCTGTGGTTATGGTAGTGACAATGTACATGTAATCGGACAAGATGGCAGAAAAGAGAAGATTGTATTGGCTGAGACAGACGGTATAAAGTCCCCATGGTGTACAGCGTTCAGAGAGAGTGATGGTTGTCTGGTAGTAGGAATGAACGCTAGTACTACTAAACCACTGATCAGTTTTACAGCGAAATAGCTATACGTGTCAATATTTGATTATCACAATACCACTAGTTTTTCATATGTCAATATGTTGTTGAGTCTATATCACTAGGTTTGTTTTATGTCAAAACAGGAACCACGACATAGAATAAATTCCTTTGTGATTATAAAGAAACTGCAAAACTCAGATCAGCATGTGTCTACTCGCAGTCTAGTCATGTTATTCGATGTTCGTTATGCATTTCTGAGAACGTTAGCAAAGCATATACACACTTTGGGAATATATAAAATATGTTTTATAATACTTTGTCTTACTGCAGTAACATGTCTTTGTGTAAGCTGTCATGTTTGTCATGTCACTTTGTAAATATGGTGTATACGGGTCGGAGGCCTAAATACTTTACCAATAAACTTGTATTTCAATTATCGAGATATTATTATTGATTCTGTATATGTCATGAATTTCGGAAAAAAAGGTGGAAAACACCTTTAACGTGACAGTTTAACTCATTCAGTAGTCTTGTGAATTAGCTCTTGCTTGATATGAGCCGTCTCGCGAGAAACTCAACACTGTGGACTCTGCGTAAAGTGTCGATCCGTATCAGCTAAAGCATGCGGTGCAGGCTAACACGGAGAGACATTTTTCGCCTCCTGTGGATTTTCTGTTTCAGGAATCATTACTCTATATCTGTATCCACCTGAGACGGAGTAGGTCGGCCCGGATCAGTGTGCGCGGACAGCGCAGGCTGGTCTGGTCGATACATTACGCAGATGCCATAATGTTGGTTTTCTCGCGGGACGGCTCAATTATGATAAAATTCATACTTATTGGATAGATAACTGGCTATATTGTTAACTCCGTAATTATAGCTGACTCAAACTGCAGCGAAAGATCAGACTATGAATGATATGGACTGCTCTTGGTCTAACAGTTGTTTATAGATAAAGTAAGCCGAGGGCCAGATTTAAAATTACGTAGTTCATGTATTTAATAATATATATTCGGAAAAGTAATTGTTATTAAAAATCATTAAATAAAATTATAACTATACTGATTGTAAGTCTTGCACTCGTACCAGATGTTTCATTCACAATAACCAGAGAACACTATTTGAGCCGTCCCTTGAGAAAACCAACCTTTTGGACTCTGCGTAAAGTATCGACCCTGATCCGACTAAGCATGCCGTGCAGGCTAACCTGTAGATTTTCTGTTTCAGGAATCAATACTCTATATATCTATCCCCCTGAGACGGAATGTGTCTGCCCAGATCAGTATGCGCGGATTGCGCAGGCTGATTTGGTCGATACATTTCGCAGATGCCATGATGTTGATTACCCCCATTTATCAATATTATACATTTTGTCATTTGACGATTGGACCGACAAAAGAAGAGGCGAAGGTAGCAAGTTATCAGAGAAGAAAGTGTTAGAAAATACACAAATACTGTTTAAACGACGTTATACCGAATCCGACTAACGGCTCTGTTCAATTGTAGTACAAGAATTTGTTCAGTTGGTTTCAAAAACGGTTCGGTCTGTCGATGCAGGGAAAGTGGGCTCGAAGTAGATAACAATGCCGCACCACGAAAATCAACCTTCATGTGTTTGCGATAACTGAAGAAACAGATCAAGCTAATTTACGCCACCGCCCAATTTGATCTGTTTTTAACTGTACTTAATAGTCTTTTAAAGTTTCAAAAAACGTATGACAACAGTAAGTGTACCTTTTCATAAGGTAGCATGGGTGTACCGACACGTGTTATTGATGTACGTGATGGTCAGATCCTCAGATATCCGTCTTCTATCAGATGAGTTAACGAGTATAACTCATGACGAAATACTAGGGAGACAGCTCCATTAGTATAACCCGATATTTAACGCGATACTAATAAAGGAGGGATATAGCAGGTTCCGCTCTTTCTGACGGTTAGGGATTCGGGTTCGATCGCCTGAAACAAAGACCATAGTTGGGTCAAGTTGAGCGTGAATGATCCAATACGAAGAATGGAGTCACAAAAGGGGTTAATTGAACTTTTAGCTACAAATGACAACTCCTACCATTCCACTTGACCAATTTCAACGTTACTTCACAGGAATGTTCCTTTGATGGTCCTCTTTCAAAATTGTCCAAAGACTTGCATTCTGTGTAGAACCTTTGTTGCTGCAGCATCAGAAATTGAGAAAGCTCTTGTTAGATTTCAAGATAAAAATAGCTTTTACTGATAAACTATTTCTTTAACTGAGTGTCCACTCCTTGCAGTTTCTTTGAACTCCTGATCAAATTTTCACAGATATTTGCAGTTAAATATATGCTTCTAATTAACTATCATTCAGGTGATCGATTTAGGGCCATCTTGGCCCTCTTGTTTAAGATTCTGCTTCATACTAGTTTCTACATCTACATCTAAAGAATGAGTCATATGTTTTATTGTTTCATAATCATCTTATACTGAGATATCTCACATTTCACTATTCGTAATTTGCTATCAGAGCTTTCACGTTGTTCATTTATATCACTAATTACATACCTATCAATGAGTTACTGGGATTTATCAGTTAATTAATTCTTGTAACTTTCACAGTGAATATCGTCACTAGTGATGATATCACTTTGCCGGAACTACTTTTTTGTAGCTCAGGATATTTTCATAGAGTAGAATAGCTACACATCATTAGCTGGACCAAAATTTTAGATTAAATGAACAGTTTTTATAATTCTTAGAGCTTACCTTGAGTCTTCATTCCTAACTTGAAAATAAACACAATCAGTGCTCTTTTAATTCCATTCCTTTCCTTCTTTTAATCCATGATTGTTCTCTCTGATGTTTATGCAGAAAGTCACATTCCCCTCAGTCAAAGGTGCAAGCAATTGATATTTTAGTAAACAAGCACCTATGACCAAAAGACACATTACAATCTGCCTTTAAAATGCCTTTTAATGGTTGTCCCTTCCTCTCATTTTTCATCATTTGCTTCAATATTGGAGAATAGATAACATTAGAAGTAATCCAAATGAGTCGTCTACTCAACTCTCAATATTGAAAATGGCTGATGTTGTAGATGGTCTAACATTAAATCAAATTGAAGACATTTTGAAGCAGTCAGAGTTTGAAGAACTTCCATTATTTGTTATAGATCTACCTATTAACAATGAACCACAATATTCAGATCAGCCAAGGTTTGGAAACATCAATCAGAATGAAATCAACCAATTTATCAGCAACCAGGAAAATGAAAACACAAAACGCAAAACCTTATCCGATGTGAAATTATTTACAATATTCTGTAAAGAACAAGGGGAATACAGGCCAATTGAACAATTAACTGCACAGGAACTGGACCATTACTTTGGCAATTTTATATCAGTTGTGAAAAAAACCAATAACTCTTGACTATGAACCTTCATCAATTCGTGGCTTTTTATCAAGTCTAGAAAGATATCTACGCCAAAAGGGTTATGCACAAACCATCAACAAAAACCCTATTTTCCCCCACTGTAACAATGCTATCAAGGCAGAGATGTCCTATCTGAAATCGATGGGCCATGGGAACAAACCGAATGAGTCAGACGAGTTGACTGATCAGGACATGGAAAAGCTGTTTGAATGTGGGCAGCTAGGCAATGATAGCCCAATCCAGATTGTAAATCTTCTACATGTGACCTTTTCACTGGTTATGGGAATGAGAGGAGGCAGAGAACAACATAAGTTGAAATGGGGAGACATCGAGATGTGTGTTGATGAAGATGGCGACAAGTACCTTCAACACACAAGGGAAAGACAAACAAAAACAAGGACTGGGGCTGATCCGAAGAACACAAGGAAATTCAAGCCGAAAGCATATAATAATAAAGAAGATGCTAACAGATGCCCCATTTTAGCATATGAAAAAATGAAGGACAATAGACCAACAGCAATGGAATCGCCCGAAAGTCCATTTTTCCTTTCCATCAATCATTCATTTGGACACAAACCCGCCGCTTTAATGTTTAAAAACTGTCCGATGGGAATCAACCACATATATGGACTTTTGAAAAGCATGAAACAAAATTGTGATCAAATCAAAGGGAAAAAAATCACTAACCACAGTGTTAGAAAGCATTTACTCCAGAAATGCAATGCTATTGGTTTACCACCAAACCAAACTATTCAGATAAGTGGACACAAAAACATCGGAAGTATCAATAACTACAGCAAGATGAATCAGAACCAACAAAAAGAAATACCAACCCCGACCCCATTCGGCTCTGGGAATATGACCAACAAGTCTCCAATAATCTACAGTCAAGCGTCAACTTCAAGATCAACATGTGAAATGGATGTCGAGTCCATGTTCCACGGGACAACAATTATCCATGGTGGAACTTTCAATTTATATCGGCACACTGACAGGAAGGAAGAAAGCCCTGTTCCGAGGAGGAAATATAGAAGACTCCTACCTGTTGAATCTGACACGGACTCTCAATCGGATAACTGAACAGTTCTAATGATAATTCATATGTTGTTGTTTTTTCATTAATCGTTGAAAATAACAGTGACACGGCTAGAAAGAAATTATGAATAGCCTCACAACTTTCACTTTGGAATGTATTTCCTTTACATTAATGCTACATTGAAAAATAAAATGAAACTATAATATGCACATATTTTCCATATTCCATTAGCACTTTGCACATTCAGATAACGTTTATTCCTTCTTTTCACTCCTATGCCTGTGTGTATAGTATACACATCTCGTGACCTGGTGACCTCAGGTGTCCACAAACTGTGTCCATGCTGGACTCGATTTACAGTCTATTTTTTCGTCGCTGTTACACGCACGACATCTCATTATAACTTAATATTAGAATAATATAATCCACAATCCATCTTTCCACAACGAATTTAATCACTATTTATTTTGATTTAATAATAAATATCCAAAATTCACCACGACCACTTTCCTACCCGCTTCAATCAAAACACAAAAATGACGCCGACGTTTTAAAATTAATGACGCAGTGTGTATTCATGCGCGGCAGTTAGGTCACGGGGCGTGGCTTAGTCTCTCTCTCTCTCTTCATGGCGTTTACATTTTCCCACATTAAAATCATTAGAAAGGTATATAATAAATATAATAATCAACTGCATTTGTGTGATATTAAAAATCTGTCACTTGAATGGGATGTTATCAGGTCGGAAAAAACTCGTTCTTCGAACTCGTTTTTTCCGACCTGATAACATCCCATTCGCGTGACAGATTTTTAATATCACACAAATGCAGTTGATTATCCTCTCTTAATTGTGTTCTCACGTTCTTTGAATTGATCCGTTAAACGTTCGTTTCTGCTATTCATGTCCTTGATCTTGAATTCAAGATCCGCTATTTCGGTTTTTAGGATCATTCGATCATATTTCAATGAGTCATTTTCTGTCTTCAGTTTATCAACTTGATTGTTTTCTTCTTTAAGCAATCCGATATCTTCTACTAACGCCCTCTTTTCTTCTTCTTATGTTGTTTTTTCTTCTTTCAGGTTCTCAATATTAAGCATCAAATATTAAAATTAGGAGGAATGCCTACTTCAAACATTATTTTCCAAGTATAGTAAACTCTCGAAATCTAGACATTGAATTTCTGATTATGTATACATATCACAAACGTCTTATAACGCTAGATTATTTCTGAGAAACTTTAACACAAACGTTAACTCACATGAGCCATATCAATGGCTGAGGTTATTTAATATTTTGTCGACATTCGTGTATATTGATATACGAGGGCTGTCCCACTAAATCGTAGACTTAAATTATTTCTGGAAAACTAATGAACTATGTTTTTAACAGATGATGATCTTCTCTGATTATAATTTATCTCGTCTTGCACATAAACATGTTTTTTAGCAGGTTAATGATTATTTATAATCATAAGAAATGTTGAGAGGATGTTTAGGACTATACAATAATAAAAAATATATACTAAGTAGCTATTGTGTATCTTACTTTAATAAAAACATAGACATGTTAGACATGTTAATATGTCTCTCATTATACTCGGTAGACAGTAATAACGAGATAGCGAAACATATGATTGATATTCAATGACGAGTGCACTTATATAATCATCATTGACTATTAATTAATAGTATATTCTCATGTAGACTCTTCCTCAGAATCTGAAATTGGTATATACACCGGAATATGTGGCGCAATGACATCATTGAAGTCACGGATTGAGATGTGTTGATCGCTCCCCGACTGAAGTGATGTTTGATTGTCTTTAATAATTCCTGATGTTGTCGGTACTTCCGAAATTGATTTAGAACTGTTAAAGGACGTACCATCAGATGAGGATGATGGTGCGGCTTCCGAAATTGTCACAGCACTAGTAGCAAGTGTATTGTTAGAGGTAGTCGAGTGAACTCTCTCAGCTTTGTTAGAAAGTGTATCGCTGAGCGAAGTTGAAGACGCGTTTGCCGAAGGAGTTGATGTTTTAGGTACCTTTAACTTTGCTAAATATGGGTCGAAAATGTTGATCCTTTTCCTGGATTGCACATTCGCATGTGAATCACTTACTGAATTTGACATTAAGTCAATTTCCGTTTGTAATTTTGTATAGAAGGATGCAGATTCCTGCTGTTTTTTAATTATCGCAGTAATTGACTCATTTTGTAGCTTGTTAAAGGCAGTTGAGAACTCAAAGTTTTTAATGTTTAATATGTCTCTCTCATCCAGAAGCTCCTTCGAAATTGTTACTTTTTTCGACTTTCACCTCATCATTTTCTTTCTTCAGAATGTCTATCGAAATAAAAAGCCGATATACGCGTCTTCAACTCATTATTCTCTTTTTCACACTCTTTTATGTATTTAAACATTTTTCATTTTGGTTTGATAAAATGTCATTTTTAAAAACAAAATTATCAATTTTTGATTTTAAATCCAAAATTTCACTTGATTGATCAGTTATCGTAGATTTTAAATTTGTACACACCTCCACACTTGATATAAAATCGTTTTTCACTTTCAACAATTCCTGCGTTATGCTATCATTTTCGTCCCGCAATTGTTGGATGGTTAGCGAATATATGTAACGTGTTATGATGGTTTTACGTGAAAACGTGTTATAACTTGTTTTCCAAAAACTGCAAATATATATAGGATTCGAATTGGAGTTACGTAGGCGTAAATGGTTAGCGCAACACATGAAAAGTGTGCTCTTAAGTTTACACGAATAAGATCAGATTATGAGCTATTTTAAATTTGACATTTATTGCGATAGTTGTAGAAACATATGTTTGTTTTGTTTTATTGAGGTTTTACGCCGTTTCCAACATTAGAATTGTGTATACAGAGGAGAAGAACGAAATGCATGCTGATCTTAGTATGTGCTAATGATTTGTTGATAAACGTACATTGTGCCGTGTCACGTAACCATCTCCCATTTAAGGAGGGAGGAAACTAGAACACGTTCAATCATCCATCCGTTCTATTGAAACAGAATTGCTAAATAAAAACACATGACTAAAACTTGTGTTTTAGCTGAAAAAGTGTTATCACACTTAAGTATTACCATGGTCAATTATATCCAATTAAAACACAATTTGAATGCAATTTCAGTAAAAAGTAGAGTATATCGTTATAAATGGAAAATAAAGCAAATAACTTTTGAATAATATCGCATTTATATACAGACTGAGCGTGACTTTTGTTAAAGAAAAAAATAATAACACAACAGAAAGAGTAAGGGTACATTTGTAGGTCATGGATGGACCTATACATTTTGAATTACAGTTCAAACGATCTTATCTCGAGTCGGTCGTAAAAAACGCATTAATCACTTTAATCCTTCCTTTCCTCATACATTTATATAACGAATGCTTTTTCCTTTGTAATCGCGAAAAGAAATGTTTTACATTTGTGGCAGTTATTGCACGGAAACAGCAACAAACAACACTTTTTGTTAAATAAGGGGCCATAACTCCACCGAATAAAGTCCGCCGAAAGTGACGATCGAACTTGGCCTAGCCCTTAAGGCATTTAACCTTGTTACCAAGTTTGAAAAAAAAAACGGTTAACATTTGTGGCATTTATTGCACGGAAACCAAGTGTGACAGACAGACGGACGAACCCAAATTAATAACCCCCCTTTTTTCTTCGAAAAAGCCGGGGGGGGGGGTGATTAATACGCTTATACAGCACAGGAACTAGGTCACTATATACTGAAGAATACGCTTACATAGCACAAGTACTGTCTGCAGATAGTGTTACCGGGAAAAAACATTTTCTTAGACTTAAACGGTGAAGAGTTCATCAAATTGTGATTACTTTTATAAGCACCATTTTTGGAAGGTGACTAATAGGTGTATGTTGATCTGACGGTGTTAGAATGTTATGAACAGTGTGTTGATTTAGGCAAAGGGAGTTGTATTGGAAAGTAGATCAGTTAATAATTTATTATTACTGTTTATTTGTGCAAGTTCGTTTAATTAAAGAAGTAATTTAAAGCCGCTCATAATTAAAAAGGCATACAGATAATGAAAACGGCATACACATGTTCACTGTTGTACGAAGCCACAGGCTCATGTGATAACGTGATTGTCACTTAAATTGCCTAATTGATTAAAGCTCGCGAAATAGAAGTGAAACTAGCCAAGCGAATGAGAAATATGACTTGATAATCAAATTGTCAAAATACTGTATCATTCCCGAATACTTTTTTTTTCAAAATGTGACCCGGAATTGTCGATGACCCGAAACGAATTCACTGTATATGGATTCTCAGTCAGATCTGTCTGTATTTTGATTTTTAATAAGCTGAGGATGGTTTTCCCCCATACAATGGTTGTGCAGCTAACAACTTTGCACATATCTTGGACAAAACGGGAGGAAATTATATTATATAAGAAATTCATTGAATCAATATGAAAGCATTGTCTCAAAAGTTGAACTTATTCATCATGAGCATTTTCTTCTTTTCATACAATGATTTAAAAATGCATCCGCTGCAAAAACGTCTAAATGCTTCTGCATGTTTAATTTCTTAAGGGTTAATAAATGTTTTTCATACATTTTAGACTTGGACAGTAGAACTGGAAATATAATATGTAAATTTCAATATGGAGAAACAGGAGGGCAATGAAGAAAAGAACAATTCACAATATTTTCACAGACTGATATATCTGGTAATTGACCTGGGAAAGGAGGTGCTTCGAAAGTTGCTTTTAAAAAACATACCACAAGGTCAGACAGTTGAAGAATTTTTAAACAGTGTTGCAAATGTATTGAGCAGCTTAAAGAACAAAAAGGTCTTCAACGACTGCCAATTAGGAATAATAAATGCTGAATCACCAGATGAGTTCCGCTCTGACATATCTTTGTTGTATATTCTTATTTCTAACCTTACAAATATACAGCCACCCACTGGAGGATGGTATATAACATGTTCATTACCATCCGATCAATCATCAGGAGCTCTGCTTATGAATCTAAGAAGAATCGGAAATGAAGCAATATCACATAGGCCGAATAGCATGATGAACGAATCTTTCATTTCAAATTGTCCCCAAACAATGAAATCATAATGTACTTATTTATTATGAATATCTTCAATCGGATTGTCTTTTTGGGGTCAAAAGGTCACTGTAACTAAAAATAGGAAAACAGTAATAAATTAGTTACAGTTGACTTATGTAACCATCTCATTTGCCTGTCCATACACACGACTGATTGTGACAGCCATCCAATGTGAAGATATTCCTTATCATGTCTATGAACTTTCCTCACAGTAAAGTTTGTTTCAATACTTGAAGAATAGCAGTTTTTTGCGGTCATTATAATATGAAAACATTCATTCCGAATGTTTTATATAAAATAAATAAACCGTAAAATGATAATATCAGACGAGCGTCAGTCACATGCAGGCGGTACTCTTGTTCTAGATTATATTTCATCACATTAACTTGTTAGTCCCCTACCGGTGAAAGATCGGGTTTTGGGACTATAGGTTTGGTCGATTCCGTCTGTCTGTCAGTCCCACCTAGCCTTGTCCGGCCCGCATCTTAACCATGCATCATAGGATTTGAAAGAAACTTGACATGATGAGGCGACGTGTCGCGCACAAGACCCAGGTCTGTATCTCAAATGCAAATGACACTTAGATGTCAACGGTCAACATGAGCACTGTTTGATAGGACTGTACCTTGTCTGGCCCGCATCTCAACCATGCATCATTGGATTCCCAAGTAACAAAGCACACATGTTCACCATGATTAGGTGGCGTGTCGCACACAATACCTAGGCCTGTACCTCAAAGGTCAAGATCACACTTAGAGGTCAAAGGTCAAAATGTGTACTGTTTGGTCATTTTCATGAAACGTTCACCATGATGAGGCGGCGTGTCACGCCCCAGACCTGTACCTCAAATGTCAAGGACCCACTAAGAGGTCAAAGGTCAACATGAGTACTGTTTGATAGGACTGTACCTTGTCCGGCCCGCATCTCAACCATGCATCATTCTTGTATTCCCTGCAACACGACATTTAACTTGTTTATTTTGTATTTAGAAGAACCTGGGCACTGATATTTTTGTTAATTATGTAGGTGATGGACGGGTGGATTCTCCAGGGCATACAGCTGAGTACTGTACTTACACAGTGATGAACCAAGAGGACAAGGCAATCCTAGCTCTGGAGATTGTGGACAAGCGAGAAACGGAACTAAAGTCGGTCCTGATGGAGGCAAAAGGATTCAAGCAGGCAATGACTTCAATCAAGGATACAGGTGTGGAACTTGAGGAAGTGGTGACAGACGCACATCCACAGAATTCCCAAATAATGAGTAAGTTGACTTATTTGTAAAGTTAAAATTGTTGAACTGATTTTGATTCATTGAAGGATGTATACACAGGATATAGCCGAACTTTCATGGTAACTAATAAGTGTCATACTGAACATCTTTTCTGGTTGAAATGAGTTATCACCTTCAACACTATTTCTTTTTGTTATCATTAACAGTCCGTTTCGCTGAATTAGGAGGTATACCCATGAAAGAATTTGTGGCGTTACGTCCAAAAATGTATAGCTATATTTATGACAAAGATGATAAAGAAATTAATGAAAAACGGTGTAAAGGCATTTCACGCTCAGTTGTGAAGAAAGAATTGATGCATGAACACTACAAACAAACTCTGCTAAACAGTTCGCTAACTAAGTCCACCATGTTTGGACTACGCAGTGATCACCATATCATGTACTCTTATAAAATAAATAAGATATCTTTGAGTCCTTTTTGTGATAGGAGATATTGGTTGGATGATGGGATAGCAAGTGTAGCTTATGGACATTATGCATTGCCTTAAACTATGTGTCCGTGTTGCTTTAAGACTCCAGTTTGTAAATAAAATTGATTTTAGATAATTTGGTATTATGTTTTATTCTCAAATATCTATTTTACTTGTACATAACCTTGTTTAGTTCATAGTATGCATAAGGTTTTAGTAACAGTTGAAGTTAAATACTACATTTGTTATTATAAATTACTAGATGAATGTTGATGATTTGTTTTGATTGTAACAATTTATAGTTTAGATATGTAATGAATTATTGACATGTTTGTCATTATTTTGTGTAGATTTATTGATGAATGTAAAAAAACCTAGTTATAGAAAGAAAATGTTTTTTATGTTGTGTATATACCTTTGAGCATGTACTCCATTCATTCCGTTGTAACACACAGCACAAGTTTCACTAGAATGAATTTATACGATGTGGTTATGTTGAAGAAAAATAAACCTTCACGGCATGCACAGATATTAAAGTTTACTTCAGTTAAAATATTGCAAGATACAAGTTTAGTAGAACGACGAAACACTCAACGTTTAAACCACACGCTTCTCTCCTGGATCGATAGAAAGCGAAACTGTACTAAACGCTGAACTCATGTGAAAATTTTATCTTTATACACCACAGTTTTGTGGTGGATCGATACAGCTTTCTTACAGTAGCTTTACACCCGCAAACGATGTTTCTTTAGTATCATGGCTCAAACATAAACTTGCTGGGCAGTGGAAAGGAATAAGTCGCTGAACGGTTGGGAGGACTTCAACGCTAAATTGATTTACATCTTTTGTGCAAACAATTACCAGGGTTTTGTTTGGCAAGATATTATATCCATAATGCTGACAGCGTTGCCCTGTAAACTGGTTTAACTCTATTATGTTTGCACAAGTGATTTATGTGAATGTAGCGATGAATATGTCGTGTGGCTTGTCAGAGGTTATGCATTAAAGTCCATGACTAGGACACTTCAACCACGGCAGTACTGATTGATTAGTATTGGGTTGTCTCAGCTTCAGACTGAAACATAGTGAACCCTGTAGGTTTTCTTACTTCCATTCGTCGGTGATCAACTATGTTATATCTTAGTTTAGTTGACTCTAGATGTGTTTGATTGTAGTTCATCATATAAATAACCATGTATTTGTTCTCTTTTTGAAAGTATAAGATCACACATCTAGTGTCAACTAAACTATGAGAACGTGTACACGTTTACACATGTAAACGTATACAAAGTTTAACTTCAGGTGTATGTTAGTTTATACACATTAACTTGAATACAAAACATTACAACAGAACACGCGTTAAACACTCATATTTATTCTTTAAAGTACTTTTAACGAAGTTAAAGCGTATTTTTTGTAGTGTTGTTGACAGAATTACAAAGAATAGAAACACAAAACAATAACTTGATTTTAAATACTTTAATAATGACTATTATACAGAGGAATACAAACGAGTACAATTAAAAAAGGAAATTAAAGAAAGAACAAGAGGCCCATGAGGGCCTATGCTCTACTGGTATGGTTCTTTGGTCATTTTCAATCCAGAGCATGTATGAATGGTGAAGATCGGATAGTAAATGGAGGCTCTTTTGTGTTCACAAGCTGTATTATAGCAATTTTTACAATTTCATGGACCATAATCCAGTCTTGCATGGGCAGATCTGGCTGATTTTCAAAAGGAACCAAGCTCTCATCAATATTTAACTACTATCTAAGTTTGGTGAAGATCAGATAGTAAATGGAGCCTCTATTGTGTTCACATGCTCAATTATAGCAATTTGGACAATTTCAAGGGCCATAATCCAGTCTTGCATGGGCGGATCTGGCTGGTTTACGAAAGGAACTGAGCTCTCATGGATATCTAACTACTGTATAAGTTTGGTTGAGATATAATCAAAAGTGAAGACTGTATCGTGTAAACAAGCTCTTTTATAGCAATTTTGACCATTTCAAGGGCCATAATCCAGTCATGCATGGGCGGATTTGGCTGGTTTTCGAAAAGAACCGAGCTCTTATGGATATCTAACTACTGTATAAGTTTGGTTGAGATACAATAAAAAAAGAAGACTGTATCGTTTTAACAAGCTCTTTTATAGCAATTTTGACCATTTCAAGGGCCATAATCCAGTCATGTATGGGCGGATCTGGCTGGTTTTCGAAAGGAACCGAGCTCTCATGGATATCTAACTACTGTATAAGTTTAGTTGAGATACAATCAAAGGTGAAGACTGTATCGTGTTAACAAGAAATTGTTTACGGACGCACGCACGCACGACGGACAAATCGCCACGACATAAGCCCTTCTGGCCTTTGGCCAGTAGAGCTAAAAACTATAATATGTACTATATATATTCCACATTCTCACATTTGATAGTCATCTAAGAAATCATCCACGTCAATAGATTGATATGTTGATCGTTGTTCGAACAGTTCTGATGGTATTGTTGTCGTTGTTGATGCTGATGTTGCTGATGAGATCAACGATGATGAGGGGGGTGGTGAAACCTGTTCATACTGCCTCGATGTCAACATATTTTTCAACAGTGATGATGTTGAAGGAGGAGCTGTTGCCGTCACTGACACCATCGGTGGAGGTTGTAGAGTTGATGATGAGGGTGGTGTTAATAGCATCATTTGTGGTGGTAGTGTAGATGGGATTGATGATGTTTGCATCATCATCTGTCGGGGTAGAATTGGTTGCGCATTTATCAACTGTGAGGGTTGTGTTTATACCATCATTTGTGGTGGTAGTGTAGATGATGGTATTGATGATGATTGCATCATCATCTGTCGGGGAAGATTTGGTTGCGCATTCATCAACTGTGAGGGTTGTGTTGATGTTGATGATAACGATGTTGTTGATGACTTTAGCCGATGTGTAGAATAAAAGTCGGACACACGACTCCACTAGTTACCAACACGCACAAGTTTTGTTCTCAACAAACTCTGGGTTCCTTGAATTTTCTTTATCATTCACCAACGGCCTCTTCATGGGTTGGTTAATCTTAAAAGTAAAATGCAAACAAATATTTTATTAATACATATTTCTCACTTTAATGAACAAGTAATAATGATAACCACAACCATAACACAGTCGGTAACGAACTGGGCTAGGAACTACAGGTCTCGGGTTCAAACCCTACATGTGGCAAGTCATACCCTATTATGAACAAGAGGCCCATGAGGGCCTATGCTCTACTGGTATGGTTCTTTGGTCATTTTCAATCCAGAGCATGTATGTATGGTGAAGATCGGATAGTAAATGGAGGCTCTTTTGTGTTCAAAAGCTGTATTATAGCAATTTTTACAATTTCATGGGCCATAATCCAGTCTTGCATGGGCGGATCTAGCTGGTTTTCAAAAGG
This sequence comes from Serripes groenlandicus, assembly GCA_031761405.1. Lineage (NCBI taxonomy): Eukaryota > Metazoa > Mollusca > Bivalvia > Cardiida > Cardiidae > Serripes > Serripes groenlandicus. Next base: position 28,108,552 of record JASEVX010000014.1, read on the forward strand.
AACCAAGCTCTCATCAATATTTAACTACTATCTAAGTTTGGTGAAGATCAGATAGTAAATGGAGCCTCTATTGTGTTCACATGCTCAATTATAGCAATTTGGACAATTTCAAGGGCCATAATCCAGTCTTGCATGGGCGGATCTGGCTGGTTTAGGAAAGGAACCGAGCTCTCATGGATATCCAACTACTGTATAAGTTTGGTTGAGATACAATCAAACGTGAAGACTGTATCGTGTTAACAAGCTCTTTTATAGCAATTTTGACCATTTCAAGGGCCATAATCCAGTCTTGCATGGGCGGATCTAACTGGTTTTCGAAAGGAACCGAGCTCTCATGAATATCTAACTACTGTATAAGTTTGGTTGAGATACAATTAGAAGTGAAGACTGTATCGTGTTAACAAGCTCTTTTATAGCAATTTTGACCATTTCAAGGGCCATAATCCAGTCATGCATGGGCGGATCTGGCTGGTTTTCGAAAGGAACCGAGCTCTCATGGATATCTAACTACTGTATAAGTTTGGTTGAGATACAATCAAACGTGAAGACTGTATCGTGTTAACAAGCTCTTTTATAGCAATTTTGACCATTTCAAGGGCCATAATCCAGTCATGCATGGGCGGATCTGGCTGGTTTTCGAAAGTGAAGACTGTATCGTGTTAACAAGAAATTGTTTACGGACGCACGCACGCACGCACGCACGGACGACGGACACATCGCCACGACATAAGCCCTTCTGGCCTTTGGCCAGTAGAGCTAAAAATGACTAAAATGTTAATTCCCCCTCCGACATGTAGAGAAGTACCAGCTTGTAGGAGGGTAAGTTAGTATTGGTAAAAGAAAATTCATCAAAGAAAACTAAATAAAAAATAAAACGACCATCGTACATAACTGAAAAATTGTTGATAAACGATGTAAAATAAACCAGCTAAACAAACAAAACAAGTAATAATACTAAATATTGTAAATTGCCATAACAGTTTGTAAATTACATGTATTAAACCAATAAAAACATATTAAATCATAAGACTAACCTTTTTCATGTTGATAGTTTCCCCCTCCTTCACCAGAGCAGGGGCTAGCTTCAGCAACTCCTGGAAGTCTGTTAATTCCATGCTAACAAATTTGCGTTTCTTTTCATCTCCAAGGTGCACATAATGGTTTTCAATAAAAGTGTTTATGGCTACTTTATAGCGACCATAGCCAAACTCTTGGCTAACGCGGAAAACATTCCCCGTGCTATTATCAATCATTCTAAATGTTGTAGACATGTTGCTGTGTACTTTAGCAGAAGACAGAATGATTAATTGGTAAATGGTGTCTTCTTATATAGGACTCAAACCCAGCAGGGCAAAATTTTCGCCAAACTCTATAATTGGTTGACTTTTACAGAGTTTCCAGATCACGTGGTGTGAATATTAATAAGGTTTCTAACCATATATAAATTTTCCCTTAGTATCCAAGGTTATTATAGCTTCGTCATTTGTCCATTATCCGTGTCATGGTCAACCCCACTTCATAATTATTGTGTGCACAAAAAGAGCGCGAAAAGCAGGGTGATTGGCTAAATTTGTTCTAGTTAATAAAACAAACCACACATGTCAGCCTATTATTTTTTATCTGATAGAACACATTTCTATAAATATGCATTTTATTATAGATAATGTTATTAACCACAAACAATATAATTTATACAACTCTTTTCAAATAAACACATTATTAGTCTTTAACAGATAATCTATAACACATTGCATAAGAACTAGCTTCGGTAGTCAATCTCTTTTCTCGGAACGTGTGTTGTTGGCCGGCGCTTTGATCTCTGTGAGATTCGCCACATCATTCAAAATCTTGCATAACTGACCCGTTAGTGACCGTTTACCGGTAGACCTAAAATTTGCTACAAACATCTGGCATGATGCCAATACACGTCCCAAACAGTAATCGTTGGACAATTTTTCATGCAGTTTATTACTCAGTGGTTAAACACTCTACAAGTAAGCACGTGTCTGTTGAAAATTAATTGGTCAAAATCATCATGGGTCTACTATTGCGTTTCATTTTGTTTATTATGGTACATAATCAGTATGTGTGTGGGGATAGTATTGCATTGTGTGCAGATGGAGGATTACCATTTGAAATTAATTGTGAATTTTCAACATCAGGAACATATATTTTCCGAAATTTAGACAGGAAAGTGACAAGGGTTAATTTCATCACATTGCGAAATAGTTACGTTATCCTCCCAAATCCAAATCAGATTCGAGAACTTGTGATCTCGATATTGATGTGGAAGCTCATTGTGTAAGTAAACATGTGTAATCATTTATTGCATAGGATTATATTTATTGTTTATTTGTTAACCCTTTCCCTCATATAGACGCTTTCTGACGCCTCTGCAGCAGACAGCTTTTTGAAAACATAATGGCAAAAGAATAAATTGCAATTTGTTAAACTGTTTTGTTAGATATGCAAATCATTTGATGTATACTGTGATTTTATAGATGTTTAAATAACATTAATCATTTTATGTATACTGTGATTTATAGTTTTTGGTAAATTAGTGTTTAATATTTGTTAAACTGTTTTGTTAGATATGCAAATCATTTGATGTATACTGTGATTTTATAGATTTTTAAATAACAATAATCATTTTATGTATACTGTGATTTATTGTTTTTGGTAAATTAGTGATTTATATTTGTTAAACTGTTTTGTTAGATATGCAAATCATTTGATGTATACTGTGATTGTTTAGCATTGTTCAAGTTTAAATAAAATTATAAACAACCGACTATGTTTGGTGTTAATAGCATCATTTGTGGTGGTAGTGTAGATGGGATTGAGGATGCTTTCTGTGAAGTTTCATCCCAGTTGACCCACTGGTTACAGAGGAGAAAATCATTTCAATCATTTTTTGTATTTCAAGATGAACAATTTTTGCTTCTTCTTCATTGAAATGATTACGAAAACATCTTTGATTGACAGGATTAGAACCCTGGATGAATTCAATATGTAGATGTCTAACAATATCTAAAATATTATCATCTGAAGTTATCTTTCTCCAATTTTCCACAAATGTTTTTAATCTACCAGCAGTTAAATTTTCACTCACCTTTAGAATTGTTTCTTGTACCCCCCTCTGTTTTTTTTTGACTGAACTGTATTAAGTTCAGCTGGGCGTACGTAATTGCCACGCCCTCTTCCTGTGCCTCTTGAGGGTCCACGACGACCACCTCTCTTTCTAAAGTAGCCTCTACTCTGAGGTTGCTGGCTCCGACCAATATCTTTCCCCAGCTTACTCATGTCTTGAATGTCTCGAACATTCTTGTTAATATCATCACCGTATAAGTTGTCTGTGTACGGTTGAGAAGCAGAAGTCAATGGATACAACCTTGGGTCAAGGTCTGAACGGTGACTCTCTTTACGTTTGTTGTTGATCAATTTATTCATTTGACCTAAAAGAGCCATAGAGTTTGTTCCCCATTCCAAAGACTGAGAATCAATATTTGAACTTTCCTTGTCTATAATTTTAGAGAAGTTAGATGCTGCTTTCACTAGAATGTTCTGAATGGCTTGAAACTTAACATCCTCTGATTGCGTTTGAGGCTTAAGCAGTCGCCAAATACAAGTGTTCACCTTTGTTTTCACCAATACCTCACAATTTACTGGGCGATGAATATCTTTCAACATGTCATTTAATGTGTCATCAGAAACACCATTTCTGAAGGATGTACAGTCAAACTTGTATTAAGAGACCACCCAAGGGAAATGCTATAAGTGGTCTCTTAAGACAGGTGGTCTCTTATTGAGGTACAAATGTATTTTTCTTTTTTTGGGTCTTATATATACTACATTATACATGTACATGTATTGGTATTAAAGAATAAATAACAATAAACATTTTGTTGTTCTTCTAATTTTATATTTTATTTCAATATTAATAATATTTATTTGCAAAAGTGTATGTTGATAAATAAAACATATATAAATTTAAATCACAAACTTGATTGTCATTTATTATTTGATGTTTTTGTTTAACTATAACATGAACAGGATATGTACATGTATGTTCAGTAGAAGAATAGAGCACTACTTCTTACTAAAAAAGTCACTGATCGTGTTCTGTTTCAAAGACTGTCCATCTAAAAACAAATTATTTAAGGAGTCATTTAAAGACATTGTCAGGTTTAAAATCTTTGAGTGTCCACATATTTGCTAATTTAATCTAATAAAAGAGCCGATTAAATAAACGTGCCATCACTATTAGAAAGCAAAAAACAAACACTGTAAGATCCAATTAAAGAGATCAAAAAGTCGGACCAAAATTGTCATAATTAATCCCAAAACTATCCACGGGGTGATTTAACACGGTCAATAATTGACGTTAGAGTGTATTAAGTACAAACTGATAAACATGCAATTATCGGCTTTTACCACTGTGATACATCTGCAGTATTTGAGAGTCGTAACACAGACAATAACTGTAGCTAAAGTGTATTAAATACAAACTGCTAACAATGCAATTATCGGTTTTTACCCACTCTAATACACGTCTGCAGAATTTGACCTCGGGTAATTTTACATGTAACACCTTTAGCTTGATGATAATTTAAACCTGTGTGGTTTACACACGACAGTTGTGTTAGGATTATTTGACTGTTAGATTTAAGGTCGCTGAACCGTGGATTTTTATTAAAATGGGAAGGATTTTTGTGTCCGTTGGTCGCAGACAGCAGGATCTCGCTTATTGCAGGTTAATTTATGACTAAAAATCATCGGGGGGAGTTCAATGTGGTCGCATACACCAGGGGGTCGGTTTTACCAGGTGGTCGGTAGTACAGGTTTGACTGTATTTATGAAATTCGCTAGACTTTCATTAATTTCAGAGTCACATTTTTCTACACATTGATACCTGTCGTACAGGTCTTTGTAAATAATATCATTTTCACCAGTGTCTCTTGGGTGGGGTTACTTTGTTTGTTTGTTTGTTTGTTTGTTTGGAGTTTAACGCCGCTTTCAACAGCTTTGGTCATATCACGGCGGTCAGTGCACCTACCCATGTTTTCCTGGCTTTCCCACACCAGTACTTACACAACATTCTTTCGAAGCCACTGACTACTTTCTCACATAGATCAGAGGTGAGAGGCAATGGAAAACATCGCCCGAAAGAATGTCGCCGCAACCGGGTATCGAACCCGTGACCTCCAGATCACGAGTCAGATACGCTACCAATTGAGCTACCCGGCCGGGTCGGGTGGGGTTACACAAATGGACTCGTCATCTGTTTCAGGCATTTGATTCTCAGAATCATAGTCGTATTCTTCAGAATGATACAAATCGTCCACACGCTTAGCAAGCGACTCTAATTTAGTTCCCTGTGTGGTTATGTTACCATTCATTTCTTTCAGAACTAGCAATTTCTTTGCTTGGACTAACGCGTCCGCCATCTTGTTGTAAACACCACGTGTTAACGAACAAATTTATCTCAATTTATTTCTGTCTCACAGAAACCAACAACCTGAATATTTATTTGCATTAATTTAAATTAACCAAGCAAAATAAAGTTTTTTCAATCAAGTTGAAAGAGTTAACGTCGATAAACGACTATGTTTAACTATGAATAAAAAGTGTGAACGTTATGTTTCATGGAAACCAGATCCTGAAGCTGAAGCAATTAATGCATTTTCACTTCATTGGTCTTTGTATAGTCTAATATATGCATTTCCTCCTTTCAGCCTTATTGGCAAAACTGTACAATAACTCACCTTGAGCACTTCGTGCACAGGTGAGCTAAAAACAACAGACAATGATACTTCGTTGGATCATATTTATACAAATATCAGAACACATCAAGTAAAAGCACATGGCACTCTAGAATCTTACTATTCTGACCATAAAGACTTGTATTTGGTATAATTAAGATGAAATATGAAACTTCGTCAATGTTTCAGGTTGCTGAATAATTGGAACGAGCAGTACATAGTATCATGATTCTTAACTTAAAATTCCAAGATGACCTTTGTTTCAACACTTACAAAACCCTTAATATACAAGTTTCATTTAGCTTAGTTCTGTGATAGTTGCGAGCTATACAAAGCTTATTTTTTTTTAAATTAGTCTTCCCAACATTGCAAATGTTTGAGCTTATAATATTATACTTATATGAAGAGATGGTTTTGTTTCAGCTTGATTTGCAAGTTGTGTATTTTGTTTGGCTAAAAAGAATTAAGTAAGATAAAACTTACCAGTAAGCCAGAAAAAAAGTTAACATATATTTATTTTTAAAAACACTAACATTGATTTGCTTCAATAGCTTATTGATTGTTTTTTATTTTACAAATGATAGTAAAAATGATATACATTGATATTTTATGTATACTAAAATAACTGTTGTTACAGAAAAAACTCAGCATTTAAGAATGAACAAATAATTTACGAAATTGAAATTGTCACTATGTTTTAAAATTCCCTACATTCTAAATCTTTTTTCCAGATGTCTGCTTCTCTTGCTGATTTACAGAAAGTTAGTGGTGCATTTGATAGGCCGGTCAAAGTAAAAGTTGCGGACAGAGGGACTCTGGTGAAATACCTGGGAAAAGATGGCGAACAGAAACAGTCCCTGACTGTAGCAGTTACTGATGGTGTTGGAGTTGTAAAGATTATAATTTATGACCAAACAAAGTTTACAAGATTCAGTGTTGGATCCTCAATTACACTGAGAAACGTTATATGCCGTAATGCTACAACACTCGTGGTAACACGAAACTCGAGAGAGTTTTTCTAACCAAGGATTTGGATGTGTCAGAAGACAAGATGGAGGAATCCTCCAAAAGCTCCTTTTCTTACTCTGGCTAAGGGTTTAGCCTCTCCATTCAGGAACTGTGTTTCCATAAAAGGCCAGATTGTGCAGGTAATTTATAGATATATATGTCTGGCTTCTTACTAAAACCCAACTTTCTGTCTACATGACTGTGATGTATATTCCTGGATGCATTTTTCAACAAAAAACTAGATCAGTAGAATGTCTAACTAAAACGTTTTACACCAATTTTCCTCTTATATAATTATGTTATAAAGATGCAACTCATTTTTCTCCTTTACTCTCTTGATCAATAGTAATTCAACCCTTTCCCATATATTAACTAAACCCTTTCCCACATACAACACATCTGAACAATTGTCTCGTAAGACATCAAGCTTAAATATGAACAGCTTCTATAAATGAATGTAACATTAAAATTAGTTGGAAACCTTTTTGACAAAATAGACATTTCTGATTCTAAAGCAAATTTCATAATGCTGTCTGCTAAACATGTCTTCCAAACTTGTTAAAAGAATAAAGTATTCCATTCTTTGCATAACTATGGCTGTCTTGGTAACAGAATGGATAAATATTTTGTTTGAAATAACTGGTCTGATTTTGATATTTGTTTAAGCCTTTACAACAAAGGGATGGAGCTTGATTTCCCTCAAAATTTAATATTCACTGACATCAATTATAGAAAACACTGCAAAACAGATTAACATCTAAATTGCTCTATAAGAGATAGCTAACTGAACTCGCCCTACCCTGATTTGGTGTGACCCCGTGTTGGGCCAATCTTGACCCCATGGCAATAATATGAACACTGGCGCTATTTTACGTATCATGGGGAAAATGCCATTCATTTAGCATTTTTTACTTTTTATGTTGAACAATTTAATTTTGTTAAATAGTAATATATTCCAAATGCTTTCTTGTGGCTACAACACTGAATATTAAATATAGTTACCCTAAAATCTAGATTTAAGTTAATTGACATTCTTGTTCACTGAAAATTACAATACTGAGATGTTTTTAGTACCTACTATCTAATATAAGCAATTTTCAGAGTTTTCCGCTTCAAAAACATATGACAAATGAGTCATTTGGTGACAATTAGAAGTTTTATATTGATATATACAGATAAATCACTAAAACAAGAGGGCCATGATGGCCCTTGAATCGCTCACCTGATTTTTTTTTTTTCACTTTAGCTATATAAGCCTCGCCCCCTGGCAGCCAGTTTCCGACCAATCAACTTGGCTTGAAGGAATCTGATAGAGGGTCACCCTAGGAACATTTCTACAAAATTATTTGAAAATCGGCCAGATACTTTTGGAGGAGAAGATTTTTTAAGTTGTCACTATAGCCATATAATGCAAAATAGCCCTGCCTACTGGCGGCCATGTTTTTTGACCAATCAACATGGCTTGAAGGAATCTGAAAGTGGGTCATCCAAGGAACATTTCTACAAAATTATTTGAAAATCGGGCCGACACTTTTGGAGAAGAAGATTTTTTAAGTTTGCACTATAGCCATATAAGGCAAAATAGCCCCCCCCCCCCACCCCCCCCCCATGGCGGCCATGTTTTTCGACCAATCAACATGGCTTGAAGGAATCTGATAGAGGGTCACCCAAGGAACATTTCTACAAAATCATTTGAAAATCAGCCTGACACTTTCGGAGGAGAAGATTATTTAAGTTTTCACTATAGCCATATAAGGCAAAATAGCCCCGCCCCCCCTGGCGGCCATGTTTTTCGACCAATCAACACGGCTTGAAGGAATCTGATAGAGGGTCATCCAAGGAACATTTCTACAAAATAATTTGAAAATCTGCCAACCAATTTGGGAGAAGAAGAATTTTGAAGTTTTTTCGGTTTCGTTGCCATGGAAACCAGAATTTTGCATGGATCCCAAAAATTTGAAGGAATTCTGGTGAGGTCAATGAGAGGATGCTTTCTGTGAAGTTTCATCCAAATTGACCCACTGGTTACTGAGGAGAAGAAGTTGACGCACGACGCACGACGGTCAAAAGGCGATCACAATAACTCACCTTGAGCAAAGCTCAGGTGAGCTAAAAATGAGGAAAGTAAGAGCTCTCTAGTCAGTCTCTACTTAATCAGTTTTACTATGTCTCGAAATATCTGCCAATTTCTCAGGTGCAAGGCGAGAATGGATATTTTCTCCGCAAGAGAAAGATTTAAAATCCGGAAATGCTACATTGCACATGTGTATAGATCTATGCGTATTAGGCATATGTACAGAACGTCTGGCTTATATGGTAAGCATTACATATACCCTTATTATACAATTTTCATTATCATACACCATATAAACAAACAGAATAAAGGAAAATGACAGAATAAACTATTCCCGATAAGGTAAAGGGGCAGAGTGTTGGTGTGTCCTTGATGAATTCACTTACAGTTCTTATTATCTTTCACTTTCCTAACAACCCATTCATATATGATATTTAGGCACACAGTATATTCACTTAGAGCTAACAGTGCAGGATAAGACCAAACTGCATATATGTACAGGCTAATCCTGGTCTCTACTGATATGCAATGCCTATGGTACTTTCATCATGCAGAGTAAGTACCAAATTTATTTTTTATCAAAATTATCTTGAATTAGATGATGTGTAAAGGATCTTTAAAGGCTCTGTTAATAATTAAGTCAAATTAACATGGTCAACTCACTAAACTGCACAGATCATGGCTGATGTGTTATCTAGAGAATGGCCAGGGTAATGAGAGGTCAAATTGTTTATGTTACATGTTACTGTTAACCTTTCACATTGAGTGGGCATCATGCTGGGCGGGGAAACTGAACTTTTCAGACAAAATGCCCCAGCTCATTTTTAGCTCCGAAGGCCTCTGGGGCTTACACCATGCAGACTTCGTCCTCGATCAATATTACTTTTCATAGGTCTACAAAACTGTATTTTAACCTCAAAATCAGTCTACAATTGTATGATATGGCATAGATGTTCCTTTCAGATGTTTTGCCAAAGTTTTAGTATGTGAAAAAACATGATCGCCGTGGGCAGGGCTTTCTTTCCATTTATGAAATGGTATAAAAATGAATCCTATTTGAATTATCAATGCAATTTTCACCTCATCTTCTTTAAAAAGAATCCGCTATGAATTTCTCATCTTGACTCGTAAAAGTCAAATGATAGGCAGTAGAGCGATACAGGGCCATCATGGCACACTTGTTTATCATAGCGTAATATCTGTAGGTAGATGAATTTATGTATGGTTGCAGACGATAGGTTAATCTGATTTTACGTTACTCCCACTTTTACGAGAGGACATTATCATAGGTTTTTGACAAAACTTACCTTCACGTGCTTCATAAATATTCATAACGTCCGCATATGTTAAATGTTGTGCTCTCAGCGTCGGAACGACATTTTCACGAACATATTCTTACGTTTCGGACCTGTTTCAGTATTACAAAAATGTCTCAACAATCTGATAGATTTGTGTTGACTGTGAACGCGGAAGATCTCCAAAAGGTTATTACTTATGCAAAGAAGGAAAAACTGGATTTCGATGTAAGTTTTCTTTATTAAGTTTAAATTAGTCTTCTACCGGGACTATATGTATAGTTTGACGCGTTTTCAGAAAAGGGGAGTCGCGGTGTCCAGGAAAAATATTACTATCCAACATTTATTATAGAGACTATAATAAGTGTTGAATAATAATATACTCTATAATATATGATTGATATTTTTTCCAGAATACCACACCAACTTCCTTTGGATGTCAGATGATAAGTTAAAGCGCTGTGGTATTAGAGGAAATTGTTCATAGGGAGCATTGTCTGCGTTTGTCAAAATGTGTTCACTGTTTTAAACTTACTACTCTAGTTCTAAGGAATCTGCTGCTGGCTTGTGTTGGCATTATACTCTGAAAATTGCAACTCGGATAGATCGTATATACAGTTAGTGCGAACATTTTTTCTCGGTCCCTTGCACTACGAACTACCGAAGTTTAACAGTAATTACACAATATTTGCTAGTAATATATTTATTTATCCTTGTTAATTGCAGGTCAAAGAAAGAGTGATGGCCTTTAAACAGCAGGCTCAAATGGACGTTGTGGAGAAGTACTGCACTGACCAAGGAATCGAGTTGGACGGGCAGTAACTGTAAGTGCTATATTTGTCTTTGAATGAATTTCATGTACAGTTGATATTTGATAACATGATCTGTATTTAATTAATATATATGCGCTTAATTAAGAAAATACAATGGTAGTACCTATATTCAAGTAATTAATAAAATACAATGATACTACCTTATATAACATACTTGCTACCTTCAAAATAACACTCGTGACAGACTTTCGCCACGCCTGTTTTACAGATTTTACACACTTTTTGGTTGGTATAAAAAACAATACACTGACCAAATGCATTCAAACGAATCTACTTCTTCAATATTAGATCCCTGGCCGAAGGCCAGAAGATCTTAGGGGATGGCGTTGTTCCCGTCGTCCGTCCGTCCGTAAACTTTTTTATTGTGAACGCGATACAGTTCACAGTTTTCAACCGATTGATTTCAAACTTATACACTATGTTTATATTGATGACAGTTCGGAACCTAAAATGAGCAATATCGGACCATTTGGCTTAGAATTATCCCCCTTGAATGTTAGTATATTGTTAAATTTAGCCTGTGAACACTATACAGTCCACAGTTTCTATTGGATTCTTTTTAAATTTGCACAGTATCTTCATATTGTTGAGAGCTCCTATCGAAAATGAGCAACATCGGACCATTGGGTGCAGAATTATCTGCCCTTGATTTTCACAAAAGTTAAATTCAGCTTGTGACACGATCTAGTTTACAGGTTTCACCCGATTCTTTTTTAAACTTGCACAATATATTTATATTAATGAGAGCTCGGAATCTATCGAAAATGGACACCATAGGACCATAAAGTAGACTTATTTCCCCTTGAATTTCAAAATATTGTTAAATTCAGCTTGTGAAAATGATACAGTCCACAGTTTTCATTTGATTCATTTCAAACTTGCATGGCCTATTTAGATTGATGAGAGCTTGGGACCTTTTGAAAATGAGCAGCCTTTCTTCCAGAATGATCTATTGAATTTGCAAATATTTATGTAAATAACTAGGACAGCCGGAAGCCAGTGGAGTGTCTCAGGCCCTCAAGCATAAAATGTCTGCTGCAGGGAGCAAACGTTGCTTGTTTGCGGTGACAGGTAGTTTGGCAAATTCGGACAATCAAAAATTATGCTCAACTGATGTTTACAAATTGACCTTTGGTAAGCCTGCTGATCTTTGAATATCTCCTGGAATCAGTTCAAACTCGTTTATATCAATTTGGTTACGGATCCTTAATGCAAAAAAAAAGTGTTCTGTTATACACATATATGGGTTACAATTCAAAATAGTGGTTTGTAACCTCATAGTTAAACAAGAGGCCCATGAGGGCCTATGTTCTACTGGTATGGTTCTTTGGTCATTTTCAATCCAGAACATGTATGTATGGTGAAGATCGGATAGTAAATGGAGGCTCTTTTGTGTTCACAAGCTGTATTATAGCAATTTTTACAATTTCATGGGCCATAATCCAGTCTTGCATGGGCGGATCTGGCTGATTTTCAAAAGGAACCAAGCTCTCATCAATATTTAACTACTATCTAAGTTTGATGAAGATCATATAGTAAATGGAGCCTCTATTGTGTTCACATGCTCAATTATAGCAATTTTGACAATTTCAAGGGCCATATTCCAGTCTTGCATGGGCGGATCTGGCTGGTTTACGAAAGGAACTGAGCTCTCATGGATATCTAACTACTGTATAAGTTTGGTTGAGATACAATCAAAAGTGAAGACTGTATCGTGTTAACAAGCTCTTTTATAGCAATTTTGACCATTTCAAGGGACAATTTAAGAACAGTTCATCTGCTACGGTAGAATTCGAAAATTGCAATATCAGTGTTGACAAAAGAAAAATGCTCATTATGATCAATTTATTTTGCCACAACGTATTATGTTCATGTTCGTATCAGCAATGATCAAGATGTCTCTTTGCAATGCACAATCATAAACTAGGGCCGCTTACAGGTTCGAAAGCATTATCTGTCGCCGCAATATAAGCGTTTTATGAAAGTAGAAATAATATACAAATTGTAAAACATTTGTGACCCGTTAAGCGAAAAGGTACCTCCTGCGTGGATGACGCTAGAAAAGGTGCGATAAAGTACGCGAAAATATTTTGTCACATGTTTATACCACTACCACATAAAGGACTTTGCCATCTGTCCATAGTTAAGACACGGTTTATAGGGCTCAAATATACATTTTTGGTACACTGTTGACTAGTTTTAGACCCAAAGGAAAACATTGTGGGAAATGGAGAAATTGCTCATGATGAGCAATTTCTCCTTTTCCCACAAAGTTTTCAAAAGGACAATGCTGTATATCCATAAATATCGTATCTGTGTGGTAACGGGTTTTAGAAAAGTTTATTGGGCAAATAATGGTATATTTTCCAATCTATACTCATTGTAGATACATTTTATTGCAAGTAAATAAAACAAGAGGGCCATGATGGCCCTGGAATCGCTCACCTGATTTTTTTTTTTTTTGTTGTTCAAAATAATTTTCAAATTGAGCCAGCACTTTTGGACAAGAAGATTTTTTAAGATTTGGCAATTTTCCCCTTTTCTGATGCCGCAGCAACCAAAGTTCTACTTGAAATTAAATTCTTTGAACAATTTTGAAAGGGGACCACCTAAGGACCATCCTGTGAAGTAATTTTGAAATCTGGCTAGTACTTTTGGACAAGAAGATTTTTAAAGTTTTAGCAATGTACATATAAGGAAAACAAGCCCCGCCCCGTTGCGGCCATGTTTTTCAGCACTTTTGGACAAGAAGTTTTTTTAAGATTTGGCAATTTTCCCCTTTTCTAATGCCGCAGCAACCAAAGTTCTACTTGGAATTAAATTCTTTGAACAACATTGAAAGGGGACCACCTTAGGACCATTTCCAAAAGTTATTTTGAAATCTGGCCAGTACTTTTGGACAAGAAGATTTTTAAAGTTTTAACAATGCACATATAAGGAAAACAAGCCCCACCCCCTTGCGGCCATGTTTTTCAACGGATCGGAAATATTTGAACAAGCTTGGTAGGGGGTGCCCTAAGGAACATTTGTGCAAAATAATTTTCAAATCGGGCCAGCACATTTGGACAAGAAGATTTTTTAAGATTTGGCAATTTTCCCCTTTTCTGATGCCGCAACAGCCAAAGTTCTACTTGGAATTAAATTCTTTGAACAACTTTGAAAGGGGACCAGCTAAGGACCATACCTGTGAAGTTATTTTGAAATCTGTCCATTGGTTTAGTAGAAGAAGTCATTTGTAGGAAATTGTTAACAGACGACGACGACGACGGACATTCAGTGATCACAAAAGCTCACCTTGCACTTCGTGCATAGGTGAGCTAAAAATCAGAAGACGCTTTTCGCTTGACGCGTCACAATTAATACGTTCAAATTGGAAGGTTCATTGTCAAATATTTATCATATTATGCAAAGGGTTATTATTTAGAAATGCCAACTTCCGAATGTTGTATGTGAATGTACCGATTTTCTAAGCAATGTGGTGCAGTCTTTAATCTTTCAACTTATATTTTTCTTAAGGACATTCTCTCGAGTTTTAGATTCTTTCATGTTTTATTTTTCTATATTTTTTCTAATTTTTACTCCATAGTATTCTGAATGCAAATATGCAAAGACAAAAGGGGACACCGGATTCTTTTTTCCATACCGTACGGTTTTTGACATAGTTGTTTGGCATATTTTGCTATAAATTTTGCAACGTTTTTTTTCCTTTTACAATTACAGGACTCCAGGTTTTTATTCTGGTAAATTAATAAGCGCCCAAAATGACCTTAGTTGGAGACGGGCCTTAAAACACCATTCATTCATTATTCTGGACGAACAACTTTTGGCATTGGCACTCCTATACCGACAGGGTGATCTGGTTCTTGAAGAGGGGGCTGATGTCAGGAAAGCCAACAGACATGCTGCCTATAGATTGTTTGTTCTGTTGAGTTATGGGCGCCTTGGATCAGGCAACGGAGTTGTCATTGCGTCATGCTGTGTTTGGATGATCAGGGATAGATACTCCGATCCATTTGGTCAGTATACTGGATTCATAGTAAAAAGGCTTGCATAAATTCATTTCCAGCTCAATTGCAACTAGCACGCTAACAGAGCCTTCAACTAATTCAACTGGCATGCCGACAGAGGTTACAACCAATACAACGGTACGCCGACAGAGGTTATGTTATAACCAATGATTTTAAGACCATTTATTCGTTGATTTGGATGTCCCTATTCCACATATTGTACACATATCAAACCCATTTTTGTTTAAACTCAGTACGTTAATATCTAAACAAGAGGGCCATGCAATGTACTGCAATGCAAAACACATCAAGACAATTATTCTGAATGCAACCTCATTACAAGATTTCTCTGCATTTGGCCTCGTGATCTATATGTTTTACCTGATATGATCCATATTCCAACCTTGATTAGATATCTTCAAGACAATACCCGACATTGTTTCAACTTGCTCAAAGTAAAAATGCAGCCTCCGAAGTTTGAATAATATTTTCCTTTATTAACCTAGTTTCTGACCAAATATGACCCATATTCGAACTAGATGATGTTAACGTAACTTGTTCCGATACCGCTAAATAGTGCAGAGATATTTAACAACAACGGTGATGGGACAGTATATGTTAAGGGATCTCAGTGTCATTATATATACAGAAGACAGTGAAAGTTGGGTCACCTAAATATGGGAGCAGTGGGTTTAGTGACGGTAAAGGCTAACAACGTCTATTGTGGAATATCAGGATCCGTAGCTAAGGTAACTTGTGAAGATTTGACAAATCAATTGTTAGATATTTTACTACCACCACATCAGTGTACGGAAGACAGCTTGTACTTAACTTATAATTAATACTAGTGAAAATGAAAGATTAGATTGTAATGCAGTGCAGTGTTGACCCAGAGGCCGTGATTCAACGTCCTGCTGGCCTGCCTATCGACATAACCGTTACATCTTCCTCATAAGTAGACGGATTTTGACCTCCCATTCTTCTTTCAAAAACTTGGTTTTGTAAATACCCATACATACAGACGCGATGATTGTATAGTTGAATGGGTCGACGCTGACGGGGCTCATTTTTCTTGGATTTTTTTTTTACACATCAACGCAGATGTGAGGGTGGCAGTTTTCAACAAATCTTTAAATGTTAAACAAGCGTTTCGTAAAATATCTACGTCGCTTCGACAGTACTCAAGCATTTCTTTTCTAAGGTCAAAGATCTGTCCTTGTTGTGTTTCAATACAGGTCAAAAACTCGCCTCTTTCGTTGGTTGGTACCCATAAAGGCGCTCCCGTAGAATTTGGGATCAGGGTGGGGTCAGATATAATGTTGATGTTCCCGTGTATTAAACAAAATGAGGAAACCAACCCTTTTTCAGCCCTTTTAACCCAAACGCCTTAGGCAACGCAGCCAGTTTCATGGGCAGAACATTTAAAATATCCATAACGGCAATGTTCAAACCTTTTTCAATTGTCATATACATAACTTTAGAACCAGAATAAATAATTTTATCTGGTCGTATTGACTGATCAATAAGGTACTCTAAAATAACTTTGTACTTTTGGTGTTTTTAAAAAAAAAGCCATTTTCCAAATTCGTCTTGTGTATCATTACCCTCGAAAATAAACTCCCGTTTTCCACAACTGGATGGACAGGGTTGTTTTTCTTCTCCTTTCTCAGTCATTACAACTTTCACAAGGATATCCACAATGTTTACAAGATAGATCAAGTGGTTTTTCCTTACACTTGTCACATACGCTTTGTGCCACGACAAAGTTAGGACGATGGGTCGTCTTTCCACACCAAGACGAACAGCAGTGAAAACTAGGAAACATATTTCGGTTGGTGAACTGAGCATCGTGATGTACATGAGAAAATGTAAAACCACAATAAAAACGAACAAGAGTCAAAAATGTTATTGCAAATAGAGTTTATTTACATCGTATTAAAACAACACGTGATGTGAAATTACCGGTTTTATTGTGGATTTTTGCAAGTATCTACACAGCTCAATTTAAAACAATGGCTCGCTAAGTTGCTCGCTAAGTTGCCATATCTTTTGGTAATTTTCAAACCCTTACGTAGTTTAAAGTTAGCTCCTTTTATTAGATGTTGTATAGTTACGGTTTTGGGGAGTTTATCCGAGTTGAAATCAAAGCCCTGTATTCAGGTCTTTGTTGACCCCAGTCTTGCCTGGTGAACCTAGCTGAATTGTTTCAAAAATAGAAACGGGGGTCGGTCAAAAAACTCGTGGTTGATTGTTTGGTGCTTTTTACCGTTTTCAACATTTTTTAATCTATATTACGGTGTTTCGTAGTTAAATTGTCATTACTACGGATTCTTTTATACTGGCACCAGGCAGTCATTCACGATGCTAATTATAATGTGTTGATAAAAACGCGTGGTTGGTTGTTGGGTGTTTAACGCCGTTTTCAAAAAATTCCCATTTATATATCACGTTGTTTCCTAGATAAATTACCAGTACTACTAGTTCTTTTATACTGACACGAGCTAGTCATTCACGATGTTAACCTCGTAACCCTGAGCGCCTAGGAGGACAGACATTAGCAACATTTTAAAAGTCTGTAGTATGACTCGGTTGGGGATCGATTTCCGTGATCTCCTACTCCCGATACTGAACTTTATACCGTACATTTTAAAGTTACTGTAGTAGTACTACATTTGCAGTATCAATGACGTTAATATATATGTAAAATATTCATTGTAATGGGTCACAACGTAAATTTACAAACATTTTACGAAACAATGGGAGTACATTTTGACATTATTTTTTAGAATCTAAAACAACAAGAGCACCGCGTACGGCAGGCACAAATGCTGGACTGATAGGGAGAAAAAAATGTCATTTTAAACATGTTAGTTAATAACATATTCGCTTTTTTATTGAACCTTGATGAAGTTATCACCTTTTTAAGATCGACAGGATCTGGGGCCCATTTATTTGGTAAGTGTTTACACTCTTCTGTTTGTTCGTGTTTGGTTGGTGTGTTTTTGTTGTTGATTTTAAGACATGTTAGTAGTATAGATAGATCGCTATACGCATTACTTGTGGCTGCGTGACCTCGACCTTGTCCTTGTCCCAGAAAGTTAATCATTCCTTATCTGATCCGGATGTCAGGTCATTAAGCCTTCCAAAAAAGAGTGTATAGACGTGTTGTCATTTAAAACCGCCGCAGTTGAAATTTTACTAGTTCGTGTCTGAACTCGACTTTAACTATAATGAGCATTACAAACGGCTTGATATAGCGTCCAATGAATGTATCGCTTCTAAACAGTAGAATACCGCTTAAGACGGTGCTATACATAAATGAATGTATTCAATGATCCCAAAGGACCAGAAATATTAAACGTGATCATAGGACATGTTCAGTAGTCACGAATGTACTTACCACCGGTTATTCTCACAAAGATTCGTGTTATATATGTATATTATTGTCTAACCTATGGTTAAATTTAGAAAGAGTATGTATCTTATCATTGAGAACGTTCACATCTGGTCTTGGGCTGAAACGTATAAAAAGCCAAAACATTTGGTCACAAATCAGTAGTTGTTTTATCAAGTCCTCCGCTACTCCGACCTTAGAATCACAAAGCCGATTTGCTGCGATTGTAAGGTGAGATCGTTATTTCAGATATTTCACATTTGATGGATTGTACAGACAGCAAAAAATTACCCACTCTACAGTATTCCAATGTATGAAATTTACCTTTTATTAGCTTTACTTTCCGTTATTATTATACTCCACATATATATAATAACTCGGCGTCTGATCATGAACCATGCTGATTGTAATTTTGATAACTACGCTTTATTAAACACATGAAAAAAGGTATTTAATAACATTTTTAACAAAATATGATTATAATAATATAGGTCTTAAAAGGTCGTTTAGCTCGAACATCGGTTACGTCGAAGTAATTTCGAGGGTCCCAATTAGTTCGAGCTATCGAGGTTCGACTGTATATATTATATATATATATATATATATATATATATATATATTTGAATCCACTCACTTTTACATGTATAAACATCCGATGCCTACAATGATAAGGAACTGTGTCAGTACAATAGTTTATCAGTAACTGCCCTAAATTCTCATTTTCTAACGAACATGACCATTGCCTTATCGGTCAATTTTATTACGCTCTGTTGTTACTTTTAACCTCATGTAGCCTATTAAATTATTGACGGTTATCATTATTATTATTATGATTATTATCTTAATATCATGATCAATAAACATGATTCATTCGTTTTTATATTTCAGACTAACAGTATGATGGCGACAGAAGAAAAAACACATTTTATTTTAACTACAAAAACTGTACAAAAAGGAGTATTTCTACCAACCAAACTTCGGGAGGTATACAAGAAACCATACAGGGAGCAAAGTAAGCTACTGCAATCATTTCTAAAAGTTAAAGTGCATGCAAAGCTTACAGTTAACAAAATGTCGGCAACAATTGGACTGGAGTCTCATTGTCAATAATCCAGTATTGCGCGCTCTAGCCAAGTTATGTCTCAACTACTCAATATGGTCACCGAAGTAGATCAGTTCTTTCAAGTATTCACAGACCCTATGAAAGAAACACACACTTTTCATATCGTTTCAGAGGACATCATCCAGATGGAATGGACCCATGAAAAAGGTTGCTAACCCGAAGACAACAAGACTAACATCTATTTGGCCACATTTACCACTTGTTGGGCCAGGCTCGAACTGTACAGCGTCCTTGAACCATTGAACAGACGAGTCCTCTACTACGACACTGACATCTATGTGAGTAGACTTGGACAATACGACCCACCTTTGGGTGATTACTTGATGAATTGGACGGAGGACAACTATTGTAGAGTTTGTATCCGGCGGCCCTAAGAATTACGCCTACAGAACCAACACTGGAAAGGAAACGTGTAAAGTGAGAGGTTACACTCTCAACTACACCAACAGTCGACTTATCAACGTTGAAGCCGTCAAAACAAGTAAACAAACTATTACAATCACCAATCCAAATAAGACAAATTGAAACGAAAGCTCTACAACAGGCAAGAAAGCAAAACATAGACATCTCGACGATTTCGACACTGAACCGTACGGATTTTAGATACAAAACCAATACAAAAAGATGGAGGATATGGAGGAGGAGGGGAACCCTAAATTGTGACTCGTGATTTAGGGTGTGAGTAACCTTTCGATGCGAAACTAAGCGTGTCGAACTATAGAATTCATACACAAGTGAATACCATACAGCGTCAATATAATTTAACCACCAATAACACTAACATCCTCCTAGTATATAAGTGTAGGCTCTGAACGTAAAATATCATTCTACAGGAGACCCCTTGCCTATTTTATTGATATTATATATATATATATATATATATTACACAGATGTCAAAACTAATTTTTTTTATGGACAAATGGGACAGGGCTCTACTTGGTAGAACATATGCAAGTCATTGTTTCGACAATCACAGCATAATCTTTTATACATTACGATCAAATGAAATATTTAAATATTGAAGCAGTGAGAATAGTGTTGTAAACATAAATCCATATCATAGAATACCAGGATCTCTTTCACAGGAAATTTGCCACAAGTTGACATATGAATTAATACAGGTTGTAATACCACACATCATTATGAGACGGACAGACTTTACTAATCCTATTATAAATATCAATGAAAATGATGGGTCAAATTCTGGAATGACTACGAAGTACTTTGACCATGTTTTTATTGACATTTATAGAAAAAAGATTATATCTAAATCTCATTTCCGCAGCACTTTAATTCACGAGCTTGGATATTTTGTTATGCCTTTTAATACCGGTCAAAATGACCTTGCTGCGATCCTACATGAAACACATAAACAGCATTTAGGCAGAATATTTCCAAATTTAGACCATTGTCTGTTGCGGAATCTGTGACTCCTTTTACAGGTAATAAACCGTCTGGTCCCATTGTTGCGGCGATTGGTTTTACAATCGCCACAATGCTAACAAAAACAACGAAACAATTTTCATAGTCCGTTTTGAACAGCCTGTTGACTTTTTATTCCTTACTGCAAACCAATTAACCTACATCCGCACGAGCTCATGTTATATAAAGCAATTATCACTTAAATTGTCTAATTGATTATTAGTCGCCGGGCAGAAGCCCGCGACTTCTATTTTTAATAGCTTTTCGGAAATCACATGGGAGGGGGGGTTATTATTAAAAAAAAATGTTTTTAAATGTCTTGAACATATTACAATTGCGTTTGTTTAAAAACACTAAGTTATGACACATCTAAAATGAAATAAATATTCCGATGTTTTAAGTATGTGCAGTTTCTTTATTTTGACTGGCATTTACGTTTTTGTGTTTTATTTACGAAGACAAATAGTCCCTATTAGCTAGACTGGGATACTTTATTTTCATAAACTATGTAATCAAAAGGCGATAACTACAAACCTTTACGTCGCACAGTCTAATTTGATTACATACGCGTACCTGCTTGCAGCCGATTATCGATATTAAAATCACGTCGAATTCTCCTTTTAATAGATAAGTATCAACATAAACTGGTAACAGAAACAAAAATAAGAATAATTGGTGAAAATATGTCTCAAATATAAGCCTGTTTATCGGTCGTGAACGTCGAAACGCCTTTTCCTCAGTTTGTGACCTAGTTTCATATTGTCAAAATGTAAACAAAGCGAAGTAACCGGAAGTAAAATGTAAACTTAGAAAAGTGACTTTTTTATTCATACAAAAAATGTCGCACGACAAATTGATTTCTTAAACGTCACGAAACGAGTGCATGGGTCGAATATAGGAGAAAGACAGATACTATAGAAATGCTTTTTTCTCTCGAATGCAATAACGCTTTGCCTGATGTTTTATTCACTTTCTTCGATGTTTGACACTACGACTCGATTTTGAAACGATCGAGGGTCAACATTTCGAAAGAATGCTCAAACACCTTATTACAGATAGATAGCTAATATTACACACTTAAATGTTTAAATATATGTGATATTAAATGATTATTTGGCTTGAAACAAATTAAGAGAAGAACGAACTCTGATAAACAATAGATTTAGAAATAAAGAAAATCTGCTCTTTCGCACCCAATTAATTTCATACTTGCCACCTATTAAATAGTAATGGGACTCGCAACTGGCATTTCTCTTGCGCCAAACATATATTGTATGCATCAACGATTTAGATAAACAATTTAGCTGATATGTTGTTTCAAGTGTGGTCTACTTTTTAAACATTTTAACATCTGTGAAATATTTATTATAATTATTATTAAAAAGGAGGAAGTTCATGTCTTCAGCAATTTAACCGTTTTCTCAATGTTTTAAGCGTTTAAAGGTTTTCATTGTTGCTTCAAACATGGAAATATTTAATAGCTTTTTATTGCATGTAGATTTAAATCCCAAAATGTATTAATTTGTTGTGGTTTTATTGACAAATACAAAACATCCAAAATCCTGACCAAAAGAAATCCTGAAATTTGTAGATCAATGTGGAATTTCAAAAATCCTGGAATTAGTCCTTATGAAAACATTATGTGTATGTTTAGACTAATGAAAGTCAAGAATACATGTGTGTTAAAAAATAAATCAATGCAGTCTGTTCCGGCGACATTGATGCTTTGCATCAACTTTCTCTTGTAGCTCGCGGCTTTAATTGACTTTTGATTGAGTTGAGAAATCTAATCAATAATCGTAAGTGGCAGGAGACACTCCGATATTCATATTTTTAAAATCTGAAGCTATCTAAATCCTTATTTTCTAATGTTTTAACAAACAAATTAGGACACGCAGTTATTAGCTTCCTTGGGTAAAATAATTGAAGCATGTTCGGAAGATGGTTTAGCATGGCTAGCTTCGGTAAATGTTTAAATGAAGAATTAACATAGGCCTACGTGAAAACTTTTCTTGTTTCGCGTTACATTACTTACTTGTTTAAAAATACGACAAAACCTGTACTTGCATTTTAATGAGATTTTTACAACAATTGGTAATGGTTGAACAAGTTGAAACGGCGCAATATTTACACAAATCCGCATAGTTAAATTGACCCATATTGAACTTACAGTATAAGCGCATTCATCAGAAAATAAAGTTTGCCACGAGGTCAGTTTAGACTCGATATTACAACTAGAACAAAATCATTAACTTGTTCTTGAGAATTAAACAAATAACATTTATAATATTGATGTGGATAGCCTAACCGTTGCACATGTCGCGGTTCCCGACCGTTTAAGGTAATATTTTTAAATCAGCCATTTAAAGTTGACCTATTTAGTACGTACTGTGTAAGCGCATTCATCATCAAATAACCGACCTTTTTCTTTGTTCTTACTAATTCGTTTTACATAGAAATTCTCGGACCTTTCTTATTTCATTTTACCCTCAATTTCGTTCTGACGACGTGAACTGATCGTAATGCCCCTTTATATGCTGAGTTTAACTAAAATCTTCTCGAAGAGAAGGATAATAATATTACATTTTTTCCCCAAAATCAAAGGAAATGGATATTTTAGTGTAACACGCCCATCTAGCAAATTAAAGCATTAACTCTGTCCGACATCAGTCGTTATTTCAGGCTTTCAGCGTTCTACCGACTACAGGGCTTGTGTTTGATAGTATCATGCTCCTGGAACAAGTTTGTGTACGTGTGGTTCGTGAAAAAGATTAACCGGAAATAAACATTACCCTTAAAACAAATGAATACGCTTATACATCACATGAAGTAGGTCACCATATACTGAATAATCCGCTTACACAACACATAGGTCAAATGTCGGCAAATATTAATAGGGTCTGTCATCCGAGTTTGCATAGTCGCAGAATTCGTTATCTTTCACACAATTGTCAAATGTTTCACATTCGACCCATTTCCGTTGTCGTACGTTTCATCGTGGTCTCGCGTTGTCGCCCTCAGGGTGAAAACGAGATACATAGACGCGAAAACACGATAAACTTGGGCGCGATAGAGCCATAACGCGATAAGAGATCGCGAAAACACGATGCAAAACATATCGTGTGTTTCGCCTTCGCGTTTTAGAGCGAAAACGAGGAAACACGATATTAATCACAGGGGTTCTACATTACCATATAGATGTTACACTATAAAAAAGGAAAAGGGAGGGCACTCTTTTTGGCACTGAAATCGAAAGTATACATTTATCCCGGTATCAATTCGTTTTAAGAACGAATTGTGTAATGGCAGTGTTAATATCTTGTTTATATTTAGTATTCCACCGAATAATTTACCTAAATGTTGCCTTTCAGCTAAGATAATTGCATTTGAACATCAAAATCGGTATTTTACAACTGCGTATGATGTCAACTTCCGGTTTGCTCCAACTGAATGAGTGCGTTCTCATTGGTCAAAAATAAAACAAAATAAAACAAAATTAATTTTTGAAAATATTAAATAAAATAAGTTTATACGGCAGTTTGCGTGATTTTCGGCGTGTTTTTGACAGCTACTACCAGTTATCATGAAAAACCACCAGTTGCCAAGAATTGTGCTGTTCTCTCTCCCTCCCTCCACAGAAATTCAACAGTAGCATAAAAATCTCTTCCCTACTCTTTCTCTCTCTCACTCCACAGGATTCGACATTATCATAACAATCTCTCTCCAATTACCTCCTTTCCTCTCTCTCTTTTCTCCCTCCACAGGGATTCAACATTAGCATATAAAATACTATAAAAGAGAGGCTATTTTTTAATAGTGCAACTGTCTGTATGGTAATACTGAATCTCTGTGCTTCCCTGCCCCTCTTCTATCATTCTCTCCCTCACTCCATTCTCCTCTCTTTCTACCTTTCTCTATCTCTATCTATTTTTCTCTCCACCAAAGAACATAAGGTAATTGTTTTGCTCAATGAAATTCTTACCGCAGTTGCCTGCAGAGTTGTAGTAAGTGAGACTAAGCTATGGGGAACAGAGTTGTTAACAACTATTGCTACCCCACCACAAGCTCGAGCACTTGCATCAGATGTTTTATGATAAAATGAATGATATTTAAGAGAAAGACTATGTTTCTCGTAAGCATATAGCTACTGGTTTCTTTTCATTAACTAGAAGAGAAAATTCCTCAAAATTGGCTTTAAATGCACGACAGTTCCACTGGATTATGGAATTCATTTCGAATCGCCTTGAAAAACAGGTTCACACATTTTGGTTTCAGCTACCGAAGTCTGCCAGGAATCAATATTATGATTCCAGTCATCTTTCGGATCCGACCATGGACTAGGAGACTCAGTTTCCTGTGTCTCCATGTCATCCAATTTCTCATAACTGTCCGTTCAGACTGTGGAAAAAGGAACATTTTTCATTTGTGTCTAGCGTAGATGTAGATCAGCCTGTGCATCTGCTCCTGATCTACATTGATCACATGTTACTAGCATAACGTCTTTTATCATTAAAACATGTATATTTATCTTAATCAGACTACAATCGGCTGTCAGAAATAAAACGCACTATCAATTATAGCCAGTCGCTGTGAACGAGAAGAAACTACTGAAGACCTACGACATCCCTAATCATTCTGACAGTCGAATCGACCACGGGGGAATCATTGACGCTAACGACAGCATACGCTTTAAATGGATGAATGAATGAAAATTTAAACATAAATAACCAGTTTATTAGACAAAACAATCAAACATGATGTATGCGATACTTAACATTAATATAAAACGACATGTAAGCCAATGTAAAACAGAATTTAGGCAAACAAGCCAAACACTACTATGTAATACTTAACATAAAGATAAACAATATCTGAGAAATGTGAAACAGGATCTGTAAAAGTAATGCATGTGCAAAAGCACAATTTAAGAAATAATCGTATCTTATTAAAAATATTAATTTCCCTAAGGAAATCAAATACAAGTTCAGGTTTGACAGACTCAAAGAGCTGACGCATACTTTGAGCCTTGAAAGATCTATCACGTATTGGAGCGAAATCAGCACATTCCAACATCAATAGGAACGAGAAATTTAGCCACTAAAGAAACGAAAGGTACACCTGGTAATGTTATGACATATGGAAATGGCTTTTCATGTTGTTATATTCCATGTTTTACACAACTTTCAGTACAGCACATTCTTCTGGAATGTGCTGATTTCGCCCAAATACGTGATAGATTTTTCAAGGCTCAAAGTATGCGTCAGCTCTTTGAGTCTTTCAAACCTGAACTTTTATTCGATTTGCTATAAGGGAAATTAATATTTTTAATAAAATATGATTATTTCTTAAATCGTGCTTTTGCACATTCATTACCTTTACTCATCCTGTTCCACATTTTCTCAGATATTGTTTATCTTTATGTTACGTATTACATAGTAATGTTTGGCTTGTTTGCATAAATCCTTTTTTACATTGGCTTACATGTTGTTTTATATTAAATGTTAAGTATGGCATATATCATGTTTGATTGTTTTGTCTAATAAACTGGTTATTTATGTTTCAATTTTAATTATTTCATCATTTGCAGTAAGTAAATTATTAAGCGCCCAAAATGACCTAGTTGTCGATAGGCCTTAAAACACCATTCATTCATTCTTCTGGAATGTGCTGATTTCGCCCCAATACGTGATGGATTTTTCAAGGCTCAAAGTATGCGTCAGCTCTTTGAGTCTGTCAACCTGAATTTTTATTTGATTTTGAAAGAAATTAATATTTTTAAGATATGATTATTTCTTAAATCGTGCTTTTGCACAATCATTTCTTTTACTGATCCTGTTCCACATTTTCTCAGATATTGTTTGTCTTTATGTTAAGTATTACAAAGTACAGTTTGGCTTGTTTTCCTAAATCCTTTTTTACATTGGCTTACATCTTGTTTTATATTAACTGTTAAGTATCGCATACATCATGTCTGATTGTTTTGTCTAATAAACTGGTTTGTATGTTTCAATTTTAATTATTTCATCATTTACAGTAAGTAAATTATTGAGGGTCCAAAATGACCTTAGTTGTCGACTGGCCTTAAAACACCATTCATTCATTCCTATGTGTATCCATGACTAAATTCGGCGCCGAAGTCCGAGAGCTGTGAAACTTTTACCGTCTACTTTGTAAGTCCCGGGTTGTATGCAATAAAAGAAACCGGAACGTCTTGCGGTGTTTTTCGACTTCATGAAGGTCGGGAATAGATAGACCCCAAAAATATGCAGAATTTATTTCTGAGCCAAACTGCGACAAACATGACCTTTCCTTCCTATGTGTAGCCATGCCTAAATTCGGCGCCGAGGTCCGAGAGATGTGCAACTTTTACCGTGTACTATGTTGGTCCCGGGCTGTAGGAAATAAAAGAAACCGGAACGTTCTGTGGTGTTTTTCGACTTCAGAAAGGTCGGGAATAGATACACCCAAAATATGCAGAAATTATTGCTGAGCCAAACTGCGAAAAACATTACCTCTCCTTCCTATGTGTAGCCATGCCTAAATCCGGCACCGATGTCCGAGAGCTGTGAGCAGAGGCCATAACTTTATTGTTACTGTAAATGAAATCTTGAACCCATACAACAACTCATCTCAGACTCACATTGTTATGAAGTTTGGCTCATCTGTTTCAGAGTAAAGGAACATTGTATGGCACAAATGTACATGTATAAAATGCATGAAATAACAAGCTTATTGGCCATAACTCTGGTGTTATATATACTCTTTATTTCCTCTTTTATGAGAAATGTATAAACGGAATAAATAATTATTAAAGAAGGAACATATATAAAAGATAGAAAAAAAAGGAGCAAATGGTGATGATAATCATTGTTGTTATGATAATAGTGATGACATACATATGAACATGCGCACAGTTATCTATCTAGTGTGCATATTGCTGGGCACACCCAAGTCTAAACATATCGTTAACACTGCAAAGTCTAGTGGTTTTGCAATTATTTTAACCCCTTTATAGCTAGCACTTTTACAACATGTATATAATACATAAAGTGACATAACTCTGTATGTAGGAGCAGGAGAGGAAAGGAGACATGACTTATATTAGTAATGTCGATTTTTCTATCTTAGTTCCAATTGCTATAAAAGGCTTATATAAAATGATGCATGTAAGGATATAGATACACAATGATACAATAATGAGGTGGTGAGACATGTCAAAGGTCAGAACTAATTTTGACTAAGCGGAGATATGACAACCCGCTACCGACTGAGGTTTTAGGGCTCGTTATGAAGTGAACCCGATGTTCATCTGTGCAATATTTTAATCGGCTAAGGCGTCGTATTGTAGTTAGTTACGAGTTAGCATAACATGGGTACACATGTTTGTGAACCGTAATCAGTTTCGTTGATGAATGAAAGTGGAGCCATATGTTCTGTACTGGCCCCAGTCTTCTATAGTTTTAGTCTATAATATTGATCTATTTGACTATCCGTAATTTTCTAATTTCACATTTCACTAGATACTATTTGCATTGCATTTGGGGTGTGTGACCGAGAATCGGTTTCAGTCGAAATGTTTCCATGAGGTTGAATCGTCGACATTACGTCGTAAAACTTTAAATCAAAATGTTTCATCTTGCAGGCTTTACAATGTAAGTTTTTCTAGGAAATTGAATTATATAATGTTCATAGTATGTACACATTGTGGGAAAAGGTTCTTTTCAATCCCGAATTTATGTTCTGGAAATTAGAGGCAGTTTGTCATGTGTTTTCGTGTGTAGCATGTTTTTCTGATCTTAGTCAAAAACAAGCCTGCATCTTCCAATGGTTGTATAATTATGACATCTTAGAATAATAATGACCTAACTACATTGTGAGCTGACATGTAGTTACGCCTTTGTTGTTTCAATGTATTCCTAAGTTTGGCATGGGATAATTTCCCTTGGTAATTGTAACACCTATTAAGTGATTGTATTTTCTTTATTTTCAGTACTTTACAAGTTGTCTTGGTCAAAAATTAAAGCATCTATTCTTCGTCAAGTTGGCTTGTTATCTTTCTGTCAATCACGGGCAGAACAGTAAAGTAATTTATCCTACAGAAGATGGAGCCAGATCGTACTACAGTGCAGCCAGTCACAGTACAACCGGTTGATCCAAACTCAGACAGGATAGGATGTCTCATCACAGCTCAAGATCGAGCTTACAATCTAACACATCATCTCGCGCTGTTCAAGCAAAGGCAAATGCAGAAGCAGCGAAGGCACGTCTTGCCTACTTAGACGCAGAACAAAAACTGAAGAAACAACAAGCGTTATTGAGAATAGACTTGGAAATTCTTCAAGAAAATAAAATATGTGTAGGTGCTCAAGCAGAGGCTGACGCTTACGATATAGAAAATTTCACTATCGATCAATGTGGATTTTCAGAAAGAATGTCTCTACCTACAGCAGTGGAAGATGACTAAAAGGTATGTTGCTTCTGCTGACTTGTGTCCAAATGCAGAACCCTTTATTCCAGAGGAGGAATCAGAAACATTGATTAATACTAGCAACACTGTTCCAAACATTGAACATTCATATCAGTCTGTGCGTGATACACAATGTGTTCGTGTGGATCCATATAATGACATTGCAAACTTTTTGTTAAAAAAGGACTTAATAGTTTCAAGACTACCAAAGTTTAATGATGATCCTGCATCGTATTCTGTTTGGAAAATTTCATTTAACAATGTTATCCAGGAACTCAATCTCAGTCCACAAGAACAATTGGACCTACTCATGAATTATCTGGGACCTGACTCATCAAAACAGGCTTTAAGTATTAGGGCAGCCAATGTTCATAATCCTAGAAATGGTTTGGAAAGATTAGGGGAACGACTTGAAGAACGGTACGGAGCGCCAGAATTGATTGAAAGTGTATTTACACTGCACCGTTTTACTCCAAGAAAACCTCTCAACATTGAGAATACTGTTACAGTTATACGAATGATGTCTGTTAAATTATCAAGTAATTACTAGATGCCACAGGTCAATTAGGACCACTAAGGCACAGCAAGGGAGCCATAAATTACATAAACACCGACCACCAGACTTTGCAGACTCTGTTTACTGTTTGATTGCTGTTATATCAATTTCTGAATGCTGAAGATGCACAGTGCAAAAATAAATACATGCCAGTAGAGAATACAGTTTTTGTGATTGCAATAATATTTTTTAATTTTAAAAAGTTACATGTACAAACGTTGAAGAAAGGAAAGATAACTTTTATTTTTGTTCATAATTTGTTTCTTTTCTTTATGGATGAATTTAATCTTTGACAATATAAAAGTTGAATGTAATCGATAATGACCATTATTGTTTTTTATTAAATGTTATTCGGTACCATGAAGTGGTGTGTTTTCAAAATATCAATTTAATATTTCTATATCAATATTGCATACACTGCTCCCTATATATTAACCTTTTTTGTACTGTAAATGTATTTCTTACTCTGGACTGTTACAAGGAATTGTTTGTTAATCTTATTCAAGTTAATTTTTTATTTATCCTACTTATTATGGTACGGATTTAATCAAAATTTGAGTGAAAATATGTAAGCGGTCTGTTAGCTCAGTTGGGAGGGCATTCTCCCCTACATTTCTGTACTCGCAGGGCCATGAGTTTGTGTCCCGGTCAGGGTGCACATTGAGTGCACATTTTTTCTTACTCTGACATTTAGCGCCTTCGGACTTTTTACTATAAAATGTAGCTACCAATCGCTTTCATATACTCAAAATTGCGCCAACAATCTTTTTGAAAGATAGTTCTTGTTTAAAATATTATCTTAGTTTATATCATGTATTTCAATAATACAAAAAGTATTTCCCGGGAGTTATTGAAAATGCATAAAGTTATAAGCTATAGTGCAGAAGGACAACCACAATTTTCATATAAGTTGTACCCCGATTACAGCCGGAGGTTGTTTAAAGGATGATAATATAAATAAATTTGTACTTTTCAGTTTCAGAATGTAGCTACTGAAAAGAGCTATGTAGTTTTCCAAATTATTCGAAATATGCAAAGATGATGGAGACGATGAAAACTATATTTGTATAGATTTGTTTTGTTTGGAAAAGACAGTGCTACCGTTTTTTCTGTGCTTAAGTATCTGTTTGTGAACGCAAGTTTGAATTCGTGTGAAACCATTGTAAAAAATGTAATAAATCATATTATCTATTGGTGGGAATGACTTCATACCAACATATTTTGCAGTGTCACATGATACTATTTGCAAGTTTGTGTTACAGAACAGTGACTTTAGAAATATGTAGTTTGTCTTTAAAGATGAAAGGTATTACCTAAACAAACAAATGTATGTGGACCTTATCAAACATGTATACACACCCAAAAGACTTAGGGGTTCTAATATTTCTTATGAGGATGTCCGTGCCTTAAGTATAGCCAACAAAGAAGCTACTAACACAAAGTCAGGTTTAAGACAGCAAATCCGAGAAAATGGCTACCACCCAAATCAGCAATTGAGAGAATCTCTGACTTAATTCAATTTCAGATTGATTACTTACAAACAGCAGGGAAGCATGAAAGCAAACCTTTAAATTTCCTTGACTGTAAGTGCTTACATAAAACTATTAATGGAGAAATTGAATACAATTTTGGTACGGAGGCACAGTTTCTGTGCATTGCTGATTTGCCATCACCTAAAACAAAAAGACCAAAACAGCATCTCATAGATACACAA
This sequence comes from Serripes groenlandicus, assembly GCA_031761405.1. Classification (NCBI taxonomy): domain Eukaryota; kingdom Metazoa; phylum Mollusca; class Bivalvia; order Cardiida; family Cardiidae; genus Serripes; species Serripes groenlandicus. Next base: position 28,140,207 of record JASEVX010000014.1, read on the forward strand.
CAACAAGGTCTAAGGAGAAAGAGACCAATGACTTCAACCCCTAGGAAATCATAAAAAGAAAATAATACATGTATATAGCGGACATTTTTTTATTCTGTAGCGATGTTATACTTGATGTGTTGGTTCAAATCGTGCCCAAGCGGGCCCATGATAATCGTATAGTGGATTTAATGAAGTTTTTTTTCTTTGCATAAGTTAAAGGAATTCCTACTCTAAAAACAATATATCAGTATTATAATCAAGTAGGAATCCGCTGTCAGGGATTTGGAACCGGGCATCCAGGGTTCAATCCTCCGATCATGGTGGTCATGGCAGAGTGTCCTTTGGCAAGGCACATTTCCTAGCCAAGTACTGGTTTGTTTACCCAGGGACCATGAAAAGGTGAACTGTCAACATGATATAACTGAAATAATGTTGAAAATGGTTTAAAACACCAATAAAACAAATAAATACAATTAAGCATTTTTTTCTTCAATAATTGCATTGAATTTTGATACCTCCCTCACTTTCAGATATAGGTTTCAACATTATTTCAGATATATCACAGCAGACAGTTCATTTAACCATGCACTGCCTAACTTTCTCACACCAGTATTTCATTCACAAAAAAATGCTTCCTATTTCAAAATGTTTTCATATTTTCTGCAGATATTTTCAAATCAAACTTTTTAAATTTTATCTTTGCTGCAAAGTAATATTGGGATAGCATTAACACTGCTGCATCAGTGTGCAGAAAGATATGACAGGTAATTATTGTAATGTATAATGATATAACGGAAATATTGTTGAAAGCAGCCTAAAAAACATTCAAACAAACAAATAAACAACTCTTAACCCTTTCCTAACATATGATCTACAGCAAACAACTGTTGAGACAAAATTATGCATAAACCTATAAATATATATAAGTAAAAATTTATTTATTGAATAAGAGTTGAAATCATTGAAGTCAAATTAGAGAAATTGCTCTTTTTCAATGTATTGTACTATCTGTAAACAGCACCAAAAAATAAGAAAGGAAGTTTGAACCAAAACAGCATCATTGTTACTTTACAGGCAGTTTGATTATATGTATACTTTCTGTTTCTGTATACAATTTGCAGACTTAGATTTTCATTGTATTTTTTACTACTCTAGCAGAAACTGATATTAAATAGCACCTTTTTCTGTCTGCAAAAAAGAGAAATAGTTGAAATAGTTTAGTACAAATTAATTTTTGCATGTTTTCCTTCATTCTTGTATTACTTCGTAATCATCACAGTAAAGAAAGAAAAAGCTTGAATTCTAATGAAATAAATACTCGGTTTTAACTTCACTGACTTAGACTTTCTTGTGATTCATAGAATAAAGGTTATAATGTAATCATGCCCTGCCCTGTATTTGATAAGCTTGACCCAAACAGATGTGCGAAGATAATACACCGTGAAGAATATGGGGTCACTGCCAGGGTTTAATTAGGGATCCTGCTGAGGTGCTAACTATTAGTACAGTTACCTGCTTTTTGGTTTTTCTGGTTTTCCTGGAGTAAAATGGTGCAGTGTTTAGGAAGAAATTAAAAAACTTTCCATGTCTCGAGGCTAAAGATAAAGGTAAAATGTATGAGCTCGGTGACCTTTTGACAGAAATAGAATCATTTAAAGAAGACATTAAGTATGAGAACCTATTATCTTACTTTGACACATCAGCTGGTGTAAATCAAATTGTGGCAAAACTACCCTATTATGTTCAAAACAAATGGATAGATAGAGCTTCAAGGTACAATATGAGAACTGGTGATTCATTCCCTCCCTTTGTGTACTTTGTGTCATTTGTTAAAGAAGTGTGTAAAACAATGAATGACCCAAGTTTCATATTTGAGAATCTGTATCGCGTTAACAAGAAATTGTTTACGGACGCACGCACGCACGCACGGACAACGGACAAATCGCCACGACATAAGCCCTTCTGGCCTTTGGCCAGTATAGCAAATAAATTACTTCAACACATCAAACGGGTTTTTGAGTCTATTATTGTTTCTCTTTTTTTTAATTTCTTGTATGTTTGTACTTTGCGTTAGTTCAGCTCAACGTTATGGTTTCGGTATTTGTACTTTTTTCGCAATAAGAACTGGTGCTAGGGCTATCATATTTGGAATAAAGTGACGTAGTATACCCTGTTTTACAATGTATGCTAAATATGCTAGGTGTGACCTTCTCGCTTGGTGAGTTTTGAGAATTAGACATACTTCAACATATCAAACGGGTTTTTGAGTCAAACATTTTTTTTAATTTCTTGTATTTTTGTTCTTTCTTTTCTTGTATTTTTGTTCTTTCTGTTGAGTTCAAAGTAACAATTTTGTTTTAATTCCATTTCATCAAAAAAGAACATGTGCTATGGTTTTCAAACTTCAGTCCTAGTTATATCTTATACTCTTCATGACATGAGTGTTACCTATTGTTGTTGTAAAAACATGAATTTTGGTTGATTTTGAGAATCAAACATACGTTCATGTTGTGTTAAGATTGACTACAAATTTTGGACACTGAGGTCATACATTTGATTTTTGTTTTAATTTGGTGTACTTTTGGTCATTTGTCATTTTTACAATTGTGTTTAGCTCAACGTTCAAGTTTTGTTATTTTTATTTTTGTCTTTTACACTTGCATTGATAGTCAAAGCAGGGGACAGCGACACATTTTATTACGCGTAATTCTTGTTACTATAGCTACAAGCCGAAACAGCTCCGCACTCTGGTGGCCATGTTTTCCGACGAATCAACATGGGTTGAAGAAATCTGATAAGAGTTTTACACGAGTAACATTTCTACAATTGTTTTTGGAAATATGCGATTTACTTTTGGAGACAACGATTTAAAAATATTTCACTATATAAGGCAACACGGCCCTGCCCCTTAGTGGCCATGTTTTGCAACCAATCACCATGGCTTGAACGAATATGATAAGAGGGTCACTCTAGGATCATTTCATGTAGACAAAAAGGGAAACCATTTGTTGATTCAATATCCCTATGCCAGCAACAGTAATATTAAGGCCACTGGACTATGAATGAATGTGAAGAGAATTCAACACCATCAGGGTTTACGTCAATGGGAGATTTTCAAAGTGTAATTGAAATAAATCTGGAAATAGATATATTAGCAATTCGATCGTCAATCATCAAACCAACTGTATGCCTGAAGCTGTCTCCTAGTGAAGTGAGAAGTTAAATAATGAAAAAATGGTCATGAAACAAGCTACACTATCACATTCCCCCTCGAGCTGAGATAAATGTCCATCTTAACAGCCATCACATCATGATTTCCTTCGCGTAGAAAAAGTCATCCTATATATTGTATTATTGATTAGGCAGTGATAAGAGGAAGGCCTAAATTAAAATTAGGTTTGTTTGCCCTTTACCGACAGACTCAAAGAAAACCCGCCGACCCAATAACATTTTATTGCAATCATCGTTGGGAGATTTATTTTTATTTTGCTCTATTATTGTTTTCCTTTCTTTGGGCCTTAAGTGAAAAGAAATCAGTGAAAACGTATGAAATATAATATTTAAGAGCAAAACATAATTGTTTTTTGAAATATGACAAGTTTTCAGTTATTTATCGTCAATTGAAACTTAAACTGTGTTACATAATACACCTCTTGGGAGCCTCGCGTGATCTCCAGCCATGCGATGAATTCTCAGCTTTGAACGAATTAACGTCATGGCGCGTAGTGTAAAGGATGTTGACTTGGATTGGCAAGTGAAAGGTCTGTGGTTTGCTTTCCGGCAGAGGCAAGCTTTTTTTCTCTCTTTCATTCATATCTAAACCAAAGTATATAAATAAAACAAATATTACATATTTAACGTTGTTTTTTTGTCATTCTAATAAGTAAAACAAAATATCAAATAATATGCGCATGTTCGATTTCTTATTGTTTACTCATATCTTTTTTAAAGATATTTCTTGCTTAAATTTAGGTTCCTTTTTATTCCTGATCACATAGGCGTTTGCAGTACATGCAATATGATAGAAAGCAAGCTTCCTGTAAATTGAAGAGCATGGCGTCGAAATGTCGGATTTTAACTTTTTGTTTGAATGTTTTCATCAAAGAGAACGATGCAGGTATGACATTGTGTCTGAAAATTATTTGGCTACCTCTGATTCTAAGTCATGTAAGGAAGTTGTCAGTGAATTTCAGACAGTAGACATGATGCTAGGATGGTAGGTCAGTAGGATCGCGATAATAGGACAGTAGGATGGCGATGGTAGGATGGCGATAGTAGGACAGTTGGATGGCGATGGTAGGATGGACATATTGTTGTCCTACCATCGCCATCTTACTGTCCTACCATCCGTTCTCGTTAATATGCGATGGTAAGATATGCACAAAACAGTATTCCGTACAAAACAGATATATTACTGCACATACTGGGGTATCTGACCGGGTCCCGGCAGATATAACTCCATAATTTGTTGTTGTTGTTCATGCATATCAAACCGGAAGACGAAAGTGCGATATTAAAACATCTGTCTTTCCGCGTTTTAGAGCGAAAACGGTAAAACACGACAAGAGAGCGCGAAAACACGATGCGAAAAATATCACGTTTTCGCGCTATTAATATCGTGTTTTCGCTCTAAAACGCGAAGGCGAAAACACGATATTTTTCGTATCGTGTTTTCGCTCTATCGCGGCCAAGTTTATCGCGCGAAACGACGATGGCCCTATCTGGATTCCGTAGTGGCACGATTGAATGTTCGACAACGGAAATGGGTAGAATATGAAACATTTGACAATTGTGTGAAAGATAATCTAATTCTGCGACCATGCAAACTCGGATGACATTCTGACAGATCCTATCGATATTGACCTATGTGCTGTGTAAGCGGATTCTTCAGTATATAGTGACCTACTGTATGTGATATATAAGCGTATTCATTTGTTTTAAGGGTAATGTTCATTTCCGGTTAATCTTTTTCATGAATCACACGTACACAAACTTGTTCCGGGAGCATGCAACTATCAAACACAAGCCGAGTACTCGATAGAACGCTGAAATAACGACAGATGTCTGACAAAGTTGATACTTTAATTTGCTAGATGTGTGTTACACTAAAAAACCGATTTCCTTTGATTTTGGAGGAAAATGTAATTTTATTATTCTGCTTCATTCTTCGAAAGATTTACGATCAGCTCACGTAGTCGGAACGAAATTCAGGGTATAATGAAATAAGAAAGGTCCTAAAATATCTATGTAAAACGAATTGGTTAGAACAAAGAAAATTCACCGCGCCAAAAGGTCGGTTATTTGATGATGAATGCGCTTATACAGTACGTACTAAATAGGTCAACTTTAAAAGGCGGAATTAAAAATATTACCTTAAACGGTCGGGAACCCCGACATGTGCAACAGTTAGGCTATTCACATCAATATTGTAAATGTTATTTGTTAAATTGTCAAGAACAACAATCGGGCTAAGGTCTCCCGTGGCCAACACATTATTTTCCGATGAATGCGCTTATACTGTACGTTCAATATATGGGTCAATTTAACTTTGCGGATTAATTTGTGTAAATATTGCGTGGTTTCAACTTGTAAAAATCTCATTAAAATGCAAGTACATGTTTTGTTCTACTTTTAAACAATTAAGTAATGTAACGCGAAACATTTAAATAAATAGTTCTCAAATTAAAAAGTTTTCACGTAGGCCTATGTTAATTCTTCATTTGAACATATACCGAGCCTAGCCATGCTAAACCAATCATTCGAACATTCTTCAATTATTTTACCCACGGAAGCTAATAACTGCGTGTCCTAATTTGTGTATTAAACATTAGAAAATAAGGATTTAAATTTTAGCTAGCTTCAGCTTTTAAAATATGAATATCGGAGTGTCTCCTGCCACTTACGATTATTGATTAAATTGTTCAACTCAATCAAAAGTAAATTGAAGCCGCGAGCTATAATTAATTAGGCAATTTAAGTGATAATTGCTTTACATAACATGAGCCCGTGCGGATGTAGGCTAATTGGTTTGCAATAAGGAATTAAAATTCAACGGGCTGTTCAAAACTGACTGTACATTGTTTCGTTGTTGTTGTTTTTGTTAGCATTGTGGCAAATTTGTTAAACCAATTGCCACAAAAATGGGAGCAGACGGTTTATATCGCAGCAGATACCGCAACAGACAATGGGTCTAAATTTGGATATATTCTACCTAAATGCTGTCTATGTGTTTCATGTAGGATCGCAGCAAGGTAACATGTTGTTGCGTCCCATTCATCATTGTGGTTGGCTTTAAAACTCGAAAGAAAATGTCCTAAAATGTAATAAAGTACTGATCAAAAAATATTTAGATTTGATTTGCTTTCGAAATATATCAATTAAAATCGCGTTAGTGTTCTTCGATCTATGGTTATATGCATTACAATCTAATCTATACTTTTCACTAAAATTAATTATATGTTGAATGTAAGGTGTCTGCCGTACAATGATGTGTGGTAGTAAAACATCTAACAATTGATATGTTAAATCTTCACAAGTTAACTTAGCTACGGACCCTGAAATTCCACAATAAACGTATTTATCTTTTACAGTCATTAAACCCACTGCTCCCATATTTAGAGGCAATGCTCTCAAGAATGTTGTGTCACTCCCATATTCAAAGGTAAAGTTTGAAACAAATAGGTTGTGACTGGACGTTCTGTTTCCTCCGTGGACATCACTACTAAAACGTCTTTTACTCTAAACTGTCCAATCCCCACAATTCCACAATAAACGTTGCTATCTTTAACAGTAACTAAACTGATTGCTCCCAGATTCAGCGGCAAAACTTTAAGCAAATATGACGTAAAAGAATATTCTGAGTCCTCTGCTGATATAACCACTGTTACGTCCTTCACTTTAAACTTTCCAATCCCCGTTGTTCTTAAACATCTGAATGCATCTGAATGCAGTTGTCAAGGGAATTGGAATAAGATGAGTGACCATAGGGCGAACAAACGAGCATTTCGTTAAGCTTCATAATGTACAATTCTCTTTTACCTGACCGTTTACAATAGTGGACGATTTTCTTTAGGCGTGTATAACATACTCTCCTTAATACGGTCAATTAATTTCGTAGTAAATGTTAACACTTGTCCACTCGGAACTGTTTAATCAAATATTCACACTTCTTTATCTGTACATGTAGAAGTCGGATTCCAATTACAAATTATAAAGTTAGAAAAGAAATATGCAAACAAAATTTAAATTTTTAGATAAAAACAGTAAAGGACCTACCGTCTTTTGTTCCGATAATTTCAGAATAGATAAACTATTTGTATTAAAAACAATGATGTTTTTAGCTCACCTGAGATTTGCTCAAGGTGAGTTATTGTGATCGCCTTTTGTCCAGCGTCCGTCGTGCGTCGTCCGTCAACTTTTCTCCTCAGTAACCAGCGACTGGGAATGATAAATATTGTCTCTTTATTTGAATATTGCTAAGATGTTTCTGATTCTTTCCCCAGTTTCAGTCTCATCATCATCTGAAGGGCTGTCTGGGCTTAAGTTGTCTCTATTCATGAAAGCTACTTGGACCATTTCGTTGCTAGGGATATTCTGTGTGAAGCCCCTCCGTTCCGTATCCCCTAGCAATGGTTTGGATGTTTGAGTCACCTAAAAAATAAATATATGTATATTTTTTGCAGGGGTCAACTATCAAGAATTGTTCGTAAAAACATGTTCCACTATCCGGAACTAAAATAGTAAAGTAACATAATTTAATTTAATTGATGTGAACATGTCTGAAAAACAAAACAATAAAAACACCAACCAAACACTTACTTGAACTTACCTGTCGATCTTAAAAAGGTGATAACTTCATCAAGGTTCAATAACAAAGCGAATATGTTATTAACTAACACGTTTAAAATGACATTGAAAAAGTTCGTATTTCTTTTTGTTGTTGTTGTTTTAGATTCTAAAAAATTACGTCTTGTCACAACAAGTCTTGACATGTATCTGATCAAGTTCGAACATGAGGTGCGTAAACGCGGGATACAAGAGGGGTATTCAAAATGTACTTCCATTGTTTCGTAAATTTACGTTGTGACCTATTAAAATAAATAATTTACAGATATATTAACGTCATTGATAATGCAAATGTAGTACTACTACAGTAACTTTAAAAAGTACGGTCTAAAGTTCAGTATCGGGAGTAGAAGATCACGGGAATGCATTAACATGTATTTCGCGCTGCTTTTTTTTAAGGACGAAACCCAAAACATCTGCCTATTTTTCCACCTTGACGTTCAATAGAAAAGAATTTCTTTGGTGATTTGCAATTAGTCTCTAAAAAGAAAGAAATTATACGCCAAAATCTTGTAACTTATTGAATGATAAGTATTGTCTTTTTATTTGAATATTGCTAAGATGTTTCTGATTCTTTAACCCCGTTTCAGTTTCATCATCATCTGAAGGGCTGTCTGGGCTTTAGTTGTCCCTCTTCATGAAAGCCACTTGGACCATTTGGTTGCTATGGATATTCTGTGTTAACCTATAGTGAAACCCTCCGTTCCGTATCCCCTAGCAATGGTTTGGATGTTTGAGTCACCTAAAAAATATAGATATGTAGATTTATTTCCAGGGGTCAACTATCAAGAATTGTTCGTAAAAACATGTTCGACCTCCGGAACTAAAATACTACAGTAAAGTAACATAATTTAATTTAATTGATGTTTACGTTTACATGTCTTCAAAACAAAACAAAAACAAAACACCAACCAAACACTTACTTTAATGGGCCCCAGATCCTGTCTATCTTAAAAAAGTGATAACTTCATCAAGGTTCAAAAACAAAGCGAATATGTTATTAACTAACATGTTTAAAATGACATTGAAAAAAAAAATCATATTTCATCTTTTTGTTGTTGTTGTTTTAGGCTCTTAAAAAATTACGTCTTGTCACAGCAAGTCTTGACATGTATCTGATCAAGTTCGAACATGAGGTGCGTAAACGCGGGATACAAGAGGTGTATTCAAAATGTACTCCCATTGTTTCGTAAAATGTCTATTCAAATAAATTTACAGATATATTAACGTCATTGATAATGCAAATGTAGGATATACTTTATATGTTAAAACTGATTGCTCCCAGATTCAGCGGCCAAACTTTAAGCAAATATGACGTATCCCCTAACAATGGTTTGGATGTTTGAGTCTCCTAAAACATATAGATATGTAGATTTTTTTCCAGGCGTCAACTATTAAGAATTGTTCGTAAAAACATGCTCGTAAAACAACATGTTCGACTATCCGGAACTAAAATACTTAAGTAAAGTAACATAATTTAATTTAATTTAATAGATCTTAACGTTTACATGTCTTAAAAACAAAAATAAAAAAACCACCAACCAAACACATACTTTAATGGGCCCCAGATCCTGTCGATCTTAAAAACGTGATAACTTCATCAAGGTTCAATAACAAAGCGAATATGTTATTAACTAACATGTTTAAAATGACATTGACAAAACTTATATTTCTTTTTGTTGTTGTTGTTGTTTTAGATTCTAAAAAATTACGTCTTGTCACAGCAAGTCTTCACATGCATCTGAGCAAGTTCGAACATGAGGTGCGTAAACGCGGGATACAAGAGGTGTATTCAAAATGTACTCCCATTGTTTCGTAAAATGTTCGTAAATTGGCGTAGTGATATCTAAATAAGTGTGTACACTTAAATATGATGTTTACACATTAAGAGACTTTGTAATTTTATTTGGATTTTATTTGGATTTTATTGTGTTTAATATCAATCAATTCAATAGTCAATTGTGGTAATCGCGTTTTCCTAGATTAAAGAAACGGTCGGAAAAAGTTTAACCAAGATGTTGTCAAATCTTTACAAAAATCTATATCTATATTTAGCAATTTTTGATCAAAATTGTCGGAATCTTTTCTGTATTTAGTATTACTTCTCTGTCGTTATGTACATCAATTCTAGAATTCCTATTTTTAATCTTTAAATGAAAGGTAACGTCCGAAAATTCTCGACTTCCTTTACCTGTATATTTTAAAAACATTCCGCTTGGTCACATGATAATAATATAAACATGCAACCGATATTCAAAATATTTTGAAGAAATTCAAACATTTTATAAAAAAAATTAAAAAAAAAAGAAAAGAAATTAGATCCTTCTGTGTTCACTAACTGTCTAAGTATGAAATAACATATAAACCTTTTCTCGTACATGGTGTTATAAAGGAGCTTATTGTTGAAAAAGTCCTAAAAATACTAATGACTTCGTTTATATACACAGTAACGTAAGTATGACAAGTCAGTTACTATGTTTCACCGTAGTGATTTGGTAAAATAAAAAATAAATGAATGATTCACTTTACTTTAAAAGCCTTTTTTGGAGGCATTCACTGTGTAAAAGCCTTATATACAAGATCGTCCAGGTGCGATATCAACGATTTCTGCAAAGACATTCTCTCATTTGAGTATTCAGTGTATATCACTGATACCATACCCGCACAGCCGTATTTTATGGAAAGGACCAGTACCTGAGTTAGTAAGTTTACATACTTGTAGTTTAGACATACAATTGCGATCGGTATATGCCTAGACTACATAATTTCAACATCTATCTAATATTGGAAATGATATTAAAATGACAGATTTTAAGTTACTTACACGTAAGAATCCTCAGTGTTTCATTCTGAAACATCCGCATGTCAGCAGAAAGTCTAGTCAATTAAGCTTCGTTCTGTTTAAGCGATAATTCCATGGCAGATGTCGCATTCATAATATATTGAACCATCTTCTCTCCAACGTTCTTCATGTCATTTTACATAGCTGCTAGTTTAGTAGAACGTTTGACCCCTTCATCTTGTCGTTCATCTTTCCTGGACTTGATTGAGTATCGTTTCTGCAAGCGCCTTGTATAATATCTGCTTTAAGTTCGATTTATCCTTTCTCCACCCGTTCAAATTTTATTTCGATTCGGACCATCTTTTCAAGAAGTTTTTCTTCGTAGTGAAATTTTGAACAATAAGGTTCTGTATAATCACAAAAATAAAAAAAATCAGGAATAATAGAATATAATAACAATTTTAGACGTCAAAGGATCCATCTTGTATTTTTTTACGTATTGTAAATGCGCTGTCGTTGAGATGTTACAGCTACTCGGCTTCCTGCGTTATCAACTTCACTTTTATACCATATAAACGTCATTATTTAGAAAACACGTTTGACCTAACATGTTATTGTGTTTAATATCAATCAATTCAATAGTCAATTGTGGTAATCGCGTTTTCCTAGATTTAAGAAACAGTTCGTAAAGTTTAACCAAGATGTCAAATCTTTAAAAAAAAAATCGAGTAATCGGCTCTTTTATTACATTTAATTAGCCAACAGGTACACAAACACTTGACAGTACAGTTTAAGACAATGAAAGTTAATGTGCATTTAATCGGGTTCTATTGTTTTTTCTTCATAATACGTACATCATTTATATATGTTTTATTTATCAACTTACACTTTTGCAAATAAATATGATTAATATTGAAATAAAATATAAAATTAAAAGAACAACACAATGTTTATTGTTATTTATTCGTTAATACCAATACATGTATAATGTAGTAAACATAAGAACGAAACATAGATTTGTACCTCAATAAGAGACCACCTGTCTTAAGAGATCACTTACAGCATTTCCCTTGGGTGGTTTCTTAATACAAGTTTGACTGTATATTCTGGTGTTGTATCTCATTCAACATTTTTGCCTTTCAAAAAAAAAGTTTCTCCTGATCCTCATTATGGTAAATCATTTCTTTCAGTATGAGCATTTCAGAATTTTCTTTTTTACATAACTTCACCACTCCAAAACTTCCTCTCCCAATGTCTATTTCATATTGCTTTGTCACTGGACATCCCTCATATTTTTTCTCGAATCCTCTCCTGTGTATCCCAAACCTTCCAGTTATGTTTGGTACTTTTGGAATTTTAAAATCCATCTGAAAATCATTCTGTTAAATGATAAGCAAATAGCGCCAATAAACATAAACATAATGAATGTGAAATTCAGTTTCGAAATATTAAGTTGAAAACTTCTAGTTGAAAGTATCGAGTTTTTAGTGGTCTTTGAGTTTCTAGTTGAAAATATTGAGTATCGAGTTGGAAACATAGCGACCGCTTAAATAATCTATCATTTAATTTCCAAGATGTGTTTATCTTTCAAATTATGACGTAAATTATTAATGTAACGCGAAACCTTTAAAAAAAATGGTACTCAAATTCAAGTTTTCTGGGAAATATTTACGTAGGTCATTTGAACATTTACCGAGGCTAACCATGGATGCAAATCTTCGTGTCCTAATGTGTGTATTAAAACATTAGAAAATAAGGATTCTGTACATTAAATTGTGTAAACGTATCCTGTGTGCAGTAGAAAGGACCTAACATTACAAGACATTCAAATGGCTCTCACGAATATTCTTTTGTTAAGGCCTGAATTATTAATTTAATTTGTGTGTAAATGTCTTAAAAACACGAAAAACAGAGGGGTGCAGACACTAAGCAAAAAACCTTCTACCACATCCTGTTGATTGCAGAAATGTTTATATGTCTCTAAGACTTAACACTATTGTAAAAATGTTAGTAATTACAATATAAGATAAAGTGGAACAAATCATGATTATTATTATTATTTAATTATTGTTTGTGCTCAAGAATTTGTATTGACACTTCAGGTTTTAACATGAAACTAAGCAATCTCGAACACGAATCAGTAAACACATGTACAAGAGGTGTATTAAAAACGAAATCGAATTGTTTCGCAAAATTTCCGTAAATTAACGTTGTTACCTATTAAAATAAATAATTCACAGATATATTAACGTCATTGATAATGCAAATTTGGTACTAAAGTGACATCAAAAAGCGTGGTCTAAAGTTAAGCATCGGAGAGCAGAAGATCGCGGATTCGATTCCCGACCGGATCATACCAAAGACTTAGCGATGATTTCCATGAGCCGGATTCTTTTCTCAGGCACATTGATAAGTGGAACCCCTTCATCAAGTTCCCACTTAAAAGAAATTGCAATTACATTCTTTTATGATAGTTTTTTCTCATTTATTGCCCCTGATTGGCCACTAGGAGCATCCTCTGGAAAAAAGACGGAAGTTGCGCATCCTGACTAATTAATGACAAGTGCAATATCTCTTCCGATTCTAAGAGAGACACTTTGCTCCTTCCTACAGACTAATTTTGCATGGCCAATTTCTGCCAGGTAAGATGCAGGGGAATGGTCAGGTTAAAAGGCCTTAACGATATGTGTCTGGCTTTCAACTCACCGGCTGAACCAGCTGCTGAAAGTTGGTTTATATCACTTAGCTATTTTTGAAACAATTTGCAACAGTTCTCAAACTCAGTGGGAGTTACAGCTTCTAACAGATCATTAGATAATTAAATAAAAATTCTCTGCCTTGCTAATTTCAAGTGTTTTACCATGTCTCTGCACACTCTGTTTATAGCGAAATTCGCAAGAAACCATTCTTTACATTTAAAGATGGTGTCAAACCACGCATCCATTAGAAACCCGTCACGCAAAATGTCTAACTCAATTATACCGGCATCTTTTATCATGAAAAAATTAACCCATCACGCAAAATGTCTAACTCAATCTTTTATCATGAAAAAAATTCCGGATTTAGTTGTCTCCTTTCGTTCATAAACTCGAGATATGGTGAATGTACGCAGTAACTGACCCTTATTATATTTTAGGGAGGCGAAACAAACGTGAAAACAATTATCTTTGTGAGTGATATTGTATTTACAACAAAAAATGATTTATACAAACACAATATGACAACAGGTAATACAAAACAAACTAAAAACATATTATTTACAAAGATAAACCAAAAACCTATTTCTATCAGAAACCATAAGGTTCAGTATCAAAGTTGTTTACTCTTCTTCTTTTTGTGTAAACCATTTGGTACTTTTTGTTTTCCTCTCTAGAACTGTAGCATCTTTTGTTTCGTAACGTCTTGTTTCTCTTTCCTTGCTTGCCCAGGAATTTCTTGCTTGATCCATTTTTCAACTGCATGCCAACAATAATGTGAGTAACAGCATCTGGAATTTAAAAAAAAGAAGTTTTAAATTTTGCTATTATTTTACTCCTTTCCCATTTAAAATTTCATTTTTGACGATTTAAAATATTTTTGCATAGACATTTTCAAAGGCGTATGCTGCAGATTTGTTTTGTGTGGGGAAGTGTTAACTGAAAAAAACACCTCAAATAAGTCCTACTGTAAAAATTTAGATTTTATCCTACACTATCCGAAAATGAGTATTTCCGAATACGACGCTAGTTATCAGTGCAAGCTCTCAACATCAGGTTTCGAAAAACCTGTGAAAAAGGTGGAAATATCAAATATTAAGAACAGAATAACGTAAGATTATATTTGATAGGTATTTTTCAACAAATAATCATATCTATTAGAATCATAAACCAAAAACTACGATGAAGATTTAAATATTTCTCTCACGGATTTAACCCAGAAAAACAGATGTGTCGAAGATCATGAAAATATATCTTTTGAAGATTGAGAAAGTATAAATTTCATTAGAAAGATAATATGTATTGCAATAGTAATGTATTACTGTTTTAACACGTATTATTTTGAGGTATTTATTGAATTAATCGGGACTTTAAAACCGATTTGCCGCTGTGTTGACAAAGACATAAAATGGCGGCCACTCGCGTAGCGAACACGATTCGTACTAGAATTGCTATGCATTTGTCAATTTCAGGCCGATTTCCAGAATTTCTATATTAAAATAAAGCTCAGATTATAAGGTTTAATTTGATATTGATCAGAAAAAACATACCTGGTAGTATAATATGAAGCGAACACCGCACGTTCATCGTCTTGAAATTGCAGTCATTCAAATTTGGTATTTCCGCTTCACCGTTATAAACACACGTTCGTAAGTGTGACCCACTAAAATATCATCCGTCGTAACATTTGTAGCAAGTAAAACTCAAAAACTATTGAAATGAAAATGAAAAATGAGATATGAAAATAACAAAGATATTTTCTGGAAGTTTAAACATTGTTCTGTTCCAATGGATAACAATATTTTAATACGCTACACTCTTTGATAATATTTTATCCTTATGAATACTGTAATGTCATTCTATCAATATTTGGAACAAAATTAATAAAATACAGAAATCACAATCCCTCATTCCCTGTGTCTTTTAAACCAGGCATTATTCAAAACACAAACAAATTCTAGATGTTCAATGTATTTCTAACTTTAGTTGAAATGTTAAGCTTTCAGAATATGTATGGGTTTTTTATATGTGCCAAATGTGACTTCAAAGTTTAATTAATTGCTACAAAATGTGAAAATTTGGAAATTTTTATTTCTCCATGTCATATTTTAACCAGATAACAGGTGTACACGTGGAGTTGCTTATCTACGTCCCTCAATATTTAAAAAAAAAACGCATGATTTACGGGTATGTAATGTTCTTTGGCTTGAGTGGCTCTCAGAAAGCATAAATGGTCATCTCGTACATATTTATGGCAGCTAGAGCACTGGTACTCTCCACACTCGTGTTCCTCTTTCTTCCGCTTGTCAGTCCTCAGCACTTTGTAACATTGTGGACACTTCAACCATTTTTCGCACTGGGATGGTCCACTTTGTTTTCCTTTTTCTTTTCCTTTCTGATGAATCGGTACTTTTTTTTATGATTTGTGAAACAGTCTTTAGATCGGCATGTCATGTTACAAATGTCGCAATCGATAGGATGGTCCGTTGCGGGGCAGTGGTCTCTCTTTCACACGATACAACGGATCTCGCATTGATGTTTCTCTTTGTGATCGTAGTGTTTGAGGCATCGGTCGCAACAATGATTGGCGCTGAATAAACGCGTTATACTCGTGATGGCATGAAAGTGATGTTCGTCCACCTAGTACAGATACACACATGGTTGTTGGTCTGTACTGGGACTGGTCAAAAACTTGTTTCCCAGTCTAGCGCCTACTACCAACACGCGTACACCCAGAAGCTTTTCAAACGCCTCTACGTCATTGAGACCGGCTGGTCGATCCAAGGGTACTCCAGCCATCTGACTGATGGCGACCGCTAGCTGTTTCTGTTGTTTAAGGTTCTTGTTGATAAGGTAGTTATAATAGGTTGTGGGAACTTTACGGTGATCCATGACCAATTCCGGATTAGTTTTCTTGACTCTGGTTTTGGTCACTTCTTTCCATTCTTCGGGGGTACATCTTTTCAATTTGGCCCAACTGACCCAATCGCTCTGGCCATACATAGAGAACCTTCATTTTCGATGGTCACGATGGACGTTTTAAGTTGGAGAGAATTTTTGTTTCCCTTTAATTTCGTGATACGTCGTCTCGGACCTCCGGCTCCTTTCGGTAAATCAATGGTTCCAATAGTGATGTTAAAACTCTCGCCAATAGAGAGATCTTTATTACTGTTGAGAACTTTTTGTATGAACGCCATGACCCATTCGGCATTAAGTTGGTCCCAGTTTCGGAGAGGGACAACGATCGGGTCGTGAAGTCCCTGATGGTGAATTACCACACGACCCAGATCGTTTCCAGCTAAATCACCCCGAGCCTCATTTAGGACATCTTGAAGCATGTCATGGAGCCCCTCTCTGATATCTTGTAATTGTTGGCCGTGATACTGTTCGTCGACCTTGATCTGATAAGTTCGGTCCACGGCAGCGTTTTTAGCGTACGTTCGCTCTGACTTTTTTCGCATGGTGTAGCGTAATTTCTGCTGACCGCTTCCTGACTGAACTACAGTCGTAGGTGGCTCAAAGTCCCCATCTTCTACACTTAACAGGTCTTCAATTTCATCGTCGAACAAGAGGGCTTTTATACATTCTTCCATCTCCACTTGTTCTTGGACATATTCTGAAGCCAAGTTTAAATCGTCATATATGACAGATGGCAATTCTACCTCCACTTGTTCTTGGACATATTCTGACGACGATGTTTGATCTGAGCGTCCACCTAAATTGAACAGTAAACTATTCAGTTCTTCGTTGACAAAACGGTCATCATATAGTTGATTTCGCAGTTGAAATAGTCTTAATTGTACAATCGGTGACTCTTGTACACCTCAAGTCGCAGCAAAATTCATTAATTCTTCTTCGATGGTGAAAGAGTCCACCATTGACTCTAGAGTTGACGCCATCAAATCCTTATCTGTAAAACAAACCAGTATGGTCAGAATAGTATCTGGCAGTAAAGTGATAACATGCGTTGCTAGTTCTCCCCTTATAAAGTTTAGCACACACCCCCTTTATAGAAACACGATTATACTGATATTTGATTGGCGGTTAAAAAAAAGTTCACTTCCGGTTCAATGAATCAAAAATATAGAAAATTGAAAATTATTAAGAAGCAAAGTAAACGGAGCTAAAATCGGACAAAGAATTCTCTATTTTAAGATTTCCGAATCAAACAGTCTTTAAAGTGCTTTGAAGTAAAACAACTTTAAACGTTTGTATCTCGAGAACGGTTAGTCATAGACATCAATTTTTTTTCAGATTTGTAATCAGTACAATCCCATCTGTCGGATAACATATACCATATTAAACTAGAATAAAAAAAAAAAAAAAAAAGTTCACTTCAGGTTTAATCAATCCAAAATATAGAAAACTGAACAATTATTAAGAAATGATTAACAAATGATAAAGAAAATAAAAACATGTTTAAAATATTTTTTCAATTTGAGAGCAATCTGTTTGTTATGTGTAAAAAGAAGTTAAACGTCCCAGCAGATACAATTATTTCAAATTTGGCAAAAATTCTGACCTAATGAGGTAATTATCCACTGTATTTCGCAACAGTCAAGGTAGTGTCTAAAATTGGTAGAATTCTGCCCAAATACTGTTTATGCGTTTCATGTAGAATCGCAGCAAGGTAGCATACGTTACTATACCATTCATCCCCGTGTTCGGCATTAAAACTCGAAAAGAAATGGCCTAATTCATGTATTAATGTACTGATTAAATTAAGTTCCGATTTGATATTCTTTCGAAATATTTCAATAATAGCCGTGTTAGTTTTCGTCGACATAACAGTATGTGCACAAGTGACTAAACGTTCCTTTTCACTGACATGAATTATAAGTTGATTATAAGGAGTCTGCCGTACACTGATCTGATGTGGGGTATTAAAACATTTAACACTTGATATGTTAAATGTTCACATGCTACTTTAGCTACGGATCCAGAAATTCCGCAATAAACGTTCCTCTCTTTAACAGTAACTAAACTGATTGCTCCCATATTCAAAGGTAAAGTTTGAAACAAATAGGTTGTGACTGGGCTTTCTGTTTCCTCCGTGGACATCACTACTAAAACGTCTTTCACTCTAAACTGTCCAATCCCCATTTTTCTTAAACGTATGATTGCAGTTTTCAAAGGGATTGGAATGAGATGTGGCATCATCTGCGTTAACATATATATTATTGGCAGAGGCATCTCCTTTTGTTCTTCATGAGGTGCCAACATTCTAGTGTAATCACTTGTATCTGAAATGAAATTACAGATGTGTTAAGGAGCGATCACACGTCTAAATTGTAAGAACAGCTGATTTTAAAAGCAGACGATAATATTTTGCTTTTAATACACCGAGGAATCCTCTGTGATAAAGATGAGTTGTAGCCGATAATTGATAATTGAAAGCCTTGAATAAGTAAACTGTCGTCGTGATATAACTGAAATATCGATTTTCAACACGCTAACCTTAAAATAAAGAAATTTCAATCATTCTTTGTCCGAGTTTAGCTCCGTTTCCTTTGCTTCTTAATAATTTTCAATTTTCTATATTTTGGGTTGATTAAACCTGAAGTGAACTTTTTATTTTTATTTTTCTAGTTTAATATGGTATATGTCATCCGACAGATGTGATTGTACTGATTAAAAACCTGAAATAGATGTCTATGACTAACCGTTCTCGAGATACAAACGTTTAAAGTTGTTTTACTTCAAAGCACTTTAAAGACTTGTTAGATTCGGAAATCTTAAAATAGAGAATTTTCAATCATTCTTTGTCCGATTTTAACTCCGTTTCCTTTGCTTCTTAATAATTTTCAATTTTTTATATTTTTGGTGTAAAATGGTGTAAAAAGTTTAGCATATGGACACCATAAAATAACAGAATGATAACATTATTTTGGATTATGAAATATATGTGTAAATGTAATGAATATGTAAAACATAACTTGTTCTTAAATGTTGCGGAAAGAAACTATAACGATGATTATTTTATCCGAAGATTTATTTTTAAAACCAACAAAATAAGTGGGGGTTTCTTCTCTCCTCTAATGATTTTCTTGTTCTTCATATTGGTTTTTCTTCTGATGTAATTATTTGGATTCATTTTGAGTCTGTAAATAAAAAAAATAAAAAATCTTACTTATTGAAATATAAAAAATCACTTGCATGTATATAATTTTTAAATGAATCAGTCTGATGAAATTGTAATAAAATTATGAAATAAATAAACTGAATAAAACTGATATAGATTCAATTTATGTTTGGTTATTCTTTATTTTGTGTGTAAGATATATCTTACCAAAACTTTCACAACTCTGAAGTGTCGTGGGGTGGAAGATGTATCCATCTCCCACTCATCTCCCGCAATTTCAAATCCATCCACATCCTTTAACAAAAATAATATATATAAAACATGTATTTTACATATTCTTACCAGAAATCCTGAGATCTGCCCCGACCAATCCCCCTCTACCACAAATTCTTCTTCCTAAATTAAATGATATGGATTTTAAAGATTATAAAATAAAGAGATTTATATAGAAGAGGGGTAAGGGGAAAAAAAATCGTATGAACTTACAAAGAGCTCTTGTAGCTTAGAAGTGGAAAACTGTTAAAAAAGATATAACATCTTATTTATAGTATATACAATTTCTTTCAATCCTTTCCCTCATACAACAATGTAACAGCAAACAGCTTTTTGAAAACATTGTGGTAAAAGGAGAATAAAACATGCAATGTTTTCACAAAGTTGTCTGTAGTCACATTGTTGAATGAGGGAAATGGTTAATGGATTACTTTTAAAACAATGTTAACAAGTGTATTAATTGTTTCGTTGTAAATCATAAATTGATATCCCAAACCGGTAATTGTTGACGATAAAGTCTTTGTCACAATTGAAAATACTTCGCCACTTTAACTCTTTCCCTTATATAGGCGCTTTCTGACACCTCTACAGCAGACAGCTTTTGAAAACATAGTGACAAAAGGAGAAACATGCAATTTCTCCTTTTAACACAATGTTTTCCACTTTAGTCATAGGTTATCCATCTAATTATAGAGATTTTCAAATTGTTAATAAAATATGTTCAAAGTCGGTTGTCCTATGAGGGAAAGGGTTAAAATAATCTCAGTATTTAGCGAAGTTGGTAACAAAAGCGTAATTGCAATGAATCAACTTACACGATATTGTATATCATCATGTTGATTGTGTTGTTGATGGTTCTCGCCCATGCTGGCAATGGTAGCAATGTGCTGTGGATCACTCATGCTGGTGCTGGCAATGGCAGGAATGTACTGAAATTTGATTTGAATAAATATTCGGTTTCAAGCATGAAAGTTGTTTGTTGAATGCATTCATAGTTAATAAAGGATTATGGACTTTAGAGAAATTCCCCAACCTTGTTATTATACTATTCTTTATCATCAAGTGTAACATATTAGGCTCAGGAAAAAAGAAATAACATGTAGAGAGATTTTAATTATATAGTTGCACATGTTGACCTCTAGACCGGAAACAGGAAACGAACAGGATCGGTGTCATAATATATACTTATCCATATAAAATACTTCCAAAGTGTTGCGAGTATGGAAATCAAATTTATTATTATTCTTTGGTTTTATTTACCCTCGTCATGCAGAATTAACTATTTGGCAAGCAAAAAATTCAAATTTATGTAAATACATAAAATATATATGATGATTTACTTACAAAAGAGTGGCTATTGCCTTCCATTGATTGGTTGGCTGCACTGGAACTAGCTACAGCAGCATGCAATGGTGTTCTCTGAAATGTTATAAAATCTCAATGAAACGAAAATGTCTAAACAAAAATCATATGAAAATAGTTAAAGAATGCTTTTTTAAAAATCATCCGCAATAAGACATATGAAATGATTACTAAAAATATTAACTTATCAAAAGTTTTTAGCAATATGAATATACTTACAAAAGATTGTCCGACTTCTTGTTGATACTGCATGTTAGCAGGAACATGCTGAAATTTAATTAAGTTTGTAATAGTATATATCATTTAAAAATATGAGTAAATAGAAATCATTATTTGCATATCAATTAAAGACAATACTCACGTGTAGTTGTTGGGGAGGGTTATACTATGTCTCTAATCTCATTGCGTATTGATCAAAATAACCTAACAATGACTTTAATAAAAACACTTCGTCCTCCCCCAAAGTAATGCTTTTGCATTTTGAAATATCAAATTTCCCATTCACAAAAACTTTCGACTTATCCGACAAATGACAATACACTCGGTTATTGTAGAGTGTAACACAAATCTCTTTACCTCTCCTAAAATTTGCCCTGACTTTTGATAACATATAATAACCGTCAAACACTTCGCTAAATCCGCTAGCCATTTCAAAAATTAGTTTGATAAAAGTGTTAAATTGAGAAATACAAAGCTAACACACACAAGAAACTTGCAATAAAATAATCGAATAAACCAGTATTTTGAATTGTAACCCATATATTTGTATAACAGAATACTTTTTTTTTGCATTAAGGATCCGTAACCAAATTGATATAAACGAGTTTGAACTGATTCCAGAAAGCCATTTGAAAAGATCTTTATCGCATTTTTTTTTAACTATTTTCTGCAAAATGACATACATTTTGTTCCATACCAAGATATTTGATAAAACTAAAGCTATTTTTGACATCTGAAAATGGTGGAGATATTGCAGCTCAAAGTTCAGCAGACTTACCAAAGGTCAATTTGTAAAAATCAGTTAAGCATACTTTTTGATTGTCCGGATTCGCCAAACTACCTGTCACCGCAAACAAGCAACGTTTGCTGCCTGCAGCAGACATTTTATGTTTGAGGGCCTGAGACACTCCACTGGCTTCCGGCTGTCCTAGTTATTTACATAAATATTTGCAAATTCAATAGATCATTCTGGAAGAAAGGCTGCTCATTTTCAAAAGGTCCCAAGCTCATAAATAATCCATAAATAATCCACTAGTACTTAATGTGCTTCTATCAGCTTCAGAAGAGCATGTTGTAGAGGCAGAAAATCCTCATTGACTGCCCTATTCAGCAAACTCCTCTTGACAGCGCTGTCTTTTTTCATCTGTAATAAATGGTTCTTTCCCAAATACTGACCCACGTGTGAGGGTAGAGCCCAAGTGTTCAGCATACATAGCTGCAGCAACGTCTGCAGAAGGGAATGCATCCAAATACACAGGAGGTGCTGAATGCTGCTGTGCCAGATTATTTGGTATACCATGACCAAAGAAAACAGAGATATACTCTTACATAGGTATACCTCTGTGAAAATACACGATGCTTTCAAATTCAAAGTGTCAAAATTTAGATTCTGTTACCCCTTTTATGATGCTGCCTTGTCATTGGTTTTTTTAAACAGTTCAATATTACTTTGAAAATATTAACATTTCTATCAAACTTTACTGGAATCCGACCAGCACATTCAGAGGTGAAGAATATTAAAGATGAGAATACAGGACCAACACATGAACATTCCATTGTAGTTTGGTTGAAACTATTCCAGTTGTTTAGGAGGAGATTACATTTAAAGATTAAAGTTAACTATGACAGATGGACTACGGATGAATACTGAGAGTGATCAGAATAGATCACATAGATGCTTCAACTCAGATGATTTTAAAACCTTTTCACTTTACTTCTCAATATATTTGTTTTTCAAGGATGGTAATTTTGGAGTAAAAGAACAGTATATATTTGTTTGGCATTATATCAACAACAGGATTTCTTACCGTTCCTTACTTCCGTATTCATCCTTAATAGAACACTTTTTTTAATAGGATGAAATGGCTTATTGTCATGTTTTCTATTTCCATGACTGGAAACCTGGAACTCTACCGTTGATTTTCCAATGGATGGATCAATGTAGTACTGCAATATACAACAATCATTCACAACATTACCCTGAAAATCATGCAATATGAATATAGACCTACAAAGCCCTTCCTGATTTTTCTTTGAGTTCATGTACAGGTGATACTCTTTGTCAGAAGATAAATCTATCCTTTTTTAGCTCTACTGGCCAAAGGCCAGAAGGGCTTATGTCGTGGCGATTTGTCTGTCATCCGTGCGTGCGTGCGTCCGCCCCTACAAAATATGTGTTAAGTGGCTAGTTTTTGGTATAATTTGGGTTTATGTGACTAGATTATGTAAAGTGGATAGCCACACAACAGGATATGTTCTTTGGTAGAAATAGTCACATAAACATTCGGACTAAAAATTGTACATCTGTCCATATTCGATGGACGTCCCTAAATACGTCCACTAAGCAAATTGCTGTCGTGCCGACTCGGCCTTCTCCAGGGACCCATCTCTCCGAAAGTAGCCGACGTTTGCCGAATTTTGAGATAGTCCGTAGTTTCGAATTTTCATTTTTATGTAATTAAACTTCCATTCGCGAAATTTGAAACATTTAATGATAACATTTAAGCATCAATGAATGTTTGTATTGTTGGTATGTTAATAGTTGGCAACTAATCCGCATTTGACATTTTGCAAAACAAGAGGGCCATGAGGCCCTGGAATCGCTCACCTGAGAATGGGCTATTTAAGACAAAACTCTTTCAGCGCCAATGGCAATATCATCAAGACAAACTTTCTGACAAAACTTCAAGCAGATCTATCTATCTATCTATCTACACAGAATGCAAGTCTTTGAACAATTTTGAAAGAGGACCATCAAAGGAACATTCCTGTGAAGTAACGTTGAAATTGGTCAAGTGGAATGGTAGGAGTTGTCATTTGTAGCTAAAAGTTCAATTTACCCCTTTTGTGATGATGCGAGGTTGCTATGATTTTGTAACCAATCAAAACGGCTTGAAGAAATTAAATGTAGAGGATCACTGAAGTATGATTTATATTCAATTTCCTTAATATCAGACAAGAACTTAAAACAAGAGCACCGCGTACGGCACAGACGCTCGACTGATAGGGAAAAAAGAAACAAGAGGCCCATGAGGGCCTAAGCTCTACTGGTATGGTTCTTTGGTCATTTTCAATCCAGAGCATGTATGTATGGCGAAGATCGGATAGTAAATGGAGGCTCTTTTGTGTTCACAAGCTGTATTATAGCAATTTTGACCATTTCAAGGGCCATAATCCAGTCATGCATGGGCGGATCTGGCTGGTTTTCGAAAGGAACCGAGCTCTCATGGATATCTAACTACTGTATAAGTTTACTTGAGATACAATCAAAGTGACTGTATCGTGTTAACAAGATATTGTTTACGGACGCACGCACGCACGCACGGACGACGGACAAATCGCCACGACATAAGCCCTTCTGGCCTTTGGCCAGTAGAGCTAAAAATGAGCTAAACAAAAAACCTTAACCGGACGCCCAATCCGCCGCCGCAGAAGACGACGCCAGGGTCATGACAATAGCTCTTGTTTTTAGCTCACCTGTGCACGAAGTGATCAAGGTGAGTTATTGTGATTGCCCTATGTCCGGCGTCCGCCGTCCTTCAACATTGTCTCCTCTGTAACCGGTGGGTCAATTTAGATGAAACCTCACAGAAAGCATCTTCTCAATGACCTCACCAGAATTCCTTCAATTTTTTGGGATTCATGCAAAATTCTGGTTTCCATGGCAACGAAACCGAAAAAACTTCAAAATTCTTCTTCTCCCAAACTGGTTGGCAGATTTTCAAATAATTTTGCAGAAATGTTCCTTGGGTGACCCTCTATCAGATTCCTTCAAGCCATGTTGATTGGTCGAAAATCATGGCCGCCAGGGGGGCGGGGCTGTTTTGACTTATATGGCTATAGTGAAAACTTAAACAATCTTCTCCTCCTGTAATTGTAAAAGGAAAAAAAAACTTTTTTAAATAAAGACATGCATACCTGAAACGTTGTATTCCGTGTCACACAGCAAGTTGAGATTGGTGTTCAAATTAAATTCAAAATAATTTGTTGAGATTTGTGTAGTTTTTGATGCTGTCCTTCTTACTGAAGTTCAATGATAAATACATGTATGAAAAAGATAGAATGGAAAACAATCTAAATTCAAAATAATTTGTGTAACTGACTCCGACTCAAATTCAAAATAATTCGTTGTGATTTGTGTATGTCTTTCAAAACATCTCGCACAACAACTTAAATTCAAAATAATTTGTTGATTATTAGCTCGCCAGTACGAAGTACAGGAGAGCTTATGTGTTACCCCCGGCGTCGGCACCGTCGGCACCTAGGTTTAAGGTTTGTGTTTAAGGTTTTCATTTGGGTTTTAAGGGTTTATATCTTTAGGAACCATTTGTCATCTATCTACGCACACCACTACACCCGTCCTGACCCTGGGTCAAAGTCAAGGTAATTTCTACTTGGTTCTACTTGGTTCAGTTACAAGGTTTAAGGTTTGCGTTTAACGTTTAACATATCACTCTGCATTCACTATTATGACATTGATTGCTTTCATATTTAGTTTATACATTTAGGAACTATTGGTCATCCATCTACGCACACCACTACACCCGTTCTGACCCTGGGTCAAGGTCAAGGTCATTTCTACTTGGTTCAGTTACAAGGTTTAAGGTTTGCGTTTAACGTTTAACATATCACTCTGCATTCACTATTATGACATTGATTGCTTTCATATTTAGTTTATACATTTAGGAACTATTGGTCATCCATCTACGCACACCACTACACCCGTTCTGACCCTGGGTCAAGGTCAAGGTCATTTCTACTTGGTTCAGTTACAAGGTTTAAGGTTTGCGTTTAACGTTTAACATATCACTCTGCATTCACTATTATGACATTGATTGCTTTCATATTTAGTTGATACATTTAGGAACTATTGGTCATCCATCTACGCACATCACTACACCCGTTCTGACCCTGGGTCAAGGTCAAGGTCATTTCTACTTGGTTCAGTTACAAGGTTTAAGGTTTGCGTTTAACGTTTAACATATCACTCTGCATTCACTATTATGACATTGATTGCTTTCATATTTAGTTTATACATTTAGGAACTATTGGTCATCCATCTACGCACACCACTACACCCGTTCTGACCCTGGGTAAAGGTCAAGGTCATTTCTACTTGGTTCTGTTATATGGTTTAAGGTTTCTGTTTAACATATCACTCTGCATTCACTATTATGACATTGATTGCTTTCATATTTAATTTATACGTTTATGAACTATTGGTAATCAATCTACGCACACCACTACACACTTCCTGACCCTGTGTCAAGGTCAAGGTCATTTCTACTTGGTTCTGTTACAAGGTTTAAGGTTTGCGTTTAACGTTTAACATATCACTCTGCATTCACTATTATGACATTGATTGCTTTCATATTCAGTTTATACATTTAGGAACTATTGGTCATCCATCTACGCATACCACTACACCCGTCCTGACCCTGGGTCAAGTTCAAGGTCATTTCTACTTGGTTCAGTTACAAGGTTTAAGGTTTGCGTTTAACGTTTAACATGTCACTCTGCAGTCACTATTATGACATTGATTGCTTTCATATTTAGTTTATACATTTACAAACTATTGGTCATCCATCTACGCACACCACTACACCCGTCCTGACCCTGGGTCAAGGTCAAGGTCATTTCTACTTGGTTCAGTTACAAGGTTTAAGGTTTGCGTTTAACGTTTAACATGTCACTCTGCAGTCACTATTATGACATTGATTGGTTTCATATTTAGTTTATACATTTACGCACTATTGGTCATCTATCTACGCACACCACTACACTCGTCCTGACCCTGGGGTCAATGTCAAGGTCAAGATCATCCTAGTTACACTTTGTTTTGAGGCAAAAAATATGGAATTCTGTGCCTTATATATATATATATATATATATATAAAATATTTACTCTTGTGACTTTTCAATACCCTGCATATACATTTTTTTATGGAGAACAAATCTAAATACCACTTTATAAACAGCACCCGTAGGCGAGCTCCATTGTCATCTGACAATTCTTGTTTTTCGATTTGTGTAGATGACCCTAACCTCATCTGTTTTAGGACTTTCAAGGTCTTCACTATCTGACGGATACGATTGTTGCGACTTAACATACTGGAAAAATCTGCCAACAGTAAAGCCACCCAATTCTTCTAAACACTGGCCAGAAAAACTGGCAACGATGTAGCCTAAATTGTTTATTAACAAGTTTTTAGGTTCTTATTTTCCATTGGGAAAATAGACGTTTAAAATTGTTGACTGCAATTTCTCGATGTTACACTGCTTGTCTACATCTATAACTTGTGCACCATCACCATCTTTTACTGTCATGACTTTATAGAAAATTGAAGTGAGGTGTATATACGGCGTGTTGTCTTTTCACTTCAGATGTTATTTCGTTTCCCCCCGCGATGACGTTTGCGAGTACGCTCTTTGAACTTGGTAATAACTGGTGAGGACTGTGTACCTTCAGGATTCAAGATAAAATAAATCTTAGCATATAAAACAACAAAATAAGCACAAAGTTGAAGCAATTATTTATAAAAATAAAAACAACCGAATGTTAATAAAATTCATCATATTTCGACTGACCATAGAAATTTCATCAATGATCATTACTTTCAAGTCATAGTAACGCGAGCGCATTGTGTTCAGCTGTTGCATATCCAAAGGTTTGAATCTAAAACCCTGACTCACTGGAATACAGAAAGCAATGTGTATTGTGCTGCCACCAATGTTATGAGCATCTTTGCCTGTTGGAGCGCACAGCAACGTTATGCTATCAGGATTCTCATTCCTCAAATGGCTAAAATATTTGAGAAGTGCTTGATGGAGAGATCTTATAAGCACACTTTTCCCAGCACCAGCACTACCAGATGAAAAGGTATAAAATGGCACTTTATTCGCTTTCATGTTGTGAAGAATGTGATAAAGAAAATGTTTCTGTTCAACATTCAATAGTCGTACAGACTGTAAATATTTCTTGTTGTCTATTCTCTTGTTTGGCAAGATGCTATTCGCCACACAATGTCTTGCACCTTCTATATCTGCGCCAATGTCATTTGAAATTTTGCACCCTCTCCTTCATCAAAAGTGTCTACGTAGAAGCCAATGAACCATCGTTAAATTTACGCCGAAAAAAACTAGCTATGCAGTATTTTTTAAAACTTAAGTCTAACCCTTCAAATCCCACTCATAGAGTTGTTTTTAAACCTTTATACAAGGAATTATTTTTAAAGAAGGAACGGGTAATACCGCCTTTTGGTATCCGTTACGGTCCCGAAGTCGCTAAGCTTGATGTTGATCTTGAGGACATCGCGAGGCAGGAGATTTCAGATTCTCCACCTTGGACTCGAAATAGTCCATCATTCATTTATGATCTTGCGACTGATAAAAAGGCCTGCACAGATCCTATTGTTTTTAAGTCCAAGTATATGGAAATTAAAAATACATATTATAACTTTGAGCATATTTATACAGATGGTTCTAAGGACGGAAAAAGGGCTGCTGCCGCTGCAGTTCATGATGGCGATGTGATAACATTTCGGTTGCCAAATAATGCTTCTATATTTTCTGCCGAGTTAAAGGCAATTCATTTGGCTTTGGACCATATTGAATCTGACGGTTATTGGCGATATATTATTTTTACTGACTCATTGTCTGCTATGCAGGCACTTCAGAATGACAAAATAGATAACCCTATTATTGTTGACCTCCTTTCTAAGTTATCGCGTATTTGTGCAACAGCACATGTAGTATTTTGCTGGATCCCCAGTCATATGGGCATTCACGGTAATGAACATGCTGACTTGGCAGCAAAGTCTGCTCTTTTACAAGATATTTTACCTTTTAAAATACCTTATACCGATTTTAAACCTTTAATAAATGTTTTACTTCACGATAAGTGGCAAAGTGATTGGATTGAGCAAGTAAATAATAAACTGCACTCAATCAAGTCAGTACTTGGTGAGTGCCTGCCAGCTTTTAGATCCTGTCGCCGAGAAGAAATTGTCCTTGCTCGTTTACGCATTGGGCACACATGGTTAACTCATGCGTACTTACTGAAGGGTGAGGAAGCACCTCAGTGTATTCCATGTTTTACACAACTTTCAGTACAGCACATTCTTCTGGAATGTGCTGATTTCGCTCCAATACGTGATAGATTTTTCAAGGCTCAAAGTATGCGTCAGCTCTTTGAGTCTGTCAAACCTGAACTTGTATTTGATTTCCTTAGGGAAATTAATATTTTTAATAAGATATGATTATTTCTTAAATCGTGCTTTTGCACATGTATTACTTTTACAGATCCTGTTCCGCATTTTCTCAGATATTGTTTATCTTTATGTTAAGTATTTCATAGCAGTGTTTGGCTTGTTTGCCTAAATTCTGTTTTACATTGTTTTACATGTCGTTTTATATTAATGTTAAATATCGCGTACATCATGTTTGATTGTTTTGTCTAATAAACTGGTTAGTTATATTTCAATCATTTCATAATTTACAGTAAGTAAATCATTAAGCGCCCAAAATGACCTTAGTTGTCGACGGGCCTTAAAACACCATTCATTCATTCATTCAAATCCCACTCATAAAGTTGTTTTCAACCCTTTATACAAGGAATTATTTTTAAAGAAGGAACGGGTAATACCGCCTTTTGGTATCCGTTACGGTCCAGAAGTCGCAAGGCTTGATGTTGATCTTGAGGACATCGCGAGGCAGGGGATTTCAGATGCTCCACCTTGGACTCTAGATAGTCCATCCTTCATTTATGATCTTGCGACCGATAAAAAGGCTTGCACAGATCCTATTGTTTTTAAATCCAAGTATATTGAAATTAAAAATACATATTATAACTTTGAGCGTATTTATACGGATGGTTCTAAGGATGGCAAAAGGGCAGCTGCTGCCGCAGTTCCTGATGGCGATGTAATAACATTTCGACTACCAGATAATTCTTCTATTTTTTCCGCCGAGTTAAAGGCAATAGATTTAGCTTTGGACTTTATTAAATCAGAAGGTTATTGGCGGTAAATTATATTTACCGACTCATTATCTGCTATGCAGGCACTTCAGAATGAGAAAATTAAAAATCCTCTTGTTGTTAATCTCCTGTCTAAACTATCATATATATGTGCTACATCAAATGTAGTATTTTGCTGGATCCCCAGTCATATGGGCATTCGCGGTAATGAACAAGCTGACTTGGCAGCAAAATCTGCTCTTTCACAAGATATCTTGCCATTTAAAATACCTCATTTTGATTTTAAACCTTTAATAAACGTTTTACTATACGATGATTGGCAAAGTGATTGGAATGAGCAAGTGAATAATAAACTCCACTCAATCAAGCCAGTACTTGGTGAGTGGCTGCAAGCTTTACGATCCATTCGCCGAGAAGAAATAGTTCTTGCTCGTTTACGCATTGGACACACATGGTTAACTCATGCATACTTACTGAAAGGTGAGGAAGCACCTCAATGTATTCCATGTTATACACAACTTTCAGTACAACACATTCTTCTGGAATGTGCTGATTTCGCCCCAATACGTGATAGATTTTTCAAGGCTCAAAGTATGCGTCAGCTCTTTGAGTCTGTCAAACCGGCACTTTTATTTGATTTCCTTAGGGAAATTAATATTTTTAATAAGATATGATTATTTCTTAAATCGTGCTTTTGCACATGCATTACATTTACAGATCATGTTCCACATTTCCTTAGATATTATTTATCTTCATGTTAAGTATTACATAGTAACGTTGGATTATTTCACCATTTACATTAAGTAAATTATTAAGCGCCCAAAATGACCTTAGTTGTCGACGGGCCTTAAAACACCATTCATTCATTCATTCATTCATCAAAACAACCGTACAATTGTGATGGGCAATTACCTTCATCGGCATCTAACATATCTTGATGATGACCTTCAGGATAAATCAGTGTGTTACTATTTGCATCATTGTGTTCATTATTCGAGAGTGTTTCATACTCTGCTGTATCAGCTTTTTCATAATTTAATTTATTTTTGCAGATTTCTTTTATTTTTGAATGGTAGCTTTTTTCAAAACTTAGAAAACTATTTAGCAAGTCATTTTCCTCAATTCGCCAATGTGTGTAAAGCATTATCTTCTCTCCGAAATGTTCTTCTTTATCATCATTAACTGAAGTGGTGTGACTGTATATAACTTTTTGACGTGATCTGTCGGGCTTGGATATCTCTCTCTGATACTGTTCACACATCATGCCGGAACTGTCCGCCTCTCATCTTTTTGGAGACGTCCAAAGACCCAGAGAATGTACTGCCTATAGGCAGCATGTCGGAACGCCATGTTGGTTACCTCTACTGTCTCGGCCTGATGAGCAAACACATCATTTCTGAAAGTCTGTTGGAGGGTCTGTAACAAACAATCCTACCTGTAATTTCAACTCTCCACATTCAAAGCAGCCAAGGATCGATTATACGATGTCCGAACTCAATACAAATTCTCAACAACAAGACCATTTAATAAGTTCCAACTTACTTAAAATTGTAAAATCAAAACTAGTACTAAAATCTTACCACATTTTCTTTTCTCTGTACCTGAAAAAGAACTTGAAAATGCCGAGATCTGCCTCTGCATACTCCTTCTCTAACTTTCTAGCCCTTTAATAATTCTTTATGAGGTCTCCCTTGCACTCGAGTAGAAGACTGCCACTTGGAAATGGTTCCTTAAGGGACCCTCTACCAAGAATGTTCAAATCCTTCGGTTCCGTTAAGAAACACATCCTCTAGGGTATTGGGCATTGACCGCCTAGGCGGTGTTGTGGTAAGGCTTCTGCCTCAGGTAAGGCAGATCACGGGTTCGATCTCTAGTCCGGTCATACAAAAGACAATAAAACTTGTTAAGGATTTTCGTTCAAGAACAACAACAATGGAAAGTTGAAGTGTTTGCATAGAATTTGTTCACAATTAGCTCATAATTAAATTTTTTTTTTTTTTTTTGTCAAGAGGTTGCATATGAATCTAGATGATGTATAACCCAATTGTTTTAATTTGTTACACTTGCATATGCATTTTGATGCATCTGCAGCAGATCACTTCTGAAAACAATGTGGCCAAAAAGGAAATTAATCCTAAACAGCGACTTCTCGTTTTTCCACAATGTTCTCAGTAACTCGAGTCACTAATTATACTTTCATGTATTGGGAATTTACGTATCGTTTCCCTTATATAACTTTTTAAGGTCTTCCGCAGAATGTCTTAGTAAAAATATATTATATGGAAACTTTTTAGGCAAACATTTAATACATAGTTGAAAAGATATTTGAAAAATAGAAAATGCCTGGTTGGCTAAGTGATAATATCATCTTGATTGAAAGAGCCAATTCAAATGTCGGTTACATTAGTATTATTAAGAGCAAAGACGTATAAATAACCACGTAGCAAACTACTTGTGCTTGATTCAACATATTTGAGTTATATCACGGCATTTCCTTTGTAAGTTACCAGTCCAGTACTACTGGTCCATATATCCAGACACCAGTCAGCCAGTCGTTATGATGCCCCCACAGGCCTGAGCGCCAGGGAGGGAAGCCATTACTAGCATTTTTAAAGTTTTTGGCATGACTTGACCGGGGATCGAACCCACTACAACCCGCACCGAGGCGGACGGACGCTCTACCAGTACACGACTGAGGCGGTCTAACCACTTTCGGAGTTTGTAGGTTAAACTGGTTGGTCCAGTAAAAGGTTATCTTCGTTACGCTAGTCGCAGATGGCGCAATGCCTGACCCCATAATGTAATGTTAAGGGTAGGTCACTCTAAAATAAAACCCCTTTTGATCGGTGTTCTGCGAAATAAAACAACAAAAAATTTGGATAAACTATTTTAGATCCTTTTTCATGCTAACAGAAACGATTTCAAGGTGTTTTGTTTTAATAATTTAACCCGCGCACATCCTCAATGCATTAACGCACCGTTCCCAATACAGTCTCAATGAAATACAGAATACAGAAACATAGTGTAATGTATCCAAACACGGCCAGGCTAGCAGAGATTTCTCTATGTGTACAGGTCACTAGTGTGGAATGTGAGAGGTCATTCAGCTACCAAAACAGAATGAAGAACAAGTTCAGGTAATGATTTGATAACCTTTATCATAAATTAATTTTTAAGTGAAAACAGTGAGGTTATGGTATACAAAATATAACACTAACAATATTTAAGTTTAATCATAATTTTATTTGTAAAAAAAGATAGAGGTTCACCCAAGGTACAATTCTACAAAAAAAATTCAAAATCTGCCAACCAGTTTGGGAGAAGAATTTTGAAGTTTTTTTCGTTTCGTTGCCATGGAAACCAGAAGTATGCATGGAGCCCAACAGTTTGAAGGAATTCTTGTGAAGCCATTGAGAGGATACGTCCTGTGAAGTTTTAGCCCAATTGACCCACTGGTTACTGAGGAGAAGATGTTGACGGACGACGGACAAAAGGCGATCACAATAACTCACCTTGAGCAAAGCTTAGGTGAGCTAAAAACCAAACTAACAAGTCAACGTGTAAAACCTGCTGTTGATTACCTGGCTGATATAGCTTCTTCCTTCATTGATGAAACCTGCTGTCGCCTGAACTCGGAAATCTAAGGACTCAGAATTACCATAGTGGAGTGATTTAGGGGCCCTGATTGACACCTCCCTGTTAGCGTGTTCACATTGTTGTGAAGAACCCAAGTCAGAGTATGGTACTGCATTGCCAATGACAGGGGCAAAGACTTTGTCTAGCTCTTCTCGCAACTGACCAGTTTCATCTTTAATGGGGCCTTTGTATGGTAGACTACGATGAATATACTTTACACTAGGGTCTCTCTTGTAGCCACAATATTTCGGATAGCACAAGCTATGGTCTCCAAACTGATGGGGTATTAATGCCCTTAGATTTTGTTCCAGATCTTCTTTGCTGCCTTGGTTTTTGGCAAAGGCTTATTTGAGACATTTCTGAATGTGGTTTATTACAACTTTACTGAGACGAACTTTCTTTGAGGCTTGCAACTGGAACAAGTGTTTACCCACATTCTTCACTACATGGTTCCTATCAAATATTTTTCATATTGATATTCTGGTTTGTCCTAAGTCTGGCTATTAAAGTATTGTCCACATCACCCTCTACATACTCAACTGCTACTTTTTCTTTGGCCAAGTCCATTACACCCTGATCTCCACTAACACTCTCCATCAGTCTGGCACTCCCACTATGGTTATGAACACAACAGTGGTGACGTACTGGTTGACCTCCCCTGTTTCTTTTCCACCATTTGCACATTCCGCAAGTTCGATGTTTCACAATAGCCTTCAATACTTTCTTTCCATACTTAGCCTTGCTCATGAAAAAGGTATGTGCTGTAAATAAACAAGATATGAAGTAAGATTAACATAGGACAATTCTGCAGCAGACGACTTTGCTCATATTTTGTAAAAAATGGAAAATCTCTTTAATTGAATGGATAACCTATGATTAAAAGTGGAAAACATTATGGCAAAAGGAGAAATTGCACGTTTTGTGCAATTTCTTCTTTTGTGACTATGTTTTCAAAAAGCCGTCTGCTGCAGAGGCGTCAGAAAACGTCTATATGAGGTAAAGGGTTAAGACATTTTGGGACAGCATTTCTTCAGGGATAGTTTACAATGTATACAGTTTTAAAACAGACCCCCATTGTAACCCTAGTTTTCAATTCTTAGTTACAATGATCTTGAATTACAGGTAAAACACATGACTTGAAAAGCCAGTATCATGTTTCACAATGTAGTGAAAAGACGGACAACATGTATGTTTGAGAGACCATACATTTTATATTTATACAAGCAACGGACCGACACTATTTGGCTTTGTACTAGCTTACATTTATATGTATACATACATGAATTAAGCATGTGCAACTAATCATGATGTTTTCTGCAAGATTGCCTTACTGTGGAGGTGATCTACGTTATGACTATCAGTTTTCACTTACAAGTGAGACTATCGAAGCATCGTTTCTGCCAGGCAGTATCAACAGCACAAGATATACCATAGCGTGTTTTACATGGGAACTTCTTAACCAGACTCTTCTTAGCTTTGCTTTGCTTGTGTCCATGAACAACACATCTCGGTGTTCTGTAATAAAAGGATGAATAAAAAGAATGGTTTCAATATATTAACCTTTTCCCTCATATAGATGCTTTCTGACGCCTCTGCAGCAGACGACTTTTTTGAAAACATGGTGATAAAAGAAGAAATTGCACAAAACGTGCAATATCTCCTTTTGCCACAATGTTTTTCCACTTTTAGTCATAGGTTATCCATTCAATCATAGAGATTTTCTATGTTTTGACAAAATATGTTCAAAGTCGTCTGCTGCAGAATTGTCGTATGAGGGAAAGGGTTAATTGATTTGTCTGAACATGCATGAAAAGGACAAGGCCTTAGTATTTATCAAACATATTCAATGTGTGGATTTGATGCCAAATGGTTAAAGATATTTTTGACAAAATGAAAATTGGTGTATAAACTTAATCTGTAGACCTACAGTGCAATGTGAAAGTTTTAGAGATTTTCACCATGAAGTCTGTGTACCTTTCACTGAAATGTAAACAATGTACTTACAATGAACATTCACATGTATGTAACAGTTAAATGAGACCTACCTTTTCTTATTAACTTTCTTTTGTGAGAATTGTGGACTCTCTTTGTCATCTGCCCAATTGATGTCATTACTGATACTTGGCAATATCATTTCTCTGGAAAGGCCAGAGGAAAACAAGGTAAACAACTAGAGTCAGAACTTATGCTCATTCAAAGAAATAAATCCACACATTCATATACAAATTAGATTTGGAGTGTACAGAAGTTTTGCTTCGTAGTTCAAACCAGATATGAGAGAAAAACTCTTAGCCTGCTGGATCCAAAAGATTCTGCATTTGCGACCGACCAGTGTAGACTAAGATCAGCCTGCACATCCTTGCAGTCTGATCATGGTCTGCACTGTTCACAATTAAGTCAGTAAATTTTCAGTGAACAGCCCATTGAATAATAAATGGTATTGTCTAAATTGAAGGATGGACCATTTCATTATAGAAATTTAGCGTGCTTAGGATTTAAGTCAGTAAGATGTAACCTTTTAACTCACTCTTTCATTGGAGATGCCTCTGGAAGAATAGAAACTCCAAGGTCCTTTATAAGAAAGTTTGCTGACTCCTCTGCTTTCAAACTCTCACACACAGCTATGTCCCTTTAAAAAGATAGAAAATCATGATAGCATGGATACTTACAAGGTAAGAGCTTTCACAAAACACAAATAGTGTATCCAATGGGCTATTTTATCTTTAGATATTTACTTCAAATGTATAAATGTATAAAAATCTTCATCAATTGTAATTAGCTTTACTAAATATATGCATTTAAAACATGAAAAGATGTGAAGTTCCAAATATGAAACCAAACAATTGCCAGTTTCAATATATATGTTTATTCATGCTTAAATTAATTTCCCCCAAAAAATTAAGACTGATATGTGTAATAAACTTACTCAATTTCTCTCTGATATGCTTCTTTTGCTGCTGCTTTCATTGACTCAGAAGCCACCTTTTCAATGATTGGTCCTGACCTTCTCTCCATCTTCTTAAGTTTACTATTGCTGATAGTTGGTATGTTCAGGGCTGCTAGCATGTTATTGACCTTATTCGGTCCTCCCACACTGTCAATCATGGCTGAAAATACACAGCAACATCTAGTTAACAGTAGGCCTATACTGTGATAAATTCCATTCATAGTAATTAAATGTGTATGAATTATGCTGGCTGATATATTAACACAAATTTATAGCTTATGCATACAACACAATATTAATGTGAAATGCTTGGAATACTGAATGCATTTGTAACAGTATGATATTCCACTTTGAGATTTAGAGTGATTTTTTATCAGTATTAAACTACATAAACGGTAGACGAAATTTCTATAAAAATTCAGGTATATTTTAAACAAAAATCAACACAAACATTACTAAGGCATTAGACTTGAGATTTGGGTATGAAATGTCCCCAAATTCGGGTACGAACTGACATATTTTTGCTGGGTACGAAATGACTTGAGTACGAAGATGTAAGTAAAAGTTTACGTGAAATCACAATAATTCGCTAATTAAACCGATATAAATCAAAAGTGGAGGTTCAGTTTCAATTCAATAATTGATATATTCGAGAAAATTACATTTAAAATCAGTTACCTGTTCCAAGCTTTGTGTTGACAGCAAAACTCGACGCACCCTGTTTACTTCCTTTCACCAATTTTCCATACGCAACACAGTTCACATGACCGCAATCAATGTTCAAGCACTTAATAGCCATTCTCTGTAAGCATTTGCACTCCCATATAGGGAGTGTGGCACGCATGGTCACGGATTTTGTTCAAACTTCCCACATTTTCTCAACTTGATGACAGAAATGAAAAATGACAAAAAAAACTTTGCTACAGACTTTGGTTGCCATAGCAACAGGCTCTCGTTTTTTATAGGACTGATTTCAATGGGAAATTCACTGAATTTTACAATCAGTTTTTAGCATAAATGAAGATATATATGCAGAAATTCATATTTTCTACAAAAAGACATCATTTGACGAAGAAAATTAAGTAATAAACAATTTTTTATCAAATTGATAAATTCGGTCCCAAACCCTTCTTTACAAAGGTTTTTTTTTACGGAAAAAAAGAACACTTTTTGCCATTTTTTGAATGGTTATAAAAATTTAATGCGGCCATATCAGTACAAATGAACAATAGATGCATGAAGTTCAACATCTCTTCTCACAAGAAATGAAAGAAAGCTATGGGGAACAGTGCCTCTAAAATAAGTTACCATGGATACAAAATATATCATTTTTTTTTTTTTTTTTTTTTTTTAAATGTTTATTGAAATATTGCCAGCATGTGATTTAAAAAGAAAGATTGGATCCATTTCTTTTATCACCTCTTCTAACACATATTTTTTGTTTTTTTAGGGAGTTTGGCTTTTAAATGTATTTCCATTGCTATGAAATATATTATTTTTCTAAAATTCGAAAAAGCATTTTATTTTCATGTTTTCAATAAGAAATAAAACGGTTTTTTAAATTGACAATGAATAAAATAATTTGAGAAAATAAATGTTTTTAAACAAATTTGAGAAGTAATGATCATGAAATACAGTAAATATTAGTGTTTCCATGGTAACAAAATGCATAGATAAATATATCTATTTCATAATCCCCAAAACTGATAAAAAAGAAGTAACAATATGTTATCATGCAAGATAATGTATTCATATGATAGTTTATGTGCATGTATTCCAATAAATGTTCAAAATATCCTTATTAATGGCATTGCTAAGGAAACAAAATACTTAATATATATTTATACACACAATATGTTCCTTTTCTTATGTTGGTGCTTGTTGTTTTATTTTTCCAAATATATATTGAAATAATGATGTTCTTAAACAAAGCAAGATAAGCTTAATGACAAATGTCCAAAGTCCTTCATATATATGATGTATATACATCAATAAAACAAAACCATAGAGTATTTGTGTTGATGGTTGCCTAGCAACTTACCTATAAATTAATAATATAGAGAAGACCGTAGATCCTAAACAATTTTGAACCCATGTTTTTTAAACAATTAGTACCTAGCCTCAATGTCAATAGGACACCAAAAATTCATAATAGAAGGAGCGGCTAGTGATATAAAACATGGAAAATTGTAATCTTCAAACAAAGTTATCATTAGTTATTATGATTCAAATAAAGAAGTATATTATTTTAAATGTCAAGTTTGCTGATGCTTCTTATGTATACGTGAACGTGAAGTTCATCATTTTTCTTATTAATGTATAATGGATTTTTAAGAAAAACACTTATACACTTTCCCCAAGTGTTTTTGAAAGTGTAGTAAAAACATCTTATTTATGAAATACTAAGAATATTTGTTTTTTTGCCAATAAAAACAGGAACATGTACAGCAAAATTATGCAAAACAACTTGAAGGGTTTTACCCTTTACACCATTCACCAAATCTGCAACCCGGCCGGGTAGCTCAATTGGTAGCGTATCTGACTCGTGATCTGGAGGTCACGGGTTCGATACCCGGTTGCGGCGACATTCTTTCGGGCGATGTTTTCCATTGCCTCTCACCTCTGATCTATGTGAGAAAGTAGTCAGTGGCTTCGAAAGAATGTTGTGTAAGTACTGGTGAGGGAAAGCCAGGAAAACATGGGTAGGTGCACTGACCGCCGTGATATGACCAAAGCTGTTGAAAGCGGCGTTAAACTCCAAACAAACAAACAAACAAAACCAAATCTGCAGCAGAACACTTAAAAAATATAGAAACAAATGGTGAAAATCTGTATGAATAGAGATATAGCCACTGACAAATTGCTCATTATGAGGATAACAAAAAGGCGTTAGTTGTAGAAACATCAAATTAAATTAACCCTTTCCCTCATACGACAATTCTGCAGCATAAGACTGAACATATTTTGTCAAAAAATAGAAAATCTCTATAATTAAATTGATAACCCATGACCAAAAGAGAGAAAATTGTGGAAAAAGGAGAAATTGCTGGTTTTGAGGTTTTGCTGGTCACTATGTTTTCAAAAAGCTGCCTGCTGCAGAGGCGTCAGAAAGCGTCTATATGAGGAAAAAGTTTAATAATATCACTCAACGTTTGAAAACAAACTTCTTTTCTATATACATCTTTGAGATATACTCACATTACCTAAACAAGAGGGCCAGATGGCCCTATATCGCTCACCTGATTTAATAGAACTTCAATAGTTTTCAAAGTTTTATACTCTATACATATAATGAAAACAAGCAACCCTCCCTGGTGGCCATGTTTTTCAACGGATCAGATTTATTTGCATTACCTTGATGGAAATTCACCAAAGGAATATTTGTGCCAAATAATTTTTAAATCATGCGGTGCTTTTGGACAAGAAGATTTTTAAAGATTTTACAATGCACATATAAGGAAAACAAGCTCCACTCCCTGGTGGCCATGTTTTTCTACGGATCTGAAAAATTTGAACAATCTTGTTAGGAGGTGCCCCAAGTAATATTTGTGCAAAATTATTTTCAAATCAAGCCAGTACTTTTGGACAAGAAGATTTTTAAAGTTTTGGCAATTTTCCACTTTTCTGATGCTGCAGCAACCAACGTTCTTCTTGGAATAAAATTCTTTGAACAACTTTAAAAGAGGACCACTTAAGGAACATTCCTGTGAAGTTATTTCAAAATCAGTCCATTGGTTTAGTAGGAGAAGTCATTTGTAAAAATTGTTAACAGACAGACGAACAGACGACGCAGGATGACGCCGGACGGTGAGTGATCACAAAAGCTTATTGTTTCCTATACCAAAAAAATGGATTGATGATAACCCAATGTATTAAGGAATTAGCTTGAAAGTAAAACTTGTTCAATTTCAGATTTCAGGTTATCATTACTCTCCTCTTTAAGTGCTGCAGCATAATCATCCATAGACATTTTCTTGTCTTGCTGGGAATATCTTGAAAAGAATGAGGAAATCTGTTGACCAGATAGAAACTCATCCCTTTTGAAATTCCCAGAAATCCTCATCTCCTCAGCTGCAATAAATGGGTCTACTTTGTTTCCAGTGACTTTCCCTATATTGAATTTGTCAACCATGAATTCTCTCTGTTTTAATGAAAAGATAACTCTGTCTCGAGTCTCCTTTAATGCCCATCCCATTGGCAGAGATTTTGTTACGTCTGTATGAGTATTAGTAGGGCAATCAGGAGGCACTTTTTTGTCGTTTTCTGAGGGATACAGTTTCATTATCTTATTGGCGTATATGTATTTTGCCTTTTCAGTTACATTTAAGCTTGCACCTGCACAAAAAGAACAATCACCCAACAAAACATGTTTGTTTATAGCTCTTTGTGTTGAAAACTGCTTTGAACAGTCCTCAATTGGACAGTCAAATAATGTTGTTTTTTGTATTGGCAGCTCTGCATCTTCAACTGCAAAATATATAATGTATTCAATTAATAAAACTAGTATTAATATTTAGTAGTAAATAAAAGCCGATATGATATTTCAGTTGTCTGATTTTCAAACCAATCCAATTTGAAATATAAATCTGAAAATATTGTGTGAAAAGTTGGAAATTCTAATAATAATACCTTCATTTATAACACAAAAATGGAAAATAATTAAATAATGTATAGAGCATAGTTTAACTCTTTCCCACATATAAACACGTTTTGATGCATCTGCAACAGACAACTTTTGAAAACATTATGACCAAAGTAGAATTTATACAAAACAAGCAAGGTCTTCTTTTGCAGCATTGTTTTCAACTCCTTTTAGTAACGTTACCTTCCTTTATATAGCTTTTCCATGTTTTTGCCTAGTTGTTTCCCATATAAGTTAGAGCAAGCATAGCAAGCATGCAACTTCAAAATAGATTTAGAAAATATTATTACAAGGCTAGTTTTAAAACTGTTACATCGATAACTTTTAAATGTAATATATAAGTTGGTATATATACACACACACACAGACAATTACATGTATGCACTAATTTGTCTTACCTTGAAGCAAATCTCTTTCTGCTTGTTCCCAGTCCAAGAGCTCCCCATGTCATTAGTTTCCCTATGATAAAAAGGATTGAAATATTAACTGTGATTGTATGATTATAAAAGTTTGCTATTGAAACAATTATATGCACAAACATAAACTTTAGATCTTTTATGATTACATTTGACCCTCTTTAAATTTGCTAAAATCATTGATTGGCAAATAATGTTAACTCGATGGAATTACATGTTACTTTGTCTTCTTGTTGAAATAGACGAATAATATCGTAATGCATTATTGTATCTGTACAAACTATGATAACACAGCATAGGATGTTGGAAAATTTACTTTTATCAAAAAATGTTTCATCTAACCTTCTCCAATGGAATAAGCTTTCCACATTTGTAGTCCTTTGGATGAATATTGAAAATTGTACAGCTTTGAAATGGCTGGAATTGAGAACTTTGATAGCTGTACATCTATAATATTCAGTGAGGAGACAACTTTTACTT
The DNA here is from genome assembly GCA_031761405.1 of Serripes groenlandicus. Classification (NCBI taxonomy): domain Eukaryota; kingdom Metazoa; phylum Mollusca; class Bivalvia; order Cardiida; family Cardiidae; genus Serripes; species Serripes groenlandicus. Next base: position 28,182,546 of record JASEVX010000014.1, read on the forward strand.
TTATATCTGATTTTCTTTTCTTTTCAATTGCCTGCAATGTAATTACAAAACTAATGTGCACATAAAGAAAACAAACCATTGGGTCTGGTTCCAATTATTTTTTATTTTATGTGTACATCAAATCCTTTCATTGTGATTGAGATAAGGATTGATTGTGGTTTAATGTCTTTATCTTTATTTATTCAAAATAGAAAAAGGACATTCATACTGTTCAATAATGAATTATATTGTATAATTAAGCTTCATAAGTTTAATTATTTTAAGTGGTGCAGCTCATTTCAGGAAAATTGAACAAACCTTTTCGTAAAAGTTTCAAAATCTAACATCAAAAGACTGTTTCTAATGTTCATACATTACTTTCGATCAATTTAACTCTTTTCCACATATACTTAAACTGCAGCAGACAACTTTGAAGCCATTTATACAAAACCTGCATAAATGAAAGTTTTTAAAATTGTTAAAAAGAGATAAAAATATTGTGGCAAAATGAGAAATTGCTTGTTTTGAGCAATTTCTACTTTAGTCGCCATGTTTTAAACAAGAGGGCCATGATGGCCCTGGAATCGCTCACCTGCTTTTTTGTTTCACTTTAGCTATATAAGCCCCGACATCTGGCGGACATAGTTTCCGACCAATCGACTTGGCTTGAAGGAAACTGATAGAGGGTCACCCTAGGAACATTTCTACAAAATTATTTGAAAATCGGCCTGACACTTTTGGAGGAGAAGATTTTTTAAGTTTTCACTATAGCCATAAAAGGCAAAATAGCCCCGACCCCTTGTGGCCATGTTTTTTTACCAATCAACATGGCTTGAAGGAATCTGATAGAGGGTCATCCAAGGAACATTTCTACAAAATTATTTGAAAATCGGCCTGACACTTTTGGAGAAGAAGATTTTTTAAGTTTGCACTATAGCTATATAAGGCAAAATAGCCCCGCCCCCCCTGGCGGCCATAATTTTTGACCAATCAACATGGCTTAAAGGAATCTGATAGAGGGTCATCCAAGGAACATTTCTACAAAATTATTTGAAAATCAGCCTGACACTTTTGGAGGAGAAGATTTTTTAAGTTTTCACTATAGCCGTATAAGGCAAAAAAGCCCCGCCCCCCTGGCGGCCATGTTTTTCGACCAATCAACATGGCTTCAAGGAATCTGATAGAGAGTCACCCAAGGAACATTTCTACAAAATAAGTTCAAAATCTGCCAACCAATTTGGGAGGAGAAGAATTTTGAAGTTTTTTTCGTTTCGTTGCCATGGAAACCAGAATTCTGCATGGATCCCAATAATTTGAAGGAATTCTGGTGAGGTCATTGAGAGGATGCTTTCTGTGAAGTTTCATCCCAATTGACCCACTGGTTACTGAGGAGAAGATGTTGAAGATTTTTTAAGTTTTCACTATAACCATAAAAGGCAAAATAGCCCCGCCCCCTGGCGGCCATGTTTTTCAACCAATCAACATGGCTTGAAGGAATCTGATAGAGGGTCACCCAAGGAACATTTCTACAAAATTATTTGAAAATCGGCCTGACACTTTTGGAGGAGAAGATTTTTTAAGTTTGCACTATAGCCATACATTGTATAAGGCAAAATAGCCCCCCCCCCCCCTCCTGGCGGCCATGTTTTTCGACCAATCAACATGGCTTGAAGGAATCTGATAGAGGGTCACCCAATGATCATTTCTACAAAATAATTTGAAAATTGGCCTGACACTTTCGGAGGAGAAGATTTTTTAAGAATTTTGAAGTTTTTTTCATTTCGTTGCCATGGAAACCAGAATTCTGCATGGATCCCAAAAAATTTAAGGAATTCTGGTGAGGACATTGAGAGGATGCTTTCTGTGAAGTTTCATCCCAGTTGACCCACCGGTTACAGAGGAGAAAATGTTGACGGACGACGGACAACGGACGCCGGACATAGGGCGATCACAATAACTCACCCTGAGCACTTCGTGCACAGGTGAGCTAAAAAGCTGTCTGCTGCAGAGGCGTTATAAATCATCTATATGAGGTAATGGTAATATAATAATATTTACCTGCTTCATATGCACAGCTGAAGTCACATCATTTCCTTGATTGACGTGTCTCCGAATGATACCCTTTATATGAGCTGCGAGTCTGTCACATGGCCCTAAATTGAAACCATTGGTATTTTTTTGTTAACAGTATACTGTTACATGGCATGCACGTGCATGACGTCATTTCAAACAATTACGACGTCATTTCAAACAATTACGTCACCTTTTAGACGCACATGCCATGTTACAGTATACTGTTAACCAGTATATTCATATGTGTGTGTTACATTGAAGTAGATCTACCAATGTTCAACTCCCCTACAAAGGTACAGAATGATTTGAATAAAAGTGTAATTTTGTTCGCTATAATAAAATAAATATTACATATTCACATGTATTTTACAGGACAAACCACACATGAACAGCCGAGGCCTAGTAGCTCTGTTCTGGAAGTATTCTTTCAGAACTTTGACAAAAGTTTTAAATGTTGCATGCAATTGGCTAACAGTCTATGTGTAAAAGCAAGCCAGTTGCTTCGAAACTCTGTTGAATGGAGTACTGGTGATAGAAAGCTAGGAAACACATGAATTGTTGAACTCAGGCCGCCATGATATGACTGAAGAAATGTTAAAAATGGTGTTAAACTCCATTCAATCATCAACACATAAACAGATTTTTAAGAAATAAATGTGAGTGTTCCCTAGAATTCCGTAACGACTTAAAATATGGTCGGAAGAAATTTAACCCGAGTCTATCACTGACAACAGTATCATTTAAAGGGTATCTGGAAAACATTAACAAAATATCCTAGACAATTACATCCTTTTTCACAATGTTTTATACCTCATTATTAGGCTGATATGACCCCCCCCACCCATGCTCATACGAGATAGACGAATGCAAATCAGACAAAAGGACGGACGAAGAACAAACATAATGAACGAAGCAATATATTAAGATCACTTCATACATAATTACCCGCATTCGCAATATAATTACGTATAGTATACAAACATATATATTATCCTCTAATCTTTTCCAGAGACTTGAATGATGAGTAAGGGTTTAATGCATATATTAAGGCGACAGTGTACATACGTTTCCATGCTCCCTGTGGCCTCGACAGTAGTTCCCATCATCTAAATACTATTCCTGTAACACTGAAGGCCAAGTCTTCGACGGATTAAATAATAGTCTTTGGTGTAAACCAGTCGATGATCGAACCCAAGACCTTCCACAACAAGGCGGACGCTCTACACCAAGTTTATTTCTCCAGGGAAATGAGTATGCATGAATCAAAGAAATAGATTTCTGGAAATTAGTAGAAATCATTGTGGAAAAAAATGAGATTTTGCTGGCTGCGAGCAATTCCTCTCTTTCTCAAAATGCTTTTGAAAGACATATGTGGCATTACGTTAAAGTCGTCTATAATTGTGATGGCAGGTGTCTTATTAGTTTTTTAAATACCCTGTAGTGACAACATAATGATAGCAGGGTTTGTTTAATTAAGCGGGTCAATGATAACAGCAACAAAGGTTTAGGATGTCAGCGGATTGTCACGGAAAATACTAGGTTTGGCGATGGAAAACAGACATGTTTGTTATTAGACGGAGATAGGACCACACAAGTGCAATTTGCTAGTGATTTTGAAGCTCGTCTTAGTTCCTCAAATTTATGTTTTATGTGTAACAGCTGCCTTGACTAGGTGACTAATGTTCGAATCCTGGGCATTTTGTTCCGTTTTGAATTAAACAGCATCTAAATGAAAAATTGGCTAACCTGTGTAGAAACACATATTTCTGTATAGCACAGTCAAGAAGCCACCTGTTTCAAGTAGCCAGTTGTTTTAAACAACCAGTTTTTCATGTTCCCAAACCCAAGTTTTAAGTATAAAATAACTGTCATGATAAAGTTATCTGCTTTAAAACGTCCCTTTTTTTATACCCTTGAGTGCTTGTATATGCATTTGTATTTGTTTGGTTGGTACAATACACAGATACGTGAAGACCAACTCGTCACCATCTGCAACAAATATGCAGCAGACGACAAAAGCTTAACATGTCTAAATATGTCCAGTTGTTGCCATTAGATAAATTTGAAAACTTTGTTCTCGTTTTTAACAATATTTTCGGTGACTGCAATGTTTTAAAATGTCATCTGCTGCACAGCCACAAAAAGGTTGCACTAGGTGATAAAGAGTTAAGTATAAAACCCATATGCCGGTTATTTTTCATTTGCAATAGAAAAAGCTTGTGTTAAAGCTGAGAGTGTCATGGTGTGCAAACAACACCATCATGAATATGATCACGACTGTCAATATAAATCTTACAATGTGTTCCAGGCATTCATCATCAACTTTCCAATGTAGTGACTATTGTGTTTTATTCACAAAACCCCCCATTTAAATCCATTGTTAAAAAGCAAAAGAGTCGGTTGCATTTTTCGGGCGGCATGTCGGCCGTCACCGAGAGTGTTATAAGCTACTGATTTCGGTGCAACTACTTAATCTCTTGTAAAGGTACCATTGATCTAAATGATATTATTTAGACGTACAACAAAAGAAATACATTCAGAACGTCTCGTATGTTCATACGTATCGGTCATTGACAGGCGATACTCGGTTTGAGTGGTTACATTGTGCCTATCCAACAAGGTGAGCAACTATGGACTATACTGGTCCTCTTGCTTCGGGCATTTATAACCATGTACAGTTCTCTGTGTTCGTCATATCGCTTTGTTCGCCATAACCTGCTTCACTAAACTAAGGCACGTCACTATGTCTTCCTCAGCAAAGTTTATATTCATGGAAAAAGTGGAATTTGAAATGGCTCAAAAGAAGGTATGTATTTCTTATGTCCACATATTAGTGAACATGTGTGATACATTTTGCGCGCTTTTTGTGGGTTTTTTTTCTTTAAAAATCTGGTAGGTTACGTAATTTATTTTCAATTACTAAAGAAAGTTGTATTATAAAAACTCCTTTTCTATCTTTATTACTTGTGTTTAACTCAATGTACTCTGGTAACTTTATTCTGAACACCCAGAGACGATTTTTTGCATTTTTGGAATCATTGTTATAGAAGGAGAAATTGCTCGTAACAAGCAATTTCTCCATTTGCAACAATTTAAAAAGCATTTCTATATAGTTACAAAGCTGTTCTAAAGGTGTGTGCTTTATACTTCTGTATGTTTTCTTCAATTATGTTTAAAACGAAGAATTCCTAGATGCAGATTTTTTTCTTTTCATTGATATCCTACACTGTCTGGTACTGTGAACAGATTGTACGAGAATAATAGGAAGCTATTACATAGCAAACTAAGTGCGTTCTGCATCTCCCAAAATATTTTTAATTTATCAAGTATTTTTGTAACTTTGTAACTTAAAACATTTTTTTATTTTTTCGAGTATATGCAACTCATAGATTCTTTAAATAATGCATTGCATTGTATCATGTTTTAAATAAAGCATACTAGGCATTCCCCCCCCCCCCCCCCCCCCCGTCTCTCTCTCTCTCTCTATCTGTGTCTCTGTATCTGTCTCTCTCTCTCTCTGTCTGTCTGTCTGTCTCTCTCTGTGTGTGTGTGTGTGTGTGTGTGTGTGTGTGTCTCTCTCTCTCTTTCTTTCTCTTAATCAGCCGGGTTTCCCGCCAGATTAAATGCCGGAGCATATTAAACAATTTATCAGCTGCACAATGTCCTCCCAATGTTGCTTAAAGTTAATGTTTTCATGCTTAAGAAATACAAATATGTCTGTCACTCCGTCTGTCTGTCTCTGTGTGTGTCTGTCTGTCTTTTCTCTCTCTCTCTCGTGGAAAAAAGCGCTTTCTTTCTCTCACACACACAAATAATCCACAAACACACATGCAGAGTCCTCTCAATGATGCTTAAGTTCATATTTTCACAAAACAGTCAATAAGAAATGCTATGTCTGTCTGTGCGTCTCATTCTTTCTCTCTCTCTGTCTGTCTGTGTATGTATGTGTGTCTCTCTCGCTCTCTCTCTCTCTCTCTATGTCTGCCTGTCTGTCTGTCTGTCTGTGTGTGTGTGTGTGTGTGTGTGTGTGTATGTGTGTCTCTCTCTCGTCGAAAAAAGCGTTTTCTTTCTCTCTCACACACAAATAATCCACACACACATGCAGAGTCCTCTCAATGATGCTTAAATTCATATTTTCACAAAACAGTCAATAAGAAATGCTATGTCTGTATGTGCGTCTGTCTGTATGTCTGTCTGTCTGTATGTCTCATTCTCTCTCTCTCTCTGTCTGCCTGTCTGTCTATCTCTATATGTCTGTCTCTGTCTGTCTGTCTCTCTCTCTCTGTCTACCTGTCTCTCTGTATATATATATATATATATATATATATATATCTCTCGTGGAAAAAAGCGCTTTTTTTCTCTCTCACACACAAATAATCCACAAACACACATGCAGAGTCCTCTCAATGATGCTTCAGTTCATGTTTTCACAAAACAGTCAATAAGAAATGCTATGCCTGTCTGTGCGTCTGTCTCATTCTCTCTCTCTCTCTCTGTCTGTCCGTCTCCTGTCTGTCTGACTGTCTCTCTCTGTGTGTCCCTCTCTGTCTCTGTCTCTGTATCTCTCTCTCTGTCTGTCTGTCTCTCTCTCTCTCCCTCTCTTGTATGTATAATTTCTTCATGACGAATGATGTCCTGAATCAGTTAGAGCGGTGTATCGTTTAGAGGACATAATAGGCCTGAGGAAAATAGACACAATTCATAATGTATTCATCAAGATATTGTGCTCCGCATTATTTTCTCTTGTCCGCTTTGAAATGGTTATAACATTCATGGTCTTATATTTATGTACACCTCGTGCTATATATTGAAATGATTTTCTAATTGTTTAAATTTCCTTCATCAATGAAGACTAATGATTATATATTTGTTCTTTGGAAATTGCATTTGCAAATGGCTATAGACTCATAATGGCTCCTGAATTCAGAGAAAGCAATACAAATACTCTTGGAATGTTTTGATGAGAACATTTGTTTTTCATTTAAGTATTCATTAATAACTATAAAACCATCGCCTTTTGTTGAATTATATTATTATGTTGATTGTAGTCCTTCGAATTGAAATGTATCACGATAAAAGTTGTTCGTGTTTGTATCTGTTTTTCAAAAGAAAATATAATGGCACAGATAAGTCCTCCAAATGTTAATATTTGTATGTGTGTAATTAAGAGGACCTTGTTCAATCTTATCAAAAAGCTAAAAGGTCGATGCCACAAAGACCATTTGTAGGTAATCTTTAACTATTTACTAGTTTGGTCCGTCTGTCTGTCCCCCTCCTCTCTCTTTCTCTAAATCAGCCGGGTTTCCCGCCAAATTAAATGCCGGATCATATTAAACAATAAATCAGCTGCACAGTGTCCTCCCAATGTTGCTTAAAGTTAATGTTTTCATGTTTAAGAAATACAAATATGTCTGTCACTACGTCTGTCTCTCTCTCTCTCGCACACACACACCATCAAACTGTGGCCAATGAAAATATTGCTTGGCCACAATGCTCTAAAATGTCGTTTGCTGTGTTGACAAGTTGTGTGGCGTTATATATAAAATAGGGTTGGAACAATTTATTATAAACTGCAGTGATTAGAATTGTATGTTTTTACTGAATTAATTTGAATACTTATTTAATTGGCTATGATAAATACAACTTATATTGTAATCAAAGAGGATGTACATGCTTACTCTTTCCTAAAATCGTTTCCAACATTTCTGTTTATTTACACTTCACATGCTTAGGCCTTCCTTCATTTACTTCAAACTTCGAAATAAATACCGTCACAAAATGACTGAATATAGAGTGCAAGTCTGGGATAAAAACGATTAACACCAAGACAAGTATTCATATACAATCCTTAAAATGGGATGCATTTTTATCAGCATTTCTTTGTAGCGAACATTTTTCAACACTTACTGCAAAAAGGTGCCATTGGTATTTTCTAATATCTAATATTCTATCATTCGGTGATTAAAAGTGAAAGTTTTCATTCAATATACAGCAATTGTGTTAGATAAACATAATTTGAAAATGGCGTAATAATTTTTTATTGTGTCAGGCAAAGGATGATAAATGGAACATTGCCACTGAGACCGATACAGGGGAGTGGGCTTTGTTGGTTAAACCGGAGAATGTCGCTGCTTTTGAAGACTGGTTGAAGGACGAAAAGTTTACATACAAAAAGGCGTAAACTTTCAGTAAGTGTTTTGATTTTTTTTGAAATGGTTTAAAATTTGGTTTACGCCGTTTTCAATAGTAGTTTAGTTATACCACAGCGAAAGGACACTTATTTATGGTCCGTGAGTTGTAAACCAGTACTAGGTAAACAAAATAGTATCTTGTCAAATGACATACCACATTGACCTAAAAGCCGCGTGCGGGACCCGAACCAGGAACGCCCTTTCATAAATCACAAACGCTAACACACGGCATCAGTGGATCATCTCCTGGTTCTAGGAGGAAATCTTATGAACACTGGCTTCAAAATACTCAAGAGTTATAATTGTGGGTAGTGTTCAAAGTCCACATTTTCATCCTATTCTTTTGAAACTTGCAAGTATTGTTACCATGGTCCTCAGGATTAATTCTATTGAAAATTAAGAAAATCTGTCAATTAATAAATTTCTGATAATTTGTTTCAACATTTTTCATCCGATTCTTTTGAAACTTGCAGATATTGTTAGTCAACATTTTTCATCTTATTTGCTTGATACTTGCACAGAATAGTTGTTTCATCATAAGGATCTACCTTATCGAAAATAAAGAAAATTTGTGAAACATTTTAAACATCGGATTCTTTTAAAACTAACACAGTATGTTTGTAAGGTCCTAAGAATTCAGCCTATAGGAAATGAACGAAATATGTACAATACTAGTGGAAAAGGAGCTACTTTAAACTTCCGTAAGATTGTTCTTGTTAATATAATATAGTTACTTGTGTTAGATAACACTTGTGCAGGATGTTTGTATCATTATAGACATTGACGCTATTGGGACACTGAACAGTTAAATTAGTCTGTAGCAAGTACAGCGACTCGGACCATCATGTGTCACTCTCCAGACTACAATTAGGTTGCATTGCATACAAATTTGGAAAGTATAGGACGGTTCAAGACGATTATAGATCGATTCTTTCCTGAATGTAGCGGTGAACCGACGCTAGAGGTTACGTCTTAACATTATTTAAGCTTTAAAATGAGCTTACTGAGAAATAAGTTTGAAGTCAGAGCGAACTAGGAGATGCATATGTTCTGTGAATAGCTTGTCCTTGTAACATGGTGAATTATCACATACAGCAAATGTGTTACTAACCGGATTCTCAGCGATCTTTAGAAAATAATTCATTTCCGTACGATCACACTGTGGATCAACCTTACACTTACATATTTAAATCCATTGGATCTTTTCTGTCAGGACAGAACTTTAAAAGACCTTGTTGATTCCCTGCCATCACAAAACTTGTGTCGACCATAGAAGGAATTATGCTTTGATATTAAGCATATTTATACATGTACTGACGCTTGCATGTGTTCAGAAATGTTCGACAAAGTCTTTTTCTGGTAACTGTAAAAACGGAGTACAAGTCAAATGAACGATTTACGACATCATTTGAATCATAAGCGTTTCTTATGTGTTATTTATTAAATGCTCTTTAATTTTATGTAAAGAATTCTTAGAACATTAAACTAATGAAAGCTACAATGCTTCAAAGACGTATCGTGTGTTAAACACCCTGTGAAATACGTCCATTTGCGAGAGACGAGAGACACAGTGACTTTCGTCCGGCGTCATAAATGGGCGTGGTTCGAACTAGAGACTTTGTGACTAAAATTTGCTAATCACAACACAGCAGTTATTCCTTTCTTACATCTCTGATTGCCTGTAAATTGAGACTATTCAAAACATAGAGGAAATAAAAGTAATGCTCAACATTACCAACTTATCCTTTTCCCTCAACGTTTTCTACTCGTCAGTCTTTATCTTTTTCAAAAAATATTTGAAATTCTGCATTAATGTCCAAACACCGGCTTTGCAGCTAAGGTCTCAAATATTTATCGAGTATTTGTTTTTTTCTTTCAGACGATTGACACACAGAACAGAACAAAACGGAACATAACAGAACGAAATAGAACAGAACAGATCGATTATATTATAAACACTTGTACACAAGATACATAATGATTACCCGTCGAAAAAAACATCAAAAGTAAATTGGTTATAAAATCATGACAAAAGCAGTGTTCTGCCGAGAATTAATGGTCTATAATTCTATTTAAGCACGCACTTTGATGCTTTAGCTGCCATTTGAAAATAGTGTGGCAATAGGAGACCTAGGCTTTTACTTTTTTTTGCTTCTTTTGCCACTATATTTTCAGTACTGATCAATATGTTTAACACTTTCCCACACACAAATGACTTTTGATACAAGTCTTCTGGAGGCGACTTTTGAAAAATTGTAGGAAATAAAATTGTATCATGAAATTTTCCTACAACAATGTCTATTCTAATCTTTCAGATAATTTTCTTCGTTTCTCTACGTTCCTATGTGTTTCCTGCATTTACGTTTTATTCGGATACACCAAAAAATAGCGTGTCAATGAAATGTTTCAGTAATTGATTGAAATTTCCAATATTTATTGTGTTGTTTGTTGGAATGAGTTGTTAATCATAAGGAAAAAAACAACAATATAAAAAGTAATCAATTCAGAATTATATTCATTCATAGTCTACATGGTCTTTCTGTATGGCCAACTTTTCACGTTTCCGCCGTTCTGAGATTGTGTGTCTATTTTCAGAAACCCTTTATGCTTACGTTGTAATATGCATATCTGTCATTGAAAATCGCTACTTTTAAAGAATTATGGTCATTTAATATTCATAATGTCCAAATAATAAATGTTGAAGAAATCAGTTTTTTATGTGTCGTAGCTGTAAAACATACGTTACGTATCTTATAGTTTTGTCATTTTAAAAACTCGGAAAAATATCAATGAGTTACTTTGTTAAACCTTAATATTTCATTATATATTCATCTTACCCAATTGTCGATATTTATGGGCATGAAAGCATGTCAAAGAGAAATAGCCTGTATTACTCATTATATTCTTTTAGACCACCATCGACGTAAACAAATGCAAACAAAACCCCGAAAAATTGTAATAGCAATTTATTTTCTCGGACTGATTAAATCGCTTGTCTTGAAAAATAAGATTTCATCACTGAAAGAGTTATTCCAGCAAATCGTTTTAATTGCTCTTCAGCTCCTATTTTCTCATTTTCTTTAAATACTGATGTAGACTTGTTTTAATCTATAACCAATAAATATATCTTACTTCATTGCGATTATGTTTTGTGTATTTCTATGTTACTTTTTCAGTTCACCTGAGCACAAAGAGCTAAAGGTGAACTATTGTGATTAGTCACCGTCCGCCGTCCGTCCGTTCACATTTTCTTTAAACGTGATTACAGAAAAACAAACTACTGTCTTTTTTGCAAGCGCTCTTTCACATCAAAGATATCAGCGCACTATATCAACATACACTATAACAATGAGAAAGTCAAACGTGCAATGTTGTTTCCAACTGGATCAAAGGAAATGAAAATAGCCCTTTTAGAGTTGGAAAACAGGGGCAACTTTGTACATAATGTAGCAGTAAATATTGAATTCAAACTTTCTTTAATTTATTATTTGAACAATTACCGAAACTAATTAATGTTTAAGAACCTCTACCTGACTTCTTGCATGTCTCATACCAGTTTATCATTAATCCACGAGGAATACCTAAGATCTATTCTGAACATAAGCCCAAATTTGACGAGAAATCTATTGTACACATATCGATTAAGAGTGTACATATCGTTTGTGTCTATTCTAATTACCAGGCATATCACTACAATATGTTGTGTTTTTGCATCTGGAGTCGATCTTTAATTGTTTTCATGTCATCCAGGAAGGAGAGGGGGAATTAGTAGTTGCCAGGAGACCGAGCAGCAAAAACAAGAACACATATGCTGCAGAGAATTTCCTTCCTTGTGAATACTGCCTTGGTTTCTACATGAAAGACACTCTATGGCTTCTGTTAAAACCAAAAGAGAAACAACCATCTGCAAATTACATTCGTGATGCAAAGGTTATGCTAACGCCATTTTTGCCAGACATCACTGAAGAAGACGCTCAGTTAGAAAGTTTCGTTAATGGAATGAAGGAAACAACTGCCAATCCTGGCATTCCTTGTCTCTGCAAAAATGATACGTTAATAAAAGAATTTTCGAAATCTATGTTATATCGATTAGGAGAGAAAAGTGAACAGCGGATAAAAGATATCGACAATGTGAGGACAAAGGTTAGGACGGTCGGTCGACTGCTGAAGGAATTAAATGAAACTAAAGAAGCGTCAATACCTCTGTCAGACTATATAACAGGTAGAAACTTCGATCTTGTAACTGACGTTACAAAATCACTCGCACTAAAGTCAGATTCACCACAGGTTGCTCTGACCCTAGGACACTACATAAAACACATTGCTCTACTAAAAATCAGCGTTGGCATCCAAGAAGATAATTCAGACTATGTCAAAGAGGGTCGAAATTTTCAAGAACTTTATCAAGCGCATTGGAACAGTCGAGTGTCGTCTGTTGCAAAAAGACGACAGAAAATTAGACACATCAATAAAGAATCTAAGTTGCCATTGACAAAAGACCTCATTGCTCTCAAAAATTGGACGCAGATTGAATTGCAAAGGTGCATAAAGAACAATAATCCAGATGCTTGGCATTCGGTATGAATGTACAGTGTAATAGGTATGAATTCGACGTCGCACACGGAGCAGTGTAGCGTTATCAAGTTCTGCGTAAACGTCGTGATGACACATGTTTATACATTTAAGCTGTTTTAGCGACGATCATCGGCAAGTTGTTAATGAAGTTTGGTTTTCAAATGACAAAAGCAGTTTTATGATTAGGATATGATGATGTCATGGATCATTAAAGGACCAGTCAACCGAAACGCTGCAATGCCAATGTAATGAAAACTAGAGAAATTATTAAAATTGACAGAGAAAAGACATTAAGCAAAATAAGCGACAATACCGGCAGTTGTGTAAATGTGGTATACATAATATAAACTGGACATTTTGGAATGAGAAATGTTTGCGCTGGATTGGTTGCATAGTGCATAGCAGCATACGGTGGCTATTTTGGAGAAAGGTAACGCTTGCGTCATAGTTTGACGCGCTGACGTCGTCAAACTGCTCCGTGAACACCTTGGTGTGTACACAAACTGTTGACTTTGTATTTTCACAAATTTGCGTATCTTGTATTATTAATCAAAATTCATGATAAATGTCTGGGATTCCGTTTTGACACTGGCATAGAAACTCACGGTGATGGTGGGGGTCTCGTCACCTAGTGATATACCGTCTGACTCGGGAGCGGAAGGTCTCTGGTTCGATCTCTGGCCTCGACATACCAAAGTCGTTAAAATGATACAATAACTCCATCACTAGGCGCGACATCAGGAGGGTGTCCCTGGTAAAAAGTACTGGATAATACCCAGGAATCACATACCACATGTCACATATTCATACAACGCACTCATTCATATCATTTAGCGCTCTATACAGCCGACATCGTACTGCGATGCCGTAAACCCATTTCATTCACTCCAACCTAATACTTGCACCGGTATTTATCAAACTTTTATGAAAACTAAACTTTTAAACCTTCTCCGAATCAACATTCACTAGAGGAAAATCAAATAATAAAACTGAAAGGTACTTTGCCTAACACAAAATAAAACTCGAGTATTCAACAGCGGAACACTAAACATTGCTGCAATGTTAGACTCTAAACTAAACAACAGATGCCGAACTTCAACATCATCAAGATTCGTATACATATGAGCTTTAGAATCATGAAATCATAGAGTACAAGGATGTAATCATCGCTGCAAAACAAGGAGGAAACGAATATAAAAAGACAAATAAATTATTAAAACTAGTATTTCTATAAATTATCTCTATAGACGCACTCAGTCTGAATGAATGAATGAATGGTGTTTTAAGGCCCGTCGACAACTAGGGTCATTTTGCTCAATGTAAATGATTAAATAATTAAAATTGAAATATAACTAACCAGTTTAGACAAAACAATCAAACATGATGTTTGCGATACTTAATATTAATATAAAATGACATGTAAGCCAATGTAAAACAGAATTTAGGCAAACAAGCCAAACACTACTATGTAATACTTAACATAAAGATAAACAATATGGAACAGGATTTGTAAAAGTAATGCATGTGCAAAAGCACGATTTAAGAAATAATCATATCTTATTAAAAATATTAATTTCCCTAAGGAAATCAAATACAGGTTCAGGTTTGACAGACTCAAAGAGCTGACGCATACTTTGAGCCTTGAACAATCTATCACGTATTGGAGCGAAATCAGCACATTCCAGAAGAATATGCTGTACTGAAAGTTGTGTAAAACATGGAATACATTGAGGTGCTTCCTCCACTCAGTCTGAACTAAGGACATAATAATCCCTACTGGTGTTTCGTGACGATTTAGGTCCCATTTGACCCCATTTAGTCTACGAGGGATGATACAAAATACGTGGACGCCTCACCAATTGAACAATTTGTTTAAAATTTTACTGAGGACAAAGAACCATCTATTGTGAACAGCTGTGCACAGTTTCAAAGTCATAGTATCATCCATTTCATAGGTATTTTCAAAAACAGTAATCTCTACGCCCATGGACAAATCCATGACGTCTGTGATGTCAGACGAAACAAACTGACTTTTGTTGACTTCAACATTGTTCTAAAAGTGACTTTTATGTTTACTGTTTGCGATTAATATGTGGTAAACTACAATTCTAAGGATATTATTACACATTTAAAATACATTGCACGCTCATCAGTGTTTGACGAGTACATATGACGCCATCACAAATTAACAAGTGCCAGAATATTTCTGCGTATGCCTGAGAGGAATGCGGTGAAGCGATGGTACGATGCGAAGTTGCGATGGTATGGTGCGGGGTTGCAATGTAACATCGCTCCATCGCATCGTACCATCGCAAAACCAAATTCTAGGTCGAAGGGGCGATGAAGCGATGTTCCTAACGGAACACCGTAATATGACGGTGCATACTCTTTGTCGGCACAATCTGCGAGACTGACTTACATCAAAGATTTCCGAAAACGACGAGACTGGTTTGTTTACGCTGAGCTACAATGGCACGTGCCATTAAGTTTACCTGCGTAGCAAAATAAACTCTGGCATGTATAAGGAAGGTTTGATGCTTTATCTGACCTTTTTTTGGGAAAAAAGCAATACATTAGTGATTTGAGGGGAGGATGTTACTTTCACGTTATGTGCCTTTGAATATTGCAATGAATGATAACTGTATCTATCAATCATTCGGAGAGGATAGCAAATGAACTCAAGTTGCGCTAGAATGCCTATATACATATATCGGTTTGTGCTCTTACTGCATTTACAAGAAAATCTTAATTAACATCGATACATTTTAAACAAGAATGTATCCATTATTATAGAAATCTCCCTGTTTTAAACATGAATAAATGTCACGTCGGTTCGTAATCTTGCGAGCTTCATCCTCTTCATAGATTCTCGTATCAAACAGAAATTACTCACAAAGGCCAAATCGTAATTTCCGCCAAGAGTTATAAAAAAAGGACTTTTCGAGCCAATTCGCAGAGCAATCATTAAAACACGCGGTACGTATATCCTTCGGATTTTCACACTGCCAATGCGTAATGATACAGAGACTACATGTTTTTGCTTAAAAAATACTGATATAACACCGAGAGATTGTCAATTATTATTAGTTTATAAGAGTTTATTAAACAGACCAATACATTGTGTTGTAGTAATACTATTTTCTATTCACTTTTTAAGAGCGTTATGGACGTTTGTAGCGCGTTTTAAACATCATAATTGTATAGTGTCGTATGTCGTATCGATCCTTTGTTCCGTCGCCGTAGTTGTTCATTTGTCTTCAGCTCCAAATTAAGTCATTTCCCTGATTATTGATGATAATATATAGTTATGTTATAAGCACACGTCTTGTATTCGAAGCAAAAGTATGTTTCAAGTCCTTGCATCTTGACCATGTTATATCGCGAGACATAACGAGATTTACCAGACCTGTTGAACAGAATGAATGAATGGTGTTTTAAGGCCCGTCGACAACTAAGGTCATTTTGGGCGCTTAATATTTACTTCCATGTAAATGGTGAAATAATCAAACATGATGTATGCGATACCTAAAATAGATATAAAATAAGATATAGCTGTTGAACAGAGTCGGTAATAATATCATTCCGAAATGCGCGTCTGTATGCAATTAAGTACATCATTAAAATACACAATGATTCGCGAGTTTGACTGTTCGATTAGAAATATAACTGACTCTGTGATATTGAATTTTATAAAAACTAGTAAATAAAGAGATTAAATAAACTTACACAAACTTGTTATTAAACGGCTAACTCATTTTCAGTGAGGCAACACCTTTCAACTAAGACCAGTTGAGTAACTTAGAGCGCGCGTAATACCCGTTTTCAGTTCGGAGCAAGTTCCAATTTAACAAACACAACATGTGTATTTTTGTGGATTTCGACCGAGTTCATGTTTATCTTATAGACACTTCTTTCTTTTGACGACACACTGATGCATATACCATATACTTGATTGTTTGCACCCACTTTATGAATACCGTATAACTTCACGTAACTAACGCTTGTGCTTATAAAAAGACATGTACGTATACATTTTTATCAATTGATTTTTGCGGAATGCCGATCTCGTGCGCTGACATGGGGTTTTACTAGTTCAAGTCAAGTCAAGCCAATACATTTTATTCGTTCACAGTGGCAAGTTAATGATAAACATGTGAGTACATAATAATAATATACAAGCAAATAAAATATGTACAATGAGTATATATATATATATATATATTGTTGTATACACACTTTCTTATTGGGGCATTCTTTAAGTCCTGTACTGGAATTGTTGGATCATAGTTAATTATTGAGTCTACCTATATTATGGGAGCTTCACGCTGAGTTTGAGTCAATTTCAAAGAGCTACTTTAATGATATTTCATATAATTTATTTAAAATGACTCCATATGTTAAATGTTGGATACGTATAAACGTATCTAGATCTACACTGTTAAATGTCTGTCACATATTCACTTTATGCAACATTTGTCGTTAGCAAAACTTCCCGCATATGTATATATATGCTACACTGTTTGTAATGCTAAAACATTGGCTGAATATTGCTTTCTACCGCCTAGAGTAGTTTGTGTCATGGCAATATATCTCATTATAAACAAAACTACTTATCTATATATACAATTTGACTTATTACGGTTGGAAATATAGCGGTGTTACAAGCATAAATGTATGAAATCCATTTTTTAAAGAAAGCGGTGCCTAAAAGAACAACGTACTAAAATGCAAAGAAATAGACATTTCCAAGGAAGTTTAACCCTAAAAAGAAATGTTGTTCGTTTTGTAGGTGGAATGTCCTGTTTGACTTACATGTTTATTGTTGGTCATATATATAATTATATTAAATATGACACACTTGAAGGTTTTAAAACTGCGCCACATAACGTGCACTTCGAAGAAAAATCACTTTGTATAAAAACAACTGTATTGCCATTCCACCATGGCAAATAGTGCAGTAACAGATCAATCGCCGCCTTGAAACGTTGGTGATTGATCCGTGACTTCTATGATTGTCAGAAAATAGCCGACAGAGAAAAGAATAAAGGCACTCCGATTGTGGTCAATAAACGTTATTTAGTCTTTGAAAAACAAATAATCTGAACAATAGTTCAAAATAATTATCGCAACCATGTCATTGGGCTATTGTAAAATGGTGTAAATTTAAAATTTTGAGAGTATCTGTGGCTTGTGTGTAGCGTCATTTACTAGCATATTGTTTGCGTCGTTGCTCTCTCTCTCTCTCCAACTGATTTGTTTTGTTTTGTACGTTTTTGCTGGGGTTTGCGTCGCTTTGACAGTATTTCAGTCATTTTACGACGCCAGATTATTACTGGTAAAGGTAGACCACAGTAGCCGTTATGTTCCTATGAACACAGGCGGACATCTTGGTAGAACCACCAACCTTTCGAAAGTAACCGTAAGAGTTCCTCACATGAAAACATTACCAGTCCTAGGCCGGGATCTAACCGAAGCGGTGAGAGGCTTAATGATTGTTAGACGAATAACGTAACCACTCGGCCACGGAGACCCCTCTGATAATCGAACCCTCAGCACTGAGGTGCAATATAATGTTTCAAAGAGACAAATTTAATACGTTTATACTAAATTAAAAATGAAATGCGAAACGTAACACACAAACGAAAAATGTTCCTATAAAGCACTCGAGAAACAACTGTTTTGTAAGAAAACAATATAAGACGCTAGATAAGGAGGCGAATGTTGCCACAATACAGATTGTTTCCTTATATGTGATATTCCAAAAGTAAGGATATGCTAACCGACTCTTGCAAAAAGTTGTTTACAATATTTACTAAATGAATATAATTACCATCAACGGCAACAGTGGAAGATTTACCTTCAAAAGGCATTGAACACTGTGAAGCAAAAAAGATTAAACGCCTGTTTAAAATGTGGCTCATATGTAAGATATATATATGCCACATTTGTCGGTTTAAAACGCCCTGCATAAGAACGTACTACACTGTGTCCAGAGCGCAAACATTGGTTGACTTATGTTGCTATAGCTTTAAGTAGTTTATGGAATGACAGTTTATCTGTTTTTAGCAAGAAAACATATCTAGATCTACATTTTAAAATGTGGGTCATAATGTGGGTCATATATAAATTATATATGCCATATATGTCGGTTTAAAAACTTCATGCATAAGAACGTGCTACACTGTGTACAGTGCTAAAACATTAGTCGACTATTTTTTTTATATAGCCTATAGTAGTGTATGGCATGACAATTGACCTGTTTATAGAAAGAAAACTTATCTTTAACATATGGGTCATAAAAATTATATATGCCACATTTGTTGGTTTAAGAACTGCCCCGCTTAAGTTCCTTCCTCGCTGTGTGCAATACTCAAATTTGGCTAGATAGTGTTTTCTAACGCCAAGAGTAATTTTTGTAATGACTATAGACCTCAATATTATCAATATGTTTTATTAAGATCTACACTGTTTAAACTGTGGGTCACATATAAGATATATAAGCCACATTTGTCGGGTTAAAAAAACTTCCTGCATAAGAATGTGCTACACTGTGTGAAGTACTCAAACATTTGTTGACTAATGTTTCTATAGCCTATAGTAGTTTATGGAATGACAATTGATCGGTTTATAACAAAAACACTTATCTAGATAAATTGTGGGTCATATCTAATATATATATTATATATGACACATTTATAGGTTTTAAAACTGCGCCACATATGTAGGCTTTACACAGACACCCCACAATTTCTCTCTATATATATATATTAATGAAATTACAAGAGGGCCCTATATCGCTCACCAAATTCAATAGAACTTCAATAGTTTTCAAAGTTTTACTCCATAAATATAAGGAAAGCAAGCAACCGCCCTGGTGGGCTTCAACAGTCAATATATTGATAGATATAGACGGATTCCGTTTTTCAAATATTGAAACTGGATAATTTATCCTTGTCATATTTAATTCATGTTCATAAGACTCATAATCGGCTATCAGAGATGAATCTAAGGGATGTAGTGAATCGAGACAACATTTTTGATCTAAATTGTTAACATCTAAACGACTTCTTGAATGACGTTTTTGTTTTGGTAGTTCCATACAACTGGAACCACTTAGTGGCAAATAGTCTACAGAGTGAATAATTAAGTTTTTAACTTTCTTTAGCACCCATCCCGATGATTCTCTAATATAATTTTCAAAACTTTCAAACATGTTTTGGAAACTTTCATTTAGATCATGTTCTTCAAAGGTTTCTATGTTTAAACTAACATAATCCGTTTGCATTAATCGTAATTCTAGATTCTCTCATATATATTAATGAAATTACACGAGGGCCCTATATCGCTCACCAAATTTAATAGAACTTCAATAGTTTTCAAAGTTTTACTCCATAAATATAAGGAAAGCAAGCAACCGCCCTGGTGGGCTTCAACAGTCAATATATTGATAGATATAGACGGATTCCGTTTTTCAAATATTGAAACTGGATAATTTATGCCTGTCATACTTAATTCATGTTCATAAGACTCATGATCGGCTATCAGAGATGAATCTAAGGGATGTAGTGAAGCGAGACACAGAGAAAACATTTTTGATCTAAATTTTTAACATTTAAAAGATTTGTTGAATGACGTTTTTGTTTTGGTAGTTCCATACAACTGGAACCACTAAGTGGCAAATAGTCTACAGAGTGAATAACTAAGTTTTCATTTTTCTTTAGCACCCATCCCGATGATTCTCTAATATAATTTTCTAAACTTTCAAACATGTTTTGGAAACTTTTATTTATATCATGTTCTTCAAAGGTTTCTATGTTTAAACTAACATATTCCCTTTTGCATTAATCGTAACTCTAAAAGTCTAGTCTCTTCAGAAGTTAACATATATTGTTCATTAACATTTGGAACTATATTATGATCTTGTACAGTTTGCTCTCGTTGTTGAGGAAGAATGAGTATGATTATCATTTGAGGATGTTCGGATGATTGGATTAGCATGGTTAGCCTCGGTAAATGTTCAAATGAAGAATTTACATAGGCCTACGTAACTTTTTCCTATTGAATTTGAGAACAATTTCTTTTAATATTTCGCGTTACAGTACTTACTTGTTTAAAAGTACGACAAAACCTGTACTTGCATTTTAATGAGATTTTTACGACACTTGGTAATGGTTGCACAAGTTGAAACGACGCAATATTTACATAAATCCGCAAAGTTAAATTGACCCACGTTGAATCTACAGTATAGGCGATTGATTGATTGGGGTTTAACGCCTTTTTTTAACAATCTCTCAGCGGTATAGCTAGATACCGAAAACAACGTTGTTTTCGCGGAAACAACATTTTCTTACGAAAACAACTTTTTATATGACTATAAAGCCCATACTTCCATATTTTATTATAAGTATTACCTCAATAGCACCGTTACGAACATATAAAGATAAATGTTAACACTTTAAAATCTTAATTTTGTACTTATAATAGCGAAATGTCCCCTACGGTCTAAGGTAATATGTTTAAATCCGCCATTTGAAATTGAGTTGACCTATTTAGTACGTACTGTGTAAGCGCGTTCATCATCAGATAACCGACCTTTTAGCGCGGAGAAGTTTCTTTGTTTTAACCAATTCGGTTCACATAAAAATTCATGGACCTTTCCAATTTCATTGTACCCTCAATTTTATTCTGACGCCGTGAGCTGATCGTTATGCCTCTTTATATGACGAGTCATCTTGTTGAACAACTTCCCATACAAAGGTTTCATTTACTTCCCTCCCTAGTTTAAATAATCCCGACTTTCGGTTCTTCGTGTTATAACATGCGTCATTTTTTGGACAACCGATGCAGGATAATAAAAACATGAACAACTATGTCTTTTCATGTAGGACTACTTCCCCCCACATACCCAGCCAGCCATCTCGATCTTTCTTTTTAGTCTTGGATAGGACATTTAAATATGAATTCGACATGTTGTTTACAACGCTGAAACTCCTGATACAAGTCTTTCGCATCCCAATTCATCATGGGTTGCTAGAAATAAAGCCCTGTGGCCATCGTGAATCGCTTGATAAAGAGACATCTCATTCTCTAATTGAATGATACACTTTACTTTCTAAAGTTGTAGTGTAAACATACACTTTCAATGTCTACATAATTTCAACATCTATCTAATATTGGAAATGATAAAGGTTATTACAATGACAGATTTTAAGTTACTTACTCGTAAGTTACCTTTATCTTAAGTCTGTATCAATGTTTGCATTTGATGATCAGACTTAATTGCATTTTTGACATAACCACTGGACTACTGGACTACCCCGCCACTCATGTTATATATATATATGATTGAATTGTTAACTTTATAATTAAAATATTTTACAAGGTGGAACATTTTATATATAATAATGTCATTTTAAATTCATTGTTGTATGATTATATTTTTTAAATATCTTCAGTGTTTAATGTATTAGAAAAATAAATAATGATAACATGCACAAACACAGATTTTCGTGTAATACGGCGGAAAAGGGAGATAATTCAAAGACTAACTCTCTAATTAGCAGTTGTTATGCTCCTTGTTTATCTAAATATGAGAGAAAGAAAACATGAATAATAAGAAAAGAAAAATTACTTTGTATTGTATTTGGTGTTGTGTTATTCATTGCATATTTCTTTATTGAAATACATAACACATTATTCAATTCTGATGATCAATAAAGTTCTGATATCGAATTGCTAGATATATATTAAATAATATTAATTACGGATAATATAGTGGAGGTAGATTTAGCGCGCGTGGCTCTTAACTCTGAGTATTTTAAGCACTTTTACAGACCGCAGGGTCATTTAATTAAACAACCAAGTAAAGATGTAGAAATTTCATTCTTATATGATGATTCATTGTATAAGGAAATAGACGCATTATCTTGAGGAAAAAAATTCTTTAAACTTTTAGATCAATTTGATCATGTTTATAGGGAAGGGGGACTTCTACTATTTTTCAAAAAAAAGTTCAATCCACTATAAGACCTCTTTTATTGACAATGATGAGACTGATTCCATTATTGTTCTTAATAGATTTAATCCAATATTTGCAAATGCCTTCTTTTAATAGACAATTTTTTTCATTTGATATTTAAACAACACCAGGATAGTTTTAAAATAGTCAAAAGATTATATTTCCTTCAAGGAAAATCGGGATATGTTATGAAATGTTTTCGTTCTTTTATTAAAAATTCGACGCTGCCACAACCAATGAAACTTCAATCTATAGAATTCATAGTTGCTCAAAAACATTCAAAAATTAAGCGTATGATTAGAAACGAAAAGCGTAGATTAAATATTTTAAATTTATTTGTAACTGACTGTTGTCAATATTGTTTTAAAACGGAAACATTTCCCGTTTCTAAATTTGGATATTACTTGTTGTTACAAAATGTATATAAAAACACATTTGGAGTGTATATTTTGTAATGAAAAAACAAATTACTTGGAACCAGATACTTTAGAAAGGAAAATAAATCGTGCTAAAATCTATCATGGGAAACTATTAATACACCAAATTAAATATAGCACGATGGATTTAAGAGAACATTTCATTCACTATTCAGAAGCTTTGTAAACAAAACCAACACAACAAAAATTTGTTTTAATATTTAGAGTTAAGTTTGTATATAATGTTTATATTTTATTTTTCATGTGATATTTTTAGGTTTATTGTTTAGTATATAGTGTTATTTGAAGTGTACTTATAAAAACAATTCATATTCAAAGTCATTAAATTGTTCGTTCATGTTTGTTTCATGTTTGGTAATTATTTATTTCATCAATATTAGTATTCGGGTAGTTAGAACAATATTAAAATAAAGAAAAAGGTTTCATAGTTCATTATAAATTTAATAAAAAAAAAAGAAACAAAAAAAAATCTTTTCAAATAGGGGGGGGAGATGTAACACTCAATTCTTAGATGACCCTACGATACAGGTGTCGGATCAGTTAACGGTAAAGTTGCTGACCTCGTCTTGAACTTAGCCGTTAACCCGGCCACATGTACAGTACGGCACTAGAGATATATGTGCTGAGATAGATAGATTTCGAGGCCAGACACAGGATTTACTTATATGGTGATAGGCTCAGTTCAGATCACTATATAAGATGGGTCCAAAGCACGCACCAGATCAGCTTTGTTTGATCGGTTGAAGATGTAGTTTTGTTCGTCTATAAGCTATCATTTTATCGATCGTCGTGGATCGATGTGTTTCACGATGTTAAGTTTAGGCGTTTAGTTTACATATTGATATCTCTGTGAACTTGTTACTATTTAGTTGTATTTACAATTGGAAATGGACTATTAAATAAAGTGATGGAACCAAGGTATATTGACTATATTATTCTATTATAAACTACGAACCTATAGTACTAATGTTAGCTAGATACCGTTCCCGGTATTTGACATTTTGCTACCTTTGTTACAATGTGTAACATTATATTCGGGTATATGCGCGCACTATATCTAGTGCATTGCAAAAGTATCCTGTAACGACAAGTGGGATTCGATCTGTTACAGTTGTAACAAACTTTGGGGAAAACCCCCAAAAAATAATTAATATTAGAACTGTAGGTAATTCAAGTTTACCGGCAATAGCTAGGTCTGCCAGAAAGTTTCTGCTTGCAGCCATCATGGAAGAGTGTGCGGCTCAGCCGCTCTGGGGCACTGGCCAATCTTCGTAACGAAGAAGTGCAGGATGCCGAAAAAGTAATTCTACCGTCTGGTGAGATCAGATATGTCGTGGGTGTTGCCGCCCACAAGCAAATCTGGCCACACCAACATTTTCACCTCCTCTATCCCCGCGAACTCTGGATGGCAATGAACAGTTTTCAACAGCCTTTAAAAATAATTCTAAGACAGTGTCTGAAGTATTGTTGTTTGAACATTGAAGGTAAACAATTAAACGACTGTAACCATCAATTCCTCCATGGGTTACAAGTTTCCACCTTATAAGTTTGTGATGTCCATCGATATGCCATAATGAATTTGGACCAGGAACACTGTAAGATCTTCTATTAGTAACCAGCCCCCACCGATGAGCTGACCTTGTTGGATCCATGCTTTGAAGTAATTGTTGAACTTTCCGTCTTTGGGTAAATATTCCATTTGAACGAAGATGTCCCATCATCATGACAACACCAGAGTTAGGATGGTTCTGTTGAATACTTCTTATTGCTGCGATTATTTCATTATATGTGAGATTGGTATACCTGTTCAGATAAACACCCCTATTACGGAGTTTCCTCCATAAAGTTGTCCTGTGCATGAAATACATATCTGAAATTTGCTTAAATTTAAATCCACTCTGAAAGAGAAATGCAATCTGTTCATCACTGATGTAGGTTGAAGGTCGACCTTGTCCTGTGGGCTCTTTCCTAACCAGTTGGCTTGCTCCAAGGACATGGCCAAGCTGACTTGCAACACTTTCAAATTTAATGCTGTCCCAGGTTTCTTTTAGATGGCTGAAGCACTTTACAAGTGCATGCAAGTTTTCAAGCAAGTCAGATGTTTCTTCAATAATTGGCAAACTTGAAATAATGTAATGAAGAAAGCAAATGGCTACATGTATGCCTTCCTGACAAAACTCTGCATCACCTATATTGCATGATACACTCTTTTCATCACAAAACACAAGAAGGCCTTCCAGTCCATTAAAAAATGCTTGAAAATCTTCTTCCAGCTGGTTATTGGTCATAGCAAAGGCTGAAAATATAAACACAATTCAACAAGCATACTGAGAGTATTGCTTAATACTGCAATACATGTCCTGCACCGTATTGCAACTGATAAAACATACATGAGCACATCTTACTCATTGCATCTTGCATTTTGAGTCCTTCCATTGACCATTTGTGCACAGGTATAGAACTCATCAAAACTATCTTAACTTTGTACTGTGTTATTTTAGTCTAGACACAGATTATTTTATTTCATGTTGACCCATTACCACTCAGTGTCTTCATTTTATTGACACACTGTACAATAGTTATATACAATTAAGAACCTAGTAAAGTAGGCAATCATTCCACTCCCTTTCCAATCCATTCTCTTACTTCTGTACTGGTCCAGTCAAATAATCACAGCAAGCAATCAATCCATTTAATTTGAGAGTTTTTGTCGTTCATTTTAAAAGGATTTCACCTTTGAAATCAATTATCGCAGTCATGGTAAAACAATAAATCACCATCAGCATTTGATGAAATTCTTAACCTATTACCAAATAACAAAAATTTGATTTGTTTCCGTATTTTTAAAGGAATTTCCCTGTTCCGTAATTTTGCAAAACTCTGCACACCATATTCAAATAATTTAATAAGTCATTATCGTACATAAAACACAAGTTGAATTTCTTATAGCAATAGTTTTATAAGCCTATAATCTGCAATATTTCAAAGGCAAACAGAGTAGACCCTGATCAGATAGCCCCTATAGGAGCAGCCTGATCAGTCTTTTTTATTTCAAAAGCATTAAAAGGCTCGACTATGAGGGAAGCCTGGACAGGGTTAAAAAGTAATACAACTGGGCTGATGTTTTTCTTTAAAGGCAGAAACATTGCAGTAAAATCAGAATCTGCTAATTATTACCAATTTCAGTTTTTAACTCAATGTTTTCATATATATTTTACTGGGTGATGTTGGAATAACCCTTCCTTCTTGTATGACGCAAAACATTAAGAAAATGATCATTATGAGCAAGTTCTCCATTTTCCATAATAACTTTTAAAAACATTACCACATCCCTATAAAGAAGTATCCCAGTGGTTATGGAATGGGATCAAGTGGTTTTCATAAATATAGTATTAAACTTAAAAAATACCTTTTCCATGATATTTATATCTAGCTTAAGACTAAGGGCCCTAACCCAAGACACCAAATCATGTAACAGTATTTGTAATAAGTTTTGAAACCAGTCTAAGTCTCTACAAAAAGTTGAAACAAGAGCTGTCACTGTAGTGACAAATATCCCCGAAGCGAAACTTAAACACTAAACCTTAACGCAAATGCGGACAGACAGACAGACAGACAGACTATGTTACGGACAGTGCAACTACTATATGCCTCCCTTTGGGGGCTTAAATAGATTTTTAAGGAATTTGACTAAACCAATTAGGCGTTAGCATAGATCTATCAGGACAAGTTCACAGATTGTAGAAAATAGTAATTATCAAACCTTAGGCTTGTTTTTGTTGTCCGAGATTCATTTATGCTTCACAAATCCAGTTCAGTGTACCCACATATTATACATAGTATAGAATATAAAAGAGTTTCAGCTGATCACATGACATTGGCAATCCTGTAAAGAGTATAAAGTTACTTTGTATACACATTGTATTAGAAGCAATTACCACTTACTTACCGGTATACATGTATTTCCCTTATACACCAATTTATCTTTACTTTCCTCTTCACAAATTTGATTGGAATTCAGTCTTTGCCAATGAAAATCTTATTTTAAAACATCATCAGTACAGAAATTGCTATCATTTACAAATATCACAACGGGAACAATATTGACAAATGGTTCAGTATCTAGAACGTTTTTTTTCTTCAAAGAATAATCAACTTGGTAAAGTTGTGTTTAAGTTTTCTCTATTTCACTCTAGTAGGGTCAATATAGCGCCAAAATGCCCCAACCTCAAAAAAATTGCAAAAGTTTGTTTTATGGTGGTTTTATGTTAGGATGGGTCTAGTCTACAACATACTAAAAGTTCACCAAAATTCGAGCGTGGGAAAGTCACCAATTTCGATGATGACTTTTATCGATTTTAAGTCATTTTCCATTAAAATGTGAAAACTTCAGAAAGCCATAACTCAGTCAATTTTCATGATAGACCAATGAAACTTGCATATTTACCTAGGTTTTCAGGGTCAATCTTTCATACAAAAGGGTTCTCAGTGATGTTGAACAGCCCCTTATACTATATCTGGGTGAACCCTACCCCACAATCTTGCCGGTTCCGGGCCCACCGCCAACATTAGTTTGGAACATGTAATCTATATGTCTAAATTATTTAAATACCAATGCTCTCTCTTATTATTATCTTATTTGCAGCTTTAGCCATCCATATCACTATGACTACAGTGCTGCCATCTTCATTCATCTTTATAACATTTAAAAACAAAAGAAAGATTTCAATCATGATAATAGTGTGACATAGCATTTACACTACTTTATCTCTCACATGAACTTTTCTAGAACATACAGGTAAAGCCCAATACGACACTTGCAACTTGGTTCTAATTAGAAAAGAAGCCATAGATCTATCTACTGAAGCCATGTGCTTGACCTGTATATGGGAAGCCAAATCCCCAAGAATCTTAATGCTTGATGGTTGATATCTAGTCGGTTAGGCCCTTGAATCTTTCCCAGCAAACTATATTCACTCTGTAGGCGTATCTTACATGTTTTCTCAAACCTACTATTATATTTTCAGGGTAGAATATGAGCTCAGCAAGCAAAGAAACCTGTCCTCTATGCGAAAGAGATTTGGATTGTGAGGAGACAGTGGTTGTTCGAGAGAAAGGAGCTGAAGGTATCAACCGTGCTAGCATCGAAAGAGGTGTCAACGTCAGGGTTGAAGCTGGAACTAGTGTTCACAAAACATGTCGGTTTTACCACGTAGACAAAAAACGCATTGCTAGTGCCTCTAACAAGGACGATTCTGCTCTGCCTGTAAAAAGAAGCGCTCGTGTTTCTCTGGGACCATATGACAGTAAAACGCATTGCTTTTTCTGTGCAACTGATGCTACGAAAATAGACCCGAAACGAAGCAGTGAAGATACCGTGTACCATGTAAGGACAGATGATTTTGTTCAAACGATATTGAATCAGTGTAAAATAAGGAAGGATGATTGGGCCATTGCTGTTCAAAGCCGCATCGAGTACTTTGGTGGCGATCTTCATGCAGCAGACTGTGTTTACCACCAGTCATGTAACGTCAATTTTCGCACAATGCGAGGCATTCCAAAACAGTTCACATCAGTTGACTCCGCCAAACGACGAAAATGTGGACGACCAAAGGACAGTGATCAGGATGAGGCATTTGAAAGGGTTTGTGTATTCCTGGAGGAAAACGATGAAGAACAGCTAACGATATCGGACCTTGTCGCTAAAATGGGAGATTACTTGCGAGACAGTAAATCAACAGCGTATGGAAATCAGTACCTCAAGGAAAAACTGATAAGACGATATGGAAACTCTATATTCGTGACCGAGGGTCGTAGTGGTGTCAAAAATATTGTGACCTTCAGGGAAAAAACCTGTAACATTCTTCGTGATTACTACAATTTACCTCGGGAAGACGACGAGGAAGCACAGAAACGAGCGATCCTCCAAACTGCAGCAAAACTCATCAAAAGCGACATCAAGACAACCGTTGAACCAATGGGAGATACATATCCAACTCTGGCTGAACTGAAACTTACGGCAGCATTGGCTTTTATCCCTGCAAGTTTGCAATTATTGCTGCAGCATCTGTTTGTTGGGAAGGATACGTCCACACAGGTTGCTGGTATCGGACAAGCTGTTGTTCAAGCAGTGCGTCCAAAAGCTGTAATTGCGCCTTTACAACTTGGTCTCGCTGTCCAACTGCATCACTTGTATAGGTCACGTTTCTTGATCGATAGTCTGTCAACCATGGGGTTTGCTTCAACTTACTCCGAGGTTCAAAGGTTTGAAGTGAACGCGGCATGTTCACTTGCTCCGGATGTGTTGGGTAGTGACATGGACGTTCTTGATCACTGCCTGTTATTTGCCGGAGACAACGTGGATCATAACATTATTACGTTGGACGGAAAGGGTACCTTTCACGGGATGGGTATGATAGCCGCTATCACACCAGGGAAGCAAGCTACACACGGCATTCCTAGACAGAAAATGGCTGACTTGAAACTTGTCGAAATGACAAATATTGATATCATAGATTACCGCTTCGCAAAGCATGTCAACCGTAACATTGAATTTCAGTCTCTCCCAAACACCACATCTCATGATGTCTTTGATCGCAAAGTGGACATTTGCTGGGAAATGTCGTTTCGTTTCCACCAGAGCACTCCAAGCTGGCAAGGCATGATGCATCTACTGCACAAGGAGTGTGAGTATCCAGGAAAGTCCTCGGTACAGTTTCTCCCAATGATCGACATGAACCCAGGAGACAAAACCTGTATCTTGTCTACCCTAGATTACCTATGCAATCTTTCGTCAAAACACAACATGCCGACTGTCATTACCTTCGATCAACCACTATTCTGGAAGGCGTCTGAAATAGCGAATGCAGTTGCAGATGATAGTCCAATCAGGAAGGTGGTGCTATTACTTGGCAGCTTCCATACCTTCATGAACGTGCTGGGTGCCATTGGTACTTTGATGGATGGTAGTGGACTCAAGGAGATCATGGAGACAGTGTATGGTGAAAATGCCGTCTTACACATGATGAATGGAAAGGCAGTGCAACGAGCGTTCCGTGGCCACCTACTGGTGGATCAGTGTCTTACACGTCAGATTGTAGCTAAAATTGTGGAGGATGACCCTAGTTTTCAGGACCACGTGGATGAACTTGAGAGACTGTACACATTGTTGGAAACTGGCGAAAGTGACTTGGAGTCTGTGTTGGAATCAGATTGTGTTCACAGGATTCACGACGCTCTAACTCGGAAAAAGGACGAACTGGCAAGGACCTCCAAAACCAGCAAACTGTGGGTAAACTATCAGCACATGCTAGGTATTGCTAGGGCACTTGTTGCAGCTGATCGAATGGGGTCTTGGGAGATGCATATCAGTGCCATTTCAGCTTGCCTGCCAATATTCGCGGCCGCTGGCCATCCCAACTATCTGAAGTCCGCTCGTCTCTATCTCCAGAAGATGTATGCGTTGAAGGATGACAACCCTGAAGTACATCAGAAGTTCCAGTCTGGGTTTCACGTAATCCGACGCAGCAGCCAATACTGGGCTGGCCTTGGCTCTGATCTAGTGATCGAACAAACTCTAATGCGCTCACTAAAAAGCCAAGGGGGGCTAACGCGAGGAAGCGGGATGTCAGAGCACCAAAGGACAGTTTGGGCTATGTCCTCAACTGTGTCATCTGCCTACAACCTGGCTATGCAAGAACTCACCGCAAGTTGTTACACCACCAGTGAACAGCATAAGGAGTTGTCTGCCTCTAGGGTGAACAGAGATGAGGCAGACATGGGTAAAGTTGCAGAAAAACTAGACAGCTTTACACCGTTTTCAGCTGATGAGTCATTACGGTGTGTTATCACAGGGATCATAGCAAATGGAGACGTCAATGTGCAGGATCTTTTCGATATCGGAAAAGACATTGTAAAAGCGATGGACGGACAATCAGTTTTTACCTACTCCCACAAAAGGAGTTTAAAGGTGAAGACTAGCATCCAGCAAGAAAGGGAAAGTTTCTGAGGATCGTACTATTGACCCAGCGCTCTTGTTCCAGAGGTTTCTAGTAGTCTCGCAGACGGGCGAACTTCGGCTAGATGACGTCATGTCCTATGAACTCTGGCCTTACCCGATGTCTTTGTTCGAAGCAAAGGACATATTGCGTCCTCCAGACAAACCGCAGCTGGCAGAAGCTATCAGAAACTATGTTAAGACCAAATCAGACAATGCTGTGACACAAACTGTCCCAGTCACAGATCACTATGTACTAGATGGAGGATCTCTTCTTCACCGCTTGAAATGGACGGAGGGGAGCACCTACAGTTCGATTGCAGACGATTACGCCTCATTCACTGTCAAACACTATGGGAAAGCGACTGTCGTGTTTGATGGTTATGAGGTTGGGCCTAGTATAAAGGATGGTAATCATCAGCGTCGAACTCGAAAGCTGAATGCAAACAAGGTGAACATTACAGAAGTGACAACATTTGTTGGGAAAAAGGAGGACTTCTTGTCCAATGAGACAAACAAGCAGACACTGATCCATATGATCATGGAGCGAATGCGGCAGAGAGACTGTGACGTGCTTCAAGCAGAAGGAGATGCGGACGTTGAGATTGCAAAGGCAGCCATCAACATGTCTGCTTTCAGAACGACCACGCTTATTGGAGAAGACACAGATCTTCTTGTTCTCTTGCTCCACCATGTAGTCGTGTTCAAATGTTCTGGTCTATATTTCCGCTCAGACAAGGCGAAGTTAAATGTCTACAATATCAAGGTACTCAAGCAGGTGCTTGGAGGAGCAGTTTGCAATGACTTGTTGTTTGTGCATGCCTTCACTGGATGTGACTCGGTCTCCAGGATATTCGGCATTGGAAAGAAGTCGGTGTTTCAACGGATCATCAACACGTCCAAGAAAGAAAAAGTCATCAACGACTGTTCAAAAGCTTTCTCTCTTCCAAAGCAAAGTCCGGATGTTGTGGAAGCCAACGGTTGTAGGGCAATGGTGGCACTGTTCAATGCAGATCAGAAAGACTCCCTGGCATCTATCAGGTACAATATGCTCTGCAAGAAAGTTGCAAGAGCCAAGACTTTCGTCACACCTGAACGACTCCCACCAACCACCTCGGCTTGTAAATTTCATTCCTTGCGGACCTACTACCAGGTTATGGAGTGGATAGGCTGTAGTGAGGAAATGGATCCATCTGAGTGGGGATGGAGGGTAGAAGGGGACAAACTTGTTCCAGTGATGACAGACAAAAGCCCTGCTCCAGATGTACTTATTCAGATGATTCACTGCAACTGCTCGGGACGATGCAATGCCCTTAGGTGTACCTGCAGAAAGCATGGACTAGAGTGCACCAGTGCATGCGGACATTGCCAAGATGGCAACTGTGACAATATGACAAATGATCCAGTGATAGAAGACGATGATGTGTAAAGTTGTGCGAACATGCTGGTTAAAATGATGTGAAATTAGAAGACTGCTCGTTTATCGATTAGGACGGCGTTATAATAAGAGATATGGGGTAGGGGTACCCCTAGATATGGTATAAGGGGTTAATCAACATCACTGAGAACCCTTTTATATGAAAGATTGACCCTGAAAACCTAGGTAAAGATGCAAGTTTCATTGATCTATCATGAAAATTGACTGAGTTATGGCTTTCTGAAGTTTTCACATTTTAATGGAAAATGACTTAAAATCGATAAAAGTAATCTTCAAAATTGGTGACGTTCCCATGCTCGAATTTTGGAGAACTTTTAGTATGTTGTAGACTAGACCCATATTAACATAAAACAACCATAACACAAACTTTTGCAATTTTTTTGGGGTAAATTATATATTGAC
Source organism: Serripes groenlandicus (assembly GCA_031761405.1). Lineage (NCBI taxonomy): Eukaryota > Metazoa > Mollusca > Bivalvia > Cardiida > Cardiidae > Serripes > Serripes groenlandicus. The sequence goes on from JASEVX010000014.1 coordinate 28,215,655, forward strand.
CCGTCTACTCTGTAAACTATGAAAATTTAGGTGTCATTGCTCATCATAAGCAATGGCACCTAAATTTACATTGTTTACAAAAGGGTCAAATCTGGCCATAAAAAGGGTTTAAAAGATGTGTCTGACTTACAACAGTCTTGCACTGAACCCTCAATGACTTCATTAGTACAAATGTTTAAAATGAAGTGTGACGCCGTCGCCTACCGAAAATTAACACCTTAGTCCCCCCTTCTCTTAAAGTCGAAGGTGAGACAAAAATCAAGAAGGCCTAAAATTGACACTGTCACTCATGGTAACACCAAGTTGCAAAGAGAAGACCCAGATCAGCAAGCTCTGATAAGAGCTGTCTGGTCTAGGTCTAGTCTTTTTGATATTGAAATATTGCAGATTAGAAACTGACAATACTACTATAAGCAATTCAACTTGTTTCACCTTTTTAGTTAAATAATCATGGTAGGCAGAGTTGTGCAAAACTAATGAACACGGGAGGGTTGAATGTACAGGTGACGAAACAGCCAGGGTCAGGGTTAGGGTTACACGCATATAGACAATTGCACTTTGAATTAATTTTCGTTGGCGTAACGATACAGAAAAACAGTCAGTAGGCAAAAGGGATGGGGGACGAATTCATGGGGCCTGATTACCCGCTGAAATATTACTTTATCCATGTTATTTATCAATTGCAAAAATACAAAAAAGACATTTAATAACCACGGCAGGACATTAATCATCAACTAAGTATTTATTACCCCAAAAGCATCGTCCTGATCTTGAGCAAGGAGCTTCAGCTTGTAAATGTGTATAAGCTACAGGGGGCAGCCATCTTTAAAACGCTGACCAATGAAATCCATCGTTGCAAAACCCGAGCATATTTCCCATAATGCTAATTATACCACACAAATATATTTTTATCCCTCATATATATCAATTATACTACATAAAAATATTTTATTGCATATTCATAAAAGCAGATTTTACAATGCACAAATGAAATTAAACCATAAATAAATGTTATTATTTTTACCATACAAAAATAATTATACAACATATAAATAATCTTTACAACACAAAAATGAGTCAAAATACTAGACATATTTTAATTATACCATACACATTTTAAACTTTACTATATATATATACAGTATACAATTTTGCAACGTTTGGAATGCCATACCTTCTGGCCTTTAGCCAGTAGAGCTAAAAACGATATTCAATATGAAAAAGAAAATATTTAAAAGAAAAAAATATATATATTTCTTTATTTTCTTATTCCATATAATTTTACAAAGAGAAAACTGCAAACAGAGAAAGAAAATGATCCTCCCATTAAGCGGATCAAATTAACGCGTGTTGGGGATACGTGGGGTATAGAACAAACCAAACCAGGCTCATTTCTTCAATCAACACTTCCTACTCAACAAACAACAACAACCGCTCAACAAACCAAACCAGGCTCATTTCTTCAATCAACAACAGCTGCTCAACAAACCACACCAGGCTAATTTCTTCAATCAACACTTCCTACTCAACTATCAGCATCCAGATCCGACTCATTTCTACAGCCAACAACAACAGCTGCTCAACAAACCACACCAGGCTCATTTCTTCAACCAACACTTCCTGCTCAACTATCAGCATCCAGATCCGACTCATTTCTACAACCAACAACAAACAACACCCTGCTCATTTCTTCGACCATTAATTCCCAGACAACCAACAGCATGCAGATCCGACTCTTTTCTTCAGCCATCAATACCTGCTCAACCAGATCTGACTCATTTCAGCATGCAGATCCGACTCTTTTCTTCAGCCATCAATACCTGCTCAACCAGATATGACTCATTTCTTCGGTCAATAATGCACGATCAACCATCAACATCCAGACCCACCCCATTTCTTAAACCCGCTCATCCACTATCAACACCATCTAGCTCAATGCTTCAAAGCTTACTATCTACAGATAGCACCTGAAAAGCGTGTAAGCATATAATAGCGAGCTCATGTTTTAATTATAAAACATCAATATTTCAAATATAGTTTATGCATTTATCTAAGCGTAATTTGATGTTAAAGTGTTTGAACAAGTTAAAACTAACAAAGCATTACACATCCTACGTGTGGTACGGGTAATTTATGAACAAACCATTATTTTCATAACAAAGAACAATTCTTTGTTACACCTAAAAATAATAAATAATATACCGGGGATATAATACAAGTATTCATACTAAAGCGCTATATTTTAAATTAACATCGATGACAAGGCTATGAGGTAGTGCTAAGAAAATCGTTATTGATTACCAAGTATATATCGGTTTTCTTATAATTAGCACCGGTGTCCAGTCTATACCGTTATGTCGCTCAGCATGCAGTACGGTGGCAAACTTAACCTCTTGACTTCTTATATTCACACCTTCGGAAAACATTCACAGAACAACAAGTTTATAATTAATTAACCATGTTTCTCAACATTTGCTTAATGTTGTTGTTTGTTAGTGTATCATGTGAAGAATTTGTAGCACAATGCAGAGACGGAGATTATACAAACATTGTGGAATGTACATTTCAAGATGCAGGGATTTACAAGTTAATTGGTGTAGAAAACACTGTTTCCAATGTTTGGTTAGATAGACTAACCAACAGCAAAGTGTATCTTCCGAGACATGTAAATACATTGATCATCGAATCAACAGCTTTTGATCTACTATCAGCGTGTGACCACGTCATTTCAAAGGTTCATGTTACTGTTTCGTTTGGGGACTTTGAAACTGTGTGTGTAAGTATAGAATTAGTTTATATTACGCGTTGATGGGTTTTAATGATGTATTCATTGATTGGGGTTTAACGTCGTCGCTTTCAACGATTTTTTAATCATATCATGATAACCAGCTTGTCTACTCATATGAGATATGGTTTTCTCACACCACTTCTTCATACAACATACATTCCAAGCATCTGACTTATTTCCCATATACACTGATAACCCGTTGATGGTAGACGGATGATGTTGTTCATAGTGACATTTACTGTATGTTGAAAAGTGTGTTGACTGAGTTTAGAGTTTGAACTCGCAACCCCGGATTAACAGTTGCTGTCGCTACCGAGGCTCGGGTGATAGGTTTTAATAACATGTTAATGGTGTTTACGTTTGAGCTCACGGAGCGGTTCTGATCAATTGTTTATATGGGTGAGTGAATCATAACAAATAACCAATCTACTTTATTTACTTTCTAGCAACGAAATAGTTGATATCTTCGTATGTCTAAAGATAATGCACTTCTTCATTTCAGCTGCCAAACCATCCAACACCCCCTACCGTTTCACCACCTAGTCACGAAGTCTCTACCGTTTCACCACCGGACCTTCAGCTCTCTACCATTTCTCCACCAGACCTTCAGCTCTCTACCGTCTCTCCACCTCTCTACCGTCTCTCCACCAGACCTCCAACTCTCTACCGTTTCGCCACCTGTTACAACAACATCTGATGACACACCCTCGACACAAGGTATATATTACAACTACAATATGACAACATGTGAGCAATGACAATTATGTTTATTATAGTTTGTTTATTATTGTTCTTTTACCAATAGTTGCATATGGTTTAAGTATAATTTACAACGTAGAAAAGTATCTTGTTGTAAAAATGTCCCAGTTAAGAGTTTACCCGTAATGAATCACCCTATTTATAAACCTAGGAATGTTTCAACCAACATAGAAACTATTGAAATGACCAGTTTCCTACAGTAGAGACTATAGAAATTTATGAAGATGTTTATCGACTCTGTTTCTTTACTAAATGGGTTGGGTGGTTAGAGGGGTATGAGTTTGTTTGTGAATTCACTTAAGTTTCTAGTTATTTCTGAAATGATATATTCATTTTTCAGCTAAAACATTATATATAGTTATACCTTTATGCATCATCATCATCATCATCTACACCGCCCGACGACATCGCCACCAAACAAGATCTTTGAGTGAGGTTCGAAATGTGCTGTTTAACAACACAGAGGAAAATGTGTTTTGAGTTAAACAATGAAAATGAAATATTCTCAGCCCCCACTAGAAGGGTTAGGCAACAACAATTAAAAAAGGACTAATTTTCATATTTCAGATATGCTGATTCTTCTCATCATCCTCATCTTTTCATGGGTATATCATGCTTTTATCAATCACATGAAAGACTTAATTCTTCATACACTAATAGACGTATATAACTCCATGTTTAGAAGGATAAATACTCACCAGTTAGATGTCAATAACAGACGATATCCACAACGCGTGAGGAGGGCCCCATATAGGCTTATATATCACTAGTTTGTGTGACAAGTGATGTGTTATGTGGTGTTTTTTTTTTACAGTAATTTTCTAATCAATGTACAAACTGTGATTTTCAACATAATGTTTTATATTTTGTGAATTGATATATAAATATTTTTTTTATTACGTTAAACAATATATATATGCGTGTGATTTTCCCAGTTATTTTAACCCTCGGGGACTTTGATCATTTGATAAATATATTTTGATTAAATTGTGATTTATAGATTGTTAATGTTTTGAATAATCATTGTAAACTGTGATTTTTAAGTAGTATACTCAACACGGATAGCACCCTCCTGCAAACAGGTAACTTTATAATGCATTCTACACAACCCAGCTTTAAAAGGTCAACTTGTTTTTCCCATTATATCGATTTATATTGTTTATTTTGCTTTGATAAGCTTTCCGACTGGAATTTACTTCACAAAATATGTAAAGTATATTATAAAAGTCACGAATTTATATCGTGTAAGTTTAAACTTATTTATTTTATATCGATTGCGAAACAAGCTTTAAGCTTATATTAATCACGCTCGATGTCTGCTTCCTGGATACTTAACCAGTACTCGCGCCGATTGTGTGGAAAAATCCCAAAGTCAGAATCCGCTCATCACGGTACTCGAACCAGGGACCTTTGATGTGAGAGGCCGACGCTCTACCTCTGCACCACTGTCTTCCACTATCGTGTAGTTAATGGACCTCCAGCATTTAGAACTGATGAAACGTCTGACTATTTAGCACCAAGAGCTAAATTATTATTATCAACTGGTAGTTTAGATGAGTTTGAAGTAGTAAAGAAGATCGCTCGGCTTCTTAATTTTGACAGCATCAGAGACACGGTAGCAAGCGTACAATTTGACAAACCCGGTTCCTTCAATATAAGGGAGCGGAAAGATGGCGAGCAACCGTCTTCCTAGATTATCGCCGTCTACAATCCATCCAAGATTTCCAGGGACAAGTACAACAATATGTTATACAATAGATTAGAAAACCAATACAGAGTGGTGTACGACAAACGGATCATTATCAATTACGACACCGTATCCTACGGTTATTTTTAGTTATAAGAAGTATAATATCACATTTCAACAAAGTACCATGGAACAGTCAAGAGCGTTTAATAGTCTGAATTAGTTGCCATCTTTAAGGGTTGACAGAGGTCGATGCCAAATGCTAAACAACTATACAGAAGATCCGTCGCCTTTGAAGACGGCTCTTTTCCTTTTTGAGCCTTATTCGAGTATCATGTTGGCAGGATCCACATGGATATTTACGTTTCTTCAGCAATTGGATTATTTGCATCAGTACCCTCCTTCAAACATTAGGTATTGTATCTTTACTGTTTCGTGTTTAATTAAATGTCTAAATTGTTTTGAATAAGTGAATATTGAAAATATGTTCTATGTCTGTTTTTAATGATGGAATGAATGAATGCATGGGGTGTTAAGGCCCGTCAACAACTAAGGACATTTTGGGGGAATCCTTATTTTCTAATGTTTTAATACACAAATTAGGACAAGCAGTTATTAGCTTTCGTGGGATGATTGGTTTAGCATGGTTAGCCTCGGTAAATGTTACATAGGCCTACTTAACTTTTTCCTAGAAAACTTTTGAGAACTATTTCTTTTAATGTTTCGCGTTACAGTACTTATTTGTTTAACAGTACGACCAAACCTGTACTTGCATTTTAATGAGATATTTACGACACTTGTTAATGGTTGCACAAGTTGAAACGATGCAATTTTTACACAAATCCGCAAAGTTAAATTGACCCACATTGAACCTACAGTATAAGCGCATTCATCAGAAAATAATGAATTTGCGACGAGTGACCTTAGTTTTGACGGATACAACTACAACAAAATCATAAACTCCGATTGTTGTTCTTGAGAATTTAACAAATAACATTTATAGTATTGTTGCTGATAGCTTAACCGTTGCACATGTCGGGGCACCCTACCGACTAAGGTAATATTTTTAAATCCGCCATTTAAAGTTGACCTATATAGTAAATACTGTGTAAGCGCATTCATCATTAAATAACCTAACCGACCTTTTAACGCGGTGAAGTTTCTTTGTTCTTAACCGATTCGGTTTACATAGAAATTCCCGGACCTTTCTAATTATCTTTTTACCCTCAATTTCATCCTGCCGTCGTGAGCTGATCGTTATGCCCCTTTATGTCGAATTATCTAAAATGTTTCGACGAATGAAGTAGAATAATAAAATTAATTTCTTCATAAATCAAAGGAAATGTTTCTTTTAGTGTAACACAACCATCTAGTAAACTAAAGCATCAACTATGTCCGACATCAGTCGTTATTTCAGAATTCTATCGACTACAGGGCTTGTGTTTGTTAGTATCATGCTCCCAGAACAAGTTTTAGCACGTGTGATTCGTGAAAAATATTAACAGGAAGTGAACATTTCCCTTAAAACAAATGAATACGCTTATACATCACAAGAAATAGGTCACTATATACTGAAGAATACGCTTACACAACACATATGTCAATAGGTATAGGATTTGTGAGAATGTCATCCGAGTTTGCAGTCGCAGAATTCGTTTATCTTTCACATAATTGTCAAATGTTCCATCGTCGAGCGTTCGATCGTGCCACTCTTTTATTTGTTGCTTGTTTTTACATACTGTTCTAGCTTTGACAATATATAATGCGGGACATCTTGTTGACCATCTTCCCCGACCCTATGAAGGACACGCAGAACTTTCACATCGTAACGGACGATAATATTCAGCTAGAATGGGTCTACAAAAAAGACTGTTTACCGGAGGACAATAAGGCCAACATTTACTTGGAAACACAACCTGTTGGGCCAGATTGAAACTCTACAGTGTCCTGGAACAACTCGATAGAAGAGTACTTTACTACGACACCGACAGCGTTATATACGTGTGCAAACCCGGGCACCTCGATCCTCCATTGGGAGACTACTTAGGTGACCTTACGAATGAGTTGAAACGAGACGAACACATAGTGGAGTTTGTATCTGGAGGTCCAAAAAACTATGCCTACATAACTAATAGGGGAGATCAAACGTGTAAGGTCAAGAGGCTTTACGCTGAATCATAAGAACAGCCAAGTCATCAATTTTGAAACTTCTAACCCTGAAAAAATATGTCGCGACAAACTGAAGAGGAAACTGTTTAACCGAAAAGAGGACAAGGTGTATCAGATGGTGTATACCAAGAGAAGACGACTGGATAATCACGACACTGTACCTTACGGCTATTAATTAAAACGTCAACAGTAACGTAAAATATGTTTTCGTTAACATAACCCTAACTTTATAAGAGGACGAATAATTAAAAAATGGAGTATTCAACAGTGTTTGTCAACCTGCCCTACTTGGCATCTTTAAGGGATGTCGTCGACAGCTGTTACAAAACATCAATTCAGCCAAAACGAGGGCCGTGTGCGAAGTGACCTACCGTGGCCGGTTACACTAGTACTACTTTGATAACGGGTTCTTGTTCATGTGCAAAATTATGGACGCTAACTTCATAATTGAACTTTCATAAAACTTAAAGATTATTATAATAATACAATTCGTAACAACTGTGTGCATTAAAGCCCTAGATAGTGGTAGATACCGCAAACGATCCGCCAAGTACGGGTTTACTATTCTGTCAACATGTTAATATGGGTTAGTTTAAACAGTAATCCCCAAATTCTTAAACAACGTGTTTAAAGCGATCAGCGGTCGCCATTTTGGATCATTTCACGAGTCACATGTCTTATGGGAAATCCATTAAAAAGGTCATTCTCAGCTTATTTTCCGAAAATGGTGGTATAAATAGATTCATAAAAGGGGCCACCAGTGGGGTAAATGTCGAAATTGTGAAAAAAATAGGGTTACTTGCAAATATTTTTATCTTGAAAAAGCAGGTCAAGTTTGGGACTTAATATCTCAAAAAGTAATTAATGCGCTAGATTTGGCTGTATTTCATCTAGTTCTAAGAGACATATTCCTAGATGAAGCGCATTCCCTTTTGGTAACCTCATGTGTGGACACCTGCTGCAAAATTAAAGACTACAGTTACGTCCCTTTGAAACTCTTCACCGTCTTGAAAAATCCGCGAAACATACGGAGATTTGTAAAAAGCGAAATGGTTAAATAAATGTTGATCGGAAATTAATTAGATGTATCATTAAAGTCACATATTTCAATTAAACTTTATTTGTAGAGCATGGCGGACAGACCAAGCAGTTTCCCCTTGTCTTTTGTCTGATGAGTAGACGGACAAAAGATGATTATATAATGTTAATGATAACTTAAAATTTGTCAATCATGTTCTTAAGAAATATATAAATAGTAAAAAGGAGCGGATTGTTGATAATTGTTAATAATAAAACAAACAAATAACAAAAAAAAGGTAATGTTAACTTAAAATGTGTCAATCATGTATAAATATAAACAAGAGACCAATCAACATGGCTTGAAGGAATCTGATAGAGGGTCATCCAAGGAACATTTCTACAAAATTATTTGAAAATCGGCCCGACACTTTTGGAGGAGAAGATTTTTTAAGTTTTCACTATAACTATATAAGGCAAAATAGGCAGCCATGTTTTTCGACCAATCAACATGGTTTGAAGGAATCTGATAGAGGGTCACCCAAGGAACATTTCTACAAAATAATTTGAAAATCGGAGGAATCTGATAGAGGGTCACCCAAGGAACATTTCTACAAAATAATTTGAAAATCGGCCTGACTCTTTCGGAGGAGAAAGTAAGTATTGATACAATTTTCAAAATGGTTTGAAATTATGGATGAATTATTTTACAATGCACTTTGTCATATTGCCGAGAGGGGGGACTGCCTTTATTAGTATGTCCATGGGAAAAGGTACAAAATAACTCCGACGAGTCTTTCAGGTTGAAATGCACCATATGATAACATTTGTTGCAAAAAATGAAACGTAGCCTCTTCCCTGGTATTCAAACTAATGATGCTTCTTCTTTAACAGAAAACTCAAAAAAACATTGTTGAGAAAAGTGCAAATGCTTCAAACAGGCTTTTCAACGTTTTCTTCAAATCTACCAGATGGGACACTTATCAATATGAATTCATTAGGAGAGTACTCAGTACTAAATACTCTGATATCATAGCAATTGTGTGTCCATGAAATGATATCAAGCAAGCGTTACTTTCTTGGCTATGCCTAAATGATAAATATTCACAAGCTTATAGTAATTATTTTTACATGGCTATGCATAAAGGATAAATATTCACAAGCTTATAGTAATTATTTTTACATAACGGGTCATAGAGGATATGGAAAGGGAGAAAATTGATGGACCGAGAGCCGGGGTTGTTGTTCGACATTTTGTTGGAGGATGACTGTGATCCTCCAATTTCACCTGATCCCAGTACATCCAGTATGCTGGATTGTTGCCGCTATGGGAACTGCATTCAAATGCCGACAGAATTGTAAAGAAAACGTTGTTGTTTGTTGCCAAGAAACTGCTAGTGAACAACAGGTTAGTACTTGTTGTTGTAATACTGTATTTCCTTGAAAAAATGTGAAAATAATCAGAGAACTGGCAACCTTTCCATATTTTAGACTCTGCAACCCATGTTTCAGTCAGCATTACTCAAACAACTGAGAAGTTTCATTGTACAAATACTTACTTTTGCATTGATATTTAACTACATACAAACTAACCTTTTGTAACCATTATGACTTAGACTAACCTGCCAATATGCAGTCAGATAATGATTCATATGAGTGTCTGGAGTATATATAGATTCTAAAATGGTTTGATGTATTTGTTTTATAGTAAAAATACATTACATGGAGATGTCGGTTGTCATTCAATTTGACCGTCTCCCTTTTCCTTACTTGTATTGTAAACAAGATGGCCATGGATCGCTCACCTTAATTATACAATGTACTACAATGCAAAATACATCAGGACAATTATTCTGAATGCAACCTCCACAGTGTTAACAAGATTTTCCTTCATTTGGCCTAGTGATCTATATTGTTTTACCTGATATGACCCATATTCCAACATGGACTAGATATTATCAAGACAACATTCTGACAAATTTTCAACTTGCTCAAAGTAAAAATGCGGCCTCCGGAGTTTGAACAATATTTTCCTTTATTGACCTTGTTTCTGACCCTACATGATCCATATTCGATCTTGGCTTAGATATCATTTAGATAAACATTCTCATAAAATGTCAAGTTGCTGTAGCAAAAAATGCGTCTTCTATAGATAACTACTGAAGCAAAAATTGCGGCCTCTAGAGTGTTAACAAGATTTTCCTTCAATTTGACCTAGTGACCTATTTTTTGACCCAACATGACCCTTGATCGAACTTGACTTACATATCATCAAGAAAAACATTCTGATAAAGTTTCATCATGCTAAAGTTAAAAATGCAGTATCCAGAGTGTTAACAAGATTACCCTTCAATTTGGCCTAGTGACCTAGTTTTTAACCCAGCATATTCGAACTTGGCCTAGATATCATTTAGACAAACTGTCTGACCAAATTTCAAGCTGCTTAAGCAAAAAATGCGGCATCCAAAGTGTTAACAAGGTTTTACTTCAATTTGGCCTAGTGACCTAGTTTTTGACCCTGCATGACCCATATTCAAACTTGACCTAGATATCATTTAGCTCAACATTCTGACCAAATTTCACTTGACCTAGATATCTTAAAGACAAACATTCTGACAATATTTCAACATGCTCAAGTTGAAAATGTGGCCTCTACAGTGTTAACAAGATTACCCTTCAATTTGGCCTAGTGACCTAGTTTCTGACCCGATATGACCCATATTTGAACTTGACCTAGATATTTTTAAGACAATTTGACCTAGTGACCTATTTTTTGACCCGACATGACCCATGTTCGAACTTGTCCAAGATTTGATGGAGATGAATGTTCTGATACACTTTCATGAAGATTGGATGCAAAATGTAGCCTGTAGAGTGTTAACAAGCTGAAATGTTGACGACGCACGACGGACGGACGCCGGACAAAATGTGATCACAATAGCTCACCTTGCACTTCGTGCATAGGTGAGCTAAAAAGGAATGAATACCATTGTCAAATTATAACCAAGCTGAAGAACAGATGGAATTGATCCATATACAAGACAAAACACCATTTATTTTAAAAAGTTAAAGCACATTTTGATTTTTTAGCTCTACTGGCCAAAGGCCAGAAGGGCTTATGTCGTGGCGATGTGTCCGTCGTCCCTGCGTGCGTGCGTCTGTGCGTCCGTAAACAATTTCTTGTTAACACGATACAGTGTATCTCAACCAAACTTATACAGTAGTTAGATATCCATGAGAGCTCGGTTCCTTTCGAAAACCAGCCAGATCCGCCCATGCATGACTGGATTATGGCCCTTGAAATGGTCAAAATTGCTATAAAAGAGCTTGTTAACACGATAGTCTTCACGTTTGATTGTATCTCAACCAAACTTATACAGTAGTTAGATATCCATGAGAGCTCGGTTCCTTTCGAAAACCAGCCAGATCCGCCCATGCATGACTGGATTATGGCCCTTGAAATGGTCAAAATTGCTATAAAAGAGCTTGTTAACACGATACAGTCTTCACTTTTAATTGAATCTCAACCAAACTTATACAGTAGTTAGATATTCATGATAGCTCCTTTTGAAAACCAGCCAGATCCGCCCATGCAAGACTGGATTATGGCCCTTGAAATGGTCAAAATTGCTATAAAAGAGCTTGTTAACACGATACAGTCTTCACTTTTGATTGTATCTCAACTAAACTTATACAGTAGTTAGATATCTATGAGAGCTCGGTTCCTTTTGAAAACCAGTCAGATCCGCCCATGCAAGACTGGATTATGGCCCTTGAAATGGTCAAAATTGTTATAAAAGAGCTTGTTAACACGATACAGTCTTCACGTTTGATTGTATCTCAACCAAACTTATACAGTAGTTAGATATCCATGAGAGCTCGGTTCCTTTCGAAAACCAGCCAGATCCGCCCATGCAAGACTGGATTATGGCCCTTGAAATTGTCCAAATTGCTATAATTGAGCATGTGAACACAATAGAGGCTCCATTCACTACCTGATCTTCACCAAACTTAGATAGTAGTTAAATATTGATGAGAGCTTGGTTCCTTTTGAAAACCAGCTAGATCCGCCCATGCAAGACTGGATTATGGCCCATGAAATTGTAAAAATTGCTATAATACAGCTTGTGAACACAAAAGAGCCTCCATTTACTATCCGATCTTCACCATACATACATGTTCTGGATTGAAAATGACCAAAGAACCATACCAGTAGAGCATAGGCCCTCATGGGCCTCTTGTTTTCATAAACTGTCTTCTTTAATTTTTAAAATTAATATGCAAGAAAGAAGCTTTTAAAATTGTGTTGATTTTTAGGTCACCAGTCGCAGGCTGAAGCTTCCTCTTTCAAATAGTTTCAAAGATTAAATTCTATGGGGAACTAACTTTCGGTTCTGCAGCGTCATACATGTGGTAAACGCCAAATTTGTCACCTCTAAATGAACATGCTGGATTCCAATATAATTCGTTAGATCATTCATTTGAATACTTTATATTGATTGGTTGAATAACATTGCAGTCTGAACAGGATGAGAAAAGGGACACAATTATAAATATAGCTTATGTCCATGACATGGCAGTTACACATTTGCTACTAAACTATCATGCAGGTAATCTATTTAGGGCCATCATTGCCATTTTCCGGGTTTATGAAGATCATTGTGTTATAAGCTGTTTATATGTTTACATTTTCTCTTTACAGCAGATGCAAGACCTATGTCTAAATCCACAGGTTTAAGTAATTGAAGGATGTTCGAAACAGCACATTGACATCCATGGTTAGCCTCGGTAAATGTTCAAATGAAGAATTTACATAGACCTACGTAACTTTTTCCCAGAAAACTTTGGAATTTGTGTACTAGCTATTACTTATGTTTCGCGATACATTACTTAATTGTTTAAAGTACGACCAAACTATACTTGCATTCTAATGAGATAATGTGTTGGCCACGAGTGACCTTAGTTTTGACGAACTCGATAATACAACAAGAACAAAATCATCAACTTCGATAGTTGTTCTTGAGAATTTATCAAATAACATTTATTGGTGCGGATTGCCTAACCGTTGCAAATGGCGTGATCCCCTACCGTCTTGGGTAATTTTTAAATCCGACCTATTAAATACGTACTGTGTAAGCGCTTTCATCATAAAATAATCGACCGTTTGACGCGGTGAAGTTTCTTTGTTCATTTTACATAGAAATTCTCGGACCTTTCTTATTTCATTTTTACCCTCTATTTCTTTCTGACATCGTGAGCTGATGGTTATGTTATGCCCACCTATACGCTGAGATTTACTAAAATATTTCGAAAATTAAAGTGGATTCAGGGACAATATATACAGGGATAGGTAACGGCTTATCATTTATCAATATTTTATCGATTATCAGTGCCGTGCCTAACTATCAGATAATGAATGAGCGACACGGAAAAAGATAAGGGGAAACTCTATGAATTACCAAAAATAAACGATAATCGGCGATAACTATTGTCTTCCTTTGGATGTGTTTTTAATACAATCGGCGATTTTGTTAAGTATGCGGTCTCTTTTTTATTATCTGTAAGCAGTAAGGTTTAGTATGCGGTCTCCCATGATCCAACATGAGTCAGCGAGTTTTCGCAGTTTGGTTGCTGTTGATCCGATAGCGGGAGGGAGGCATTGTTAGTTTTATAATAATTTTGTTCATTGACCTTAATTACAAGATGTTTTTTCCTTTCGCCCTTGATCTATTATTGTTTTCATTTATATTTTCATTTTCCCAAAGTTCCGAGTTTCGCAGTTTGGTTGCTGTTGATCCGATAGCGGGAGGGAGGTGTTAATCCTAAAAGCTTGTTAAGTTTTATATTAATTTGTTGATTGACCTTAATTACAAGATGTTTTACTTTTCGCCTTTGATCTATTATTATTTTCATTTATGTTTTAATTTTCCCAAAGAAATAACGACATAATTAAAATTTGATTGCCACAAATTAAGTATAAAGATTAAGGCAAGATCTCTTCGCCATTCACTTATTAGTCAAAATGGCTTACAGTAAACACGACTTCATTAATTTTCATGATCTTGATTTAGAAACTTTGCTTGGAGAATATACTTGTAGTGACATTGAATGTTCCGATAATGAGGGACTGCCAAAGTGTAAAAAATTAAAGCAGGATAAAACTTATGTGTATACTTGTGACAGCTGTGACAAGAAATATGTATCCATGTCAGGAATACGAGGACATTTAAAAGCAAAACATGGCGCAACCAATATACGAGGTAAATGCTTTTTTTTCTTGGTAAAACTTAAAAGCAAAGACAGCAGATGTTGATCAGAGTGCATGATCTACACTTCCGGTTGCAAATGTAGAATCATAACTAATAGCAGGATAGGATTCATTCAAGGTAAATCAAGCCTTACAACTAACTGCTGATTCAATTCATAAACTTATATATAACACCAGCCGAGCCCCGATAGCTCAGTCGGTAGCGACACAGCCTGTCAATCCAGGGTTTGTGAGTTCGAACCCCAGCTCGGCCAATTTGACAATAGTCATTGTGACAAGCGTCATTCGTGGTCTAACCGTATATGTGGAAAAGCAGCCAGTAGCTTGGAAGGATTGTTTTGTGGATAACTGGTGTGAGAAAACAGGAAACACATGAATAGGTGAATTGGCTGTGTGATATGACTGAAAATTTGTTGAAAACAGCGTTAAACCAACATCAATCAATATACTTAACACCAGGACAAGAAATAACCCATACAGTATACAGTGACATACTTTTATTTATAATTTGCAAGGTAATCCTTAGATAAATACCTCTCAATGAGAAATGGTTCCAATATATTCTTCACAATAATCATTATATTAAAGCTAAATTTTATAAAGTTGCTCACAGTTGTTTCCCAGCAATCATTTCAAACAATTCTTAAAATATTATTTTATAATTTCTTAAAACTAACCAGGTCCAGATAAGGAGCTCTTTCCCCATATTTTATCTGGTATTGACAAAGCAAGCCATATGTTGTAGTACTCAAAATCATCGTCTAAGCACCAACAACATAGGGTTTGATGGTCAAATAAGGATTTTAGAACATGCAAAACGCGCTTTATCTATACCTCTGCTTAACTTAACCCTTTCCCACTACAACAAATTTACAACAAACAACTTTGAAAAAATATGGGAAACCTGTATACATTCAAGTGTAAGTCTTGAATAGTGTTGAAAACATTGGTGACCTCTGTGTGTTTTCAAAGTCGGCTACTGCTAAATTGGGATAGTAATATACATATATACACATTTATTTAAACTGGATATATTTACAGTTTCAGACTACAGAATAAAGTCCCCCTCTGAACATTTGAATGCAAGACCATTTCAAGTGGACAGTGATTTTGATAAAAACTTTCACAGTGCATTAGGTACAAGCTTAGAAATTATCAGCAGCAATTCACTAAGAAAGACGTCATCAGTTCATGGTAAAAACATTATTGATATTTCTGAAGGAATTTTAGCAAGCTCACATATATATGAGAAGGTTCAGTCTCTATTACTGCCACAATTTAAGAACATCATGGAGGAGGTTGATGCTACAGCAGACTTTGACAATGAAGTGCTATTTTCAAACTTATATAGCCTATCAGCAGATCAAGATACTCTGTCTGCCTTCAGCGATATAGTTCAACCAATATCCATTAAGACTAGGCAGTTTTATGGTGTTCTGTGTCATGGCCTAATGAATGTAATAGTGAAAAACAAGTCTAACTCATATGAAGAAAAGAAGGAAAACTGTGAGATTAACATTTCCCATAATGATCAGCAAGTTCTCTATTATATAAGTGGATATTTGATGAATGTTCTTGCAAGAAAATGTGCGAAAGAGAAAAATTTATCAATACAAGAAGCCTTTCATGAGGCAATTGAAAATGCAATGCGCAATGAAAACAACAGTGAAAAAACCTTTGTCACTAAATACAATGAATGGACTGAAAAAGTGAATCGCGGTGGGTTAAAGTTTGCAAGTGACAATTTTTTCTTACTCGTAAGACAGTTTGAAAACATCTGCCGTGAAGGAATTGACGAGACTCATGTTGGTAAAGATACTCTGAACAAGGCTGTCTTAGTTGAAAAAGTAATGTCTAACGTCCTGGTACGTCATTATCTTCAAAAAATAATATCTGGAGAATATGCAGAGTTTTTCTTAGAGAAATGTGTCAACCTATTCCTGACTGTAAGAGGACATGCCTGGGCCCGGAAATTTAAAACTACAGCAATAACAGACATAAACAACAAAAAGGCTCTCCGAGCAGTCCTGAAGGAAAAATCTAGTAGTAATTAGAACATAGATATATCAACTGGTTTGCAAAAGATTGTGCTTTAACCCTTTCCCACATACAACAAATCTACAGCGGACGAATTTGAAAACATTAAGTCAAACTGAAGTTAAAAACATTGTGGCAAAAGGAAAAAATTGCTCATTATGAGCAATTATCTTTTTGCCACAATGTCTTTGCGAAAAGCCTGCTGCAGAGGCATCAGAAAGCCTCTGAATGTGTTAAAGGGCAATTGATAACAATTTACTATATATTCAACCCTAGGTTGCATTGATTTTAACCCTTTCCCACATACAACAAATCCGCAACATGTGACTTTGAAAACATAGTGAAAAAAACCTGAAAAATCTCCATAAATTTGAAAACATGGTGACCAAAGGAGAAATTGCTCAGCATAAGCAATTTCAACTTTGGCCACAATGTTTTCAAAAGTCATCTTCTGCATATATGCGTCAAAATGAGTCTGCAGGTGGGAAAGGGTTAAGGTCTGCTATGAAATAACCCAACTGCTTATCTTGTATAATTTGAATTCAGAATAAAGATAGAATCATGAAAGTTTAACTTGTGTTTTTTCCTTAGTCGGCCCTTTTAAAAAAACGTTACAGGAAATGTAGCAAATTGTCTCAAAAGCAGATAGTTAATTGATAGATTTGTGTTTAACACCGCTTTCAACAATTTTTCAGTCATAAATTAAAGTTGATTTTACAGCATTTTTTCTCTCTCGAACAATTGAATAAACGGTTTAAACCTCAAATATTTACAACACAATACACTCATTTCTGCACGGGTAAAGATGTTTATCGTTGTCTCCTCTTCTTAAGAAGCGGTGTATCATCCATCTGAAGTTTAAGACGTCTTTTAGTATTTCCTCGCATAGGAGCCAATGCTTGTGATCCAACAATTCTCAGTTTTTGAAGGGAACAGTTGAATTGATCTAATGTTGGATTTGTATTAGAACCACAGCTTGCTCTGTGCATTCCAAAATGCTGCTCAATAGCATCCTGATTAAACTTATCTGTGAGAACGAATGGCATTCCACTTTTTAAACAAAACTTGATGCATTCCGTCACAGATTTAACTGTAAACTTTAGTCCTTCCAATGTTTGATAACTGAGTTTCATCATATTTCTTTCCGACTTTTTAAAGTTTCCTGGCCGCGTAAAAATCTCTCGATCCCAATCCTCAAAATACTCTAGAAATTCTTCATTCAAGTAAACTAACCTTTCATCTTCAATATCTACATATGGTTTTACATTGTCATTTCTTTTTCTGATTGACTCACCAAAATTTCTTGTGTTCATGATATCAAAGAATTTGTCCATATGGCGGATAAATTTAACTGTTTCTGCATATTGACCACCATAAGTTATTTCAAGAGCATTGGCTACTGTTGAGCTCATAACTTGAGCTGCCAAATTCACCTTCATATAATTAAATGACTTCAAGTCAACATGGTTCCGTGACAGTTTTGGGCAAAGTCTATAAACCCCAGAGCATGTTTCATCATAAAGTCTAACAATACTCATCCATGAAATGTCTTGGCCATTTTTCCACAATTTTTTGGACTTCTTGTGCGAAAATGAATTTGAAAAATTATTCCTTGTTGTTTTGATTAGATGAGGAGGATCAGAAATGAAATATATGTAACGGGGTTCACTGGCAAAAATATTTTGAGCTCTGTACACGGTATCGTTTCCTTGCCCATGTAATCTTATAAACCGCCTATTTGGGGAAGCTCCATCGCTAGTGATGAACAGTACTGTCAGGCCAACATCTATCTCAAGGATTTCAACAGCCTTCCAAAGTATAGTGAAAAGCTGATCTGACAAAACTCCATTTGTTGCGAAGTGGGCTAGAGGGTATTTCAGTTTAGTCGACATTCCCTGAACCATTATTACTAGAACATATTTAGCCAAGGTGTTTCCTTCTTTTTTTAGACACTGGTCTATGTTGCGTATCTCATTTCCAATGGTATCTAGGTCAACAAAGCCTACCAACTCTCCTGAGTGTTTATCGTACACCAAGTCACTCTTGATCTTAATTTCATCTTGAAGGATTCCAACTATCTTTTGATGTTCCTCGGAGTAGGGTTCGACTTCCTGTTAAAGATGACAAATAACGTCATCTTGAAATCCTACACCTTTGGAAAGCACATGTGAATAGTCATAAAGAGTCCGTTCACTGGGAAGATGTATGAAGCCAGTCTTTCGGAGAGCATCATATGTTGACGAAGATTTACTTTTCAAGTAAATACACCACTTCAAAATCATTGGGTGCCATTTCATGTTCTTTTTATTTTGCAGTTTAGACTGTTTAAGCTGCTGTTCCCAAAATAGTCTTTGTATTGAGTTTTGATCTGGATATACAGTTCTGATGGTTTCTTCAGATTCTGACATGATCCGATTCATTTCTACACTATCACGTTCAGATAACTTAACTCCATATTTGTGTATGTGTTTTTTTAACTGCCTCTGTAGCTTTGCATTTTCACTTTTCAGTGAATTGGTATATGTTCTCAACTGTCTCAGCTTTTCAGTTTTTTGTGAGGCTGACATTGATTTGTTTCCCATTTTTGAATTGAGCCAATCCCTCTTAGGTGTAGCAACCCTCTCCTTTTGTCGCCATAAAGACTTTGTTAGTGTTCTACGGTATGTACAGCAGCATTTACACCTAGCATTTTTAATTAGAAGTGAGCAATTTGAACTCCTTACTGTTGACACTACAATTCTTTCCTGATAACCTGCCCTGTCATCATCTGCTGAATCCAGAAATGATCTGGCAGGAACAAGGCCTTGAAACTGTTCATCTTGATTCCCAGGACAGACACTGTAAGCCAAGATAACATTCAAAGCTGACTGTACATGTTCTACTGTGAAGCAAATACGTGGAAACAAACCCCAGAGTTCATGGCTCTTATTCACATGTTTACCATGTACGGACACATTTACACAAAAGTGTTTGTCAATTGTAACACATGTCTTAACCACAGGATTATAAGTTGACTCATAGCACTGAATGTACTGTAACATTGATGAGGTTGTCAAACAACAAAATTCTCTGTAAGCTTGTAGATCAGATTTGCAGACATTTTTCAAACTCGTGTAATGAGACTCACTCACAGCAGGATGAGTGAAATCCTCATACACTCTGTCCAGAATTATGTAGTACTCATCAGCATAGTCAGAACCATCTGTGTTTTTCCCCTCATGGTTTTTCCCATCTATTTCTCCAAGTGATTCAAAACAACATCTGAAGTACTCATCACTTTCATATGACTCTGAAAATAATGAACAGTATTTAACATTAAAAGTTAGTTTCCACCAATCAAAAGTAAGATGTTTCGACTTTTTAAACCGTTTCTGATCAGGTGTGTGTTGTACACATTTTGTACACATTTTGATATTGTGTTTATGCAGCCTTTAACAATTTTCTGATTATATCGCATAGTTTCCTGGTAAGTTACTTACTTTAAGCTCACTAGTAATCATCAACATACTAAGTGACACTCAACTCCTGCAATTTGAAGAATTTTCAAAAATTCACAAATGTTTGTATTTCCGTCAATTTGTCAAACATTTAAGCCTTCCCACATAAAGCAAATTTGCAGCAGACGACTTTGAAAAGATCTAGGCAAAATCACAGAAAATCTCTATGAAGATATATTTTCTGAAAAAAGTTTAAACTATTTTGACAAAAGAGAAAATTGCTGTTTTTAAAAGCCGTCTGCTGCAGTGGCTTTCAGAAATCAGCTCATTTTGACCAGGAACCGTGTATTATATTGTCCCTGTTTTGACATGACCGATAGTCTGATACATTAAAGTTCATATTTACAAATGAAACTACAAAGTGGTCTACAAATCAAGTTCTGTAAGCTTGCTTTAGCTAAAACACCAATTAAAGTATGACTCTATTCACCAATTTGTGAAAATAAAATATGCCTGTTTGAAAAAGTGATAATCCAATAATTGATTGCTATTATCACTATGCATAATTTGTATACAGGTATATCTGTTTACATTTACAATACAAAAGATACTGGTTGATTGTACTGTAGATTACAGTTCGGTATTTCTACAAAAGCCTGTCCTATTTGTTGTTAATATGAATTAATGTTTTACACTCATCATTATCATGTGTGGAAGTACTAATAGAGTACACAGAAAGTACTCGTACTGACCATTTTGCTTAAGTACTCAAAACTCAAAGTATTTAAGTGTTTTATTTGGGGGTTTAAGCCGTTTTCAACATTATTTCAGTTATATCACGAAAAAGGCTAGAAAATGTGCAGCGACTGGGGATTGAACCTGTGACATCAGGTTTCAAATCCCTGACGCTAACCACTCGACCACGGCGGATACTTGTACTCATAATATAACACAAGTAATGAGAACTGCTGACAGACACAAGCATATGCATACACTGTGACAGATATATCGATGTCACCGCAAGAGGATGACACTATGCACTGCAGTTAATGAGTTATGGGGAAATGAAAGAAATCTGTTTGAAATACCTTGGTTTGTATAGTTAAGCTCTTGAAATGTGTCTTTGACTGAACCTTGAGGCTGAGAGGGGTGCTTTTTGGTGCGTTTTCTACGTCCAATCCTTTTTCTATGACTAATTCGACCCATTTTCCTTTTGAGGCTGGATTATATTTATTTGATCTAAAAGGAAAAATAAATTTATTTAGCCATTTCACAAAACAATACTCGCCTTGTTGTCATTGTTATGTGTATGTTCACCAAATGTTCTTATAGAATGTGTGGGCTTGGAATTTTATAATGCATGTATGCTGTTCATGAATACAAAATGTGTATTAGTTTTTAGATAAATATGTATAAATGGTTTTAGTTTCTATTCACAATAGATAACAGCTGCACTTCTTGTAAATTGATATTAAATCCTTATTTGATGCAGTAAAGACATGAAAACTGTGTCTCAAAGTAGACATGTTTTCCTTAGTTGGCTGTGATTATGAATTGATGTAAAATAGCAAAATAGGGCAAATCCAGAACATGAATAAAACATTTCTTGTAAAATAATACTTTATCCTTTTGTGATGCAGTAGAGACTTGAAAACTGTGTCTCAAAATAGACATGTTTTCCTTGATTATTAAGAACTGATGTAAAATAGCAAAATAGGGCAAATTCAGAACATGAATAAAACATTTAAAAAGACAAGTTATACATTATTAATGATAAAGGTACACTTTATAGCATCTCAACTTCTTGTAAAATAATACTTTAACAGTTTTTGATGCAGTAGATACTTGAAAACTATTTTTCGAAGTAGACAAGTTTTTCTTGATGGCTGAGAAGTTTGATTACAAATTGATGCAATAGAGCAAAATAGGGCAAATTCAAAACATGAATAAAACATTTAAAAAGACAAGTTATACATTATTAATGATAAAGTTACACTTTATAGCATCTCAACTTCTTGGAAAATAATACTTTATCATTTGTTTATGCAGTTAGGACATGAAAACTATTTTTCGAAGTAGACAAGTTTTTCTTGATGGCTGAGAAGATTGATTACAAATTGATGCAATAGAGCAAAATAGGGCAAATTCAAAACATGAATAAAACATTTAAAAAGACAAGTTATACATTATTAATGATAAAGGTACACTTTATAGCATCTCAACTTCTTGGAAAATAATACTTTATCATTTGTTTATGCAGTTAGGACATGAAAAGTGTTTTTCAATGTAGACAAGTTTTTCTTGATGGCCGAGAAGTTTTGATTACAAATTGATGCAATAGAGCAAAACGAGCAAAACGAGGCGAATTCAGGACACAAATAAAACAATAAAAATGACAAGTGGGACATTATAAATGATTAAGATACACAGTTATATAATCTATTTATCTTTTGAGCAATTAACCATGAAATTTGAACCTTATTCCAACCATTTATCGTCCGTAACAATGTGATGTTTCTCGCTTCGCCATCGATTGAAATTTATCAACTTCCTTTGTTTACAATTTTCCAATGATTGTCGCAACCAAACTTAGCCTTAAAACGATCATTTTTAAAAAGATTTTCTCAATTATATATCCTATGATTCTTAATGCTGACATTCATTAAATTAAAAATTATGTTTTTGTACTCTATTAAAGTCAATCAAGTGAAATAAAATATACCTTTTGCCCAATGTATTCGTAAAGATGGCGACGGTAAAATGAGGCCATCGCTAGAGTTCTCGCGAAATCTCGCGAAGTCCGAGATTTAATCGATATTTTCGTCGACGCGTATCCCTGTTATACACGGTCCCTGGTGGATTCCAGGAATATTAAAGTTACGATTTACTCACAAATCAAAGGAAATGGTTTAAAAAAAAAACCAAAAAAACACCCATCTAGCAAAATAAAGCGTTAACTCTGTCCGACATCAGCATTCTATCTCGACTACAGGCCTTGATTTTTTTAATACCATGCTCCCGGAACAAGCTCGTGTATGTTTGTGAAAAAGATAAACCGATACTGAAGATTACCCTTAAAATAAAGGAAAACGCTTATACATCACAAAATGTAGGTCACTATATAACCTGAACAATCCGCTGGTCCAGAACATAGGTAAACTATGATTGAATACGGTTGGCACATATCGATATGATCTATGAGAATGGTTCCATTCATATATAAGAAGCGTTCGGAAGGTTGGCTTGTATTAACAGCGATTAATGCGGGATATATGTTCACATCGGGTGTTAAATCAAACATTGAATATATCCGGTGTTTCGATGTAAATGTGCACAAAATCGATGACTTCTAGATGGCGAATTTGATGATATTGTGTTTATTACTCGAAGTATTTGACCATTATCTTGCGTTTTAACATACAGTTGTTACGAACATATTATCATAATACTGTAAAGTTTAATGAAAGTTCAATGTTGAAGAAACTTCAAACGGAACCTTCAGTTGTTTTTGAATGTGGTTAAAATAAACCCACTTTTGTTCTTCAGATTTAAGAAAACTTAGTTTTTGTGGCCCGTGCGGAGAGCAATATGGTGTGTGTTCCTGTAATAGTTCTTCCCGCACATAACCACGGAGACAGTAATTACAGTAATATGTTTCACTATTGTGTGATGTTCTGTCACCAATAAGTCTGCTAAGATTACGTATCAGGCAAGAGTGTCTGTGTTCGACCTTTGACAATATCATTACCCTCTAAACCAAACTCATTCACAGAGATATCATTCTGGCTCTCGAATAATGATACCTGCTACAGGGGAAGGGGAAATAGAGACTGTTTCCCCTTTAGCACTTTCAGATGAGTCTACTATCTCTAATGGCCTGCCTATCACTATGTCGTTTTGCAAATTCAACTTTTAGCGTAGGATGTACTTTGGGTACTTCATGATAAAGGTCCATATATGGTCTGAGGTATAAATAAATCTCTTTTTCCGTGCAATGGAACAAGTTTTTGTGTAGTAACGCCCTGTCGAATAGATGATGTTCCGTTCAAAACTTCATGCGTGTTACACACTGAGTGTTGTACTTTTATGGTGACACTCGATGATATAAACTTGCCTTTTTGCACTGCAATGCCTCTATTAAATCGTTTTTAGCTTTGTTTTGCATACAAGTTAAAACCATTGCAAATGTGAAATGGACTGAAACAAACTAGCAAAACCCCACATATGTTATACTCATAATGGATTGAATAAATTTTAAACGTTGTTTTTATGCCATCGATGGCTAGCAGACGATAGGTTTTAGCCTAACCAATCTTTCATGGATTGTACCTAGTACTGGAGCACGCAAACCATCTATACAGGTAACTGATAACCTTCCCACATGAATCAGTGGTAAGAGACAATGAGACACAATGTTATATATCAATCATCATGGAGAGCGTGTCCGCCTATGGACTCCCCGACCGACGATTGAACTAAGGACCTCCGGATTCAAAGTCCAGTGCGCTATACACTACACTAAGTCAGTTCCTTTACTCGTAATGGAAGGAATATGGTTAAATTTTAGGAAATAGGCCTTTGGTACATGGATGCCAATTCTATTTAACCAATCCTCCTCAATTTCAGGCAATATGTGTCTTGTTACTAAGCTACAGGCTGTATCTCTCCTATTACTCAAACTCCAGGTAAGCAGGTGCATTTCTTGTCATGTTGATTAACATTTTTATAGTTTTCTGACTCGGTGTATAACAAAAAAAAAAATTGTAAATGTTCTCTCCTGACGGTAGGATCACGTACTACTTGGCATTAAATGATGGTATTAAAGTGCATGTATATCACAATAACCTCTCTTACCAGTCTTAAAAGCACGGCCTTGTCATCTTCTTCATCTGTCCGCTCTGTTACTGTTTCTTTTCCTTTAGAAAAGAGATAAATCCTTAACATTCGTAATTTGGTACTGTTATAAGACTCTTCTACAGTCACTGTCCCAATAAGTTCCTCACCTTGAAAGTCTCTTATTTCAAAATTATACTCCCCCACACTCCCTTTTTGTGATGTCACTTGTGGGAAGAAGGTTTCTATAGCTGTTGGAAGAATATCTATTAAATAAACATCTCTTTGAACTGTTAAATGTTTGTTTGTTTGTTTGTTTGTTTGGAGTTTAACGCCGCTTTCAACAGCTTTGGTCATATCACGGCGGTCAGTGCGCCTACCCATGTTTTCCTAGCTTTCCCACACCAGTACTTACACAACATTCTTTCGAAGCCACTGACTACTTTCTCACATATATCAGAGGTGAGAGGCAATGGAAAACATCGCCCGAAAGAATGTCGCCGCAACCGGGTATCGAACCCGTGACCTCCAGATCACGAGTCAGATACGCTACCAATTGAGCTACCCGGCCGGGCTAACTGTTAAATGACGGGTTCCCCCGCCATTTCTACTCCGCACTTGTTTATAGGAATTTGAATGGATGTCGAAATTCAACCAGCCTAACTCGACTCTTCCGTCGCATCTTATAGCATTATTGTTACCCACACTTAAAGTTCCTGGGCCAAATGTGTTGGCCATTCTGCTTAACCTACTTGCATAATGTGTTGATCTTGCAGGCGCTGAAAATATAATTTTCTTTATTTTTCCATTCACTATTATTAAACAAATTCAACACTACAGTACTGTTTTTCAATACCATCACTTAAGTTTAAATACAATTAAAATTTAAAAAGTGCTGTACATTATGAGTATAAATCAGTCATTTGTCAAGTAAATTGTTAAAGCAATGATACAATTTAATGTGAATGTAAACAGGCATGAGAAGCTTTCACCAATTGCATAAAATTATTACTTTAAGACCAACTACTTGACCTTGGAGTTTCTAGAATTTTCGAAACATTGCCTTAAACTTCGATTGATTTAATTGCGTTTAACGGCCACTCAACAGCTATGGTTATATTGGGCCGCCCTATAGAGAGGGGAAGGGTGCATAGGAAATCCACTTTCGCATTTGTATGGTCCTTGAACGTGCCCAGAGTATAGACTCTGATATACGGGACCGCATCTAACGGCCGTGGTTAGAGATAAGGGCCTTGCCACAAGACTCACCGGTAAGTACCATTTGAGCAGTTATGCCCAAAATCAAACTTCACTCTCCTTTTATGCCCACTTACAGTTTAACAAAGTTTGATAATAATTTATAAAGCAAGAGCTGTCGGAGGACAGTGCGCTCGACTATATGCCTCTTATTCACATAAAGCACTATTTCATTATATTGCACTTAAGTTTGTTTGTTTGTTTGTTTGGAGTTTAACGCCGCTTTCAACAGCTTTGGTCATATCACGGCGGTCAGTGCACCTACCCATGTTTTCCTGGCTTTCCCACACCAGTACTTACACAACATTCTTTCGAAGCCACTGACTACTTTCTCACATAGATCAGAGGTGAGAGGCAATGGAAAACATCGCCCGAAAGAATGTCGCCGCAACCGGGTATCGAACCCGTGACCTCAAGATCACGAGTCAGATACGCTACCAATTGAGCTACCCGGCCGGGTTGCACTTAAGTACTTAACTGAATAGATACATACATTTAAAAGTCAATCAAGGGCATTAACTCCATATTAAAGTTAAAAATCATGAATGAAAGGTATTAGATGTAATTATATTCAAAATATGAAAGCCCTAGCACAAGAACTTGTTGAGAAAAATTAAAAATTAAAATAAAATTCCAACTTGCCCTAAAACTTTAACCACCCAAAATCATGTTTTTTACCCCAAAAAGAACGACAAACTCAGCATTCAATGTGAAAGAAAGGTATTATATGTAATTAAATTCCAAATATGAAAGCCCTAGCACAAGTACTTATTTAGAAAAATTAAAATAAAAATAACTTGCCCTAAATCTTTAACCACCCAAAATCATGTTTTTTACCCCCAAAGAGAACGTCAAACTCAGCATCTTCAGCATTCAATGTGAAAAAAGTTATTATATGTAATTATATTCCAAATATGAAAGCCCTAGCACAAGAACTTATTGGGAAAAATTAAAAATTAAAATAAAATTCCAACTTTCCCTAAATCTTTAACCATCCAAAATCATGTTTCTTACCCCCAAAAGAAGGTCAAACTCAACATCTACAGCATTCAATGTGAAGAAAGGTATTATATGTAATTATATTCCAAATATGAAAGCCCTAGCACAAGTACTTATTGAGAAAAAATAAAAATTAAATTCCAACTTGCCCGTAAACTTTTAACCACCCAAAATCATGTTTTTTACCCCAAAAAGAAGGTCAAACTCAGCATCTTCAGCATTCAATGTGAAGAAAGGTATTATATGTAATTATATTCCAAATATGAAAGCCCTAGCACAAGTACTTATTGAGAAAAAAATAAAATTAAAATAAATTTCAACTTGAGCCCTAAAACTTTAACCACACAAAATCATGTTTTTTTACCCCCCAACCAAGGTCAAACTCAGCATCTTCAGCATTCAATGTGAAGAAAGGTATAAGATGTAACTATATACCAAATATGAAAGTCCTAGCACAAATAAATATCTAAATATATCCGTACTTTATGTAAGGTCTTTCCATCAAAAACTGGTATCCAGTAGGTTGGTCCTGAAGCTCCACCAACGTTCATTACATCCACTGTTTTTTTGGTCGCTGTTTCAAGCTGCATGGTTCTTGCAACAGCTTCAAGGATGACACAGACACCAATTCTGCCAACATCGTTTCCAAATGACTCAAGAAAGGCATTGCGCAATGCATTAACTGCATTCATGTTCTTACAGAAATCGACACCCGCTACCGATACCTCATCTGAATCGGTATCTGATGGTGTATCTGAATCGTCGTCTTCGATGTTGAAGACGTCTTGCCACTTTTACGAAGTCTCATTCCACCTTATATCATTATCAAACATGTCATTGATCAATCTAGTTAAATATGTTAACTCTGCATCAGCATCTGGCATTTTTGCCATGGCTCTTTGAAATTTATCAACCAGGAATGTATTCTTACTGAAATTGGTGGTTTCTCCGTACATCATTATGTATGTCTCATGTATGTCTGAAAAGAGAAAACATAAGTTAAACTTGTTAATAACTTGCTGTATAAATGCATAATTTATTAAAATGGGTGCATATAAACATATAGATATTGATGATAAATGATATTGAAGTCCATCAGTGGTTTCAGACAAGGAAGATGGCCATGTTTTTTAACGAATTTCAACAGATTGAACACTCTTGATAGCTGGTCACCAAAGTAACACATCTGCCTTATTATGTTCAAATCAGGGCAACTGTTTCAGACAAGAAGTTTTTTATAGCTATATAGATAAAAGCAGACCCACCCCTAAGCAGCCATGTTTTTCCAAAATCATAATGGCTTGAACAATCTTGGTACAGAGTCACCCGATCCTATCAGTGGTTTTAGATGAGATTTTTAACTTTTTACTTTTAATTTTTTTTGTTGACGTATCGCACTGGCTTGAACAATCTTGATAGAGATTCACTCAATGAACAGTTCTGCCAAATTATATTGAAATTTGGCCGGTGGTTTTAGAGAATATCTCTTTACTATCGCCAAATATGGAAAACAAGCCATGCATCTTGGCGGCCATGTTTTTTTTTACTAATCCTAATGGATTGAACAATCATGATAGATGGTCACCAAACGAACAGTTCTGCCAAATTATATTGAAATTCCGTCAGTGATTTTGGAGAAGATTTTTTAATGTTTTACTATCGCCAATTAAGACGAGAGGACCATGATGGTCCTATATCTCTCACCTGATTAAATCAAACTTGAAAAACCTGATTTAATCAAACTTGAAAAGTTCTCATTGTTCTGACCCCATGGCTATAATTTAAACAATCTTAGTAGAGGTCCACTACATAATGCTACATACAAAATAGCAAAGGCCTTGGCACTCTTCATTTAGACAAGAAGATTTTTTAAAAAAAATCTCTGAGTCTATGGAGAAAAGGTGACCCCCGGGGAGGTGTCATTTTTGACCCTAGGGCTATAATTTGAACAACTTGGTAGAGGTCCACTAGATGATGCTACATACCAAATATCTTCAAGACAAGGATACTTTTTAAGTTATTTCCTTATGTGAGTCTATGTAAAACAAGTGACGCCCGGGGAGGGGTAAATTTTTACCTCAGGGCTATAATTTGACAATTTAGAAAGAAGTCAACTACATGATGCTACATACTAAATATCAAAGGCCTGGGCCTTCTACTTTTAGAAATCAGGGCCATGGGTGCAGGCAATGCCGAGTTATCACTTGGACAAGCTTTTCAAGGTCACTGTGACCTTAACCCTTGTCACAATGACCTCAAAAACTATTAGGGGGTCATCTACTGGTCACTGTGACTTTGACCTGCTGACCTCGAAAATAATAGGGTTCATATACTGGTCACCCCAAGCCTCGACGTCAAGTTTGAGGACCATGGGTGCAGGCAATATACAGTTATCACTCAGACAAGGTATTTGTGTTAAAGGTCACTGTGACTTTGACCCAATTACCTAAAAGAAAATAGGGTTCATTTACTGGTCAGGCCCAACATCCACGTCAAGTTTGAGAAAGATTGTTGTGTGCAGTACTGGTGTGAGAAAACCAGGAAACACATGACTAGGTCAACTGGCCGCCGTGATATGTCTCGGAAAATGTTAAAAACGGCGTTAAACCCAAATCAATCAATTTTCTAAAAAATGTCAAAAGGATTTGCCGTCAAAAAAACAATAATAGGACATGAAGTTAAAACCATACGTTTCTCAAATGACCATGTATATTCGTTTTTCCAAGAAATATGGATGTTGCTATGACGCAATTGATATGCAGAGTGTCAGTTTCCTTAACAAGGATGGACAGGTAAGCATCAATGAGCTGAAACTCAGAATAATTAATGTGTTCATAATTATGTTATGATAATACATTGAGTATTATTTTATACATACATTTAGTTTGATCAACGTTAAAGATTTGGAGTTAAACTTTTCCAATATACTACTAAACTGTAGCAGACACATAAAAAGATCCCAGGGTTAGTTCAAACGTTTCTATAAATGTAAGTACAATTAATGGATTAAGTTGAAAACATTATGGCACAACGAGGAAGTGCTTACCATAAGCACCATTTGTTGAAATTATTTCCCTTTTCGATAATATCTGTTCTTGCTGATGCGTGTTTTATTGTTCGCACTGGTCCTCTTATTATTATGCAAAAGTATTCGATCTTCTTTGTTAGATTATTGATACATACCTGATTGACAGTCTGCTTCGTACTTTTCATTTAATGTCGAATCCATTGGAATGCACTTTACTGTATGAACAGAGGTGTGTTGCTCTTTGTTGTTGACTGTCGTTGTCTTCTTTTTCGATTTTTCTTATTCCTGCTCAAACGACCCAACAGAGGGTATTCGTTCAGACAGGAAAGACTTAGTTGTCAACAACATTTAATTGACCTCCGTTAACGTCTCTATTTCGCCAATACAGTAAAGAGCATTTTGGATCGCATTGGCATCAGCCAGACACTGTTTCCTTATATTATTTACAGACTGTCTGTACTATTTCCTGCATTAGAAGACCATGTTCTTCTTTACAGTCTGTGCGTATTTGTGTGTCACCAAGCTTGCCTGTCCATTATACTCTCTGTTTAATGAATCCCATCTGTAATTAGGGTATTCAACGAGTATTGATAGTAGGTGCTTGCACGGCCAATGGCTTTTACAGAAATCTTTACATGAACAAAACGGCTTCATATTCACGAAAGAAATCTCGTGTAAAATATCAGAGTCTGTACTTTTTGACCGTGCAGCTATCTTTGTTTGAAAACCCAATATTTTCTTTTGGATTTTTTTCTATTGCAGGGAACATTCTGGGCAGACAGTGATTTAAAGACCTGTTTGGCCTGTTCTCAAGAAACGCGGGGATATTTTCCGAGTAGGCCTTTGCCTCATTTCTCGACTTAAGGTTCATTTCCTTGTATCTGAAAATAGCGAATTTTATATTCATAGCTGAAATATAATTACGCAAGTATTCTGTTTTAAATGACTTACTGTAGCATTACTTAATGATAGGAGACAGTCATGTATTTTCGCGAGTTAAAACAATCGTATAAAACTTGGTTATTCAACAAAAATAGCACATGATGACATTGCAATTTGTTCGAAAACGTTAACAGAAAACTCACAAAAAAACAATTATGACGCTATATTTACCTTAAACTGGAAGTAATCCATAAAATCACCGTGACCACATGTTTATGTCCACTGACATGGGTCATGCATATAAACACAAATAAAAAGATAAGAATGCCTAACTCCATACCAAGGGCCTCAAGTGCTCTTACCCCTAACTCCATACCAAGGGCGACAAATGCTCTTACTATTTCTATTTTCTTTTCACGTTTTGTTCCCTTTATTAGTCGCCGGGCAGAAGCCCGCGACTTCTATTTTTAATAGGTTTTCGGAAATGACATGGGAGGAGGGAGGGGTTATTATTAGTTTTTTTTTTTTAAATGTCTTGAACATATTACAATTGCGTTTGTTTAAAAACACTAAGTTATGACACATCTAAAATGAAATAAATATTCCGATGTTTTAAGTATGTGCAGTTTCTTTATTTTGACTGGCATTTTCGTTTTTGTGTTTTATTTACGAAGACAAAACAGTCCCTATTAGCTAGACTGGGATACTTTATTTTCATAAACTATGTAATCAAAAGGCGATAACTACAAACCTTTACGTCGCACAGTCAAATTTATTTACATACGCGCACCTGCTTGCAGTAGACTATATATAATCACGTCGAATTCTCCTTTTAATAGATAAGTATCAACATAAACTGGTAACAGAAACAAAAATAGGAAACATTTTGTGAAAATATGTCTCAAATATAAGCCTGTTTATCGGTCGTGAACGTCGAAACGCCTTTTCCTCAGTTCGTGACCTAGTTTCATATTGCCAAAATGTAAACAAAGCGAAGTAACCGGAAGTAAAATGTAAACTTAGAAAAGTGACTTGTGTATGCAGACAAAAAATGTCGCACGACAAATTGATTTCTTAAACGTCACGAAACGAGTGTATGGGTCGAATATAGGAGAAAGAAAGATACTATAGAAATGCTTTGTTCTCTTGAATGCAGTGGAATAAAACATGCACTAAAGCTTTGCCTGATTTTTTATTCACTTTCTTCGATGTCTGACACTACGACTCGATCTTGAAACGAGTGTCAACATTTCGAAAGAATGCTCAAACACCTTATTACAAATAGATAGCTAATATTACACACTTAAATGATTAAATATATGTGATATTAAATGTTAATTTGACTTGAAACAAATTAAGAGAAGAACAAACTCTGATAAACAATAGATTAAGAAATAAAGAAAATCTGCTCTTTCGCACCCAATTAATTTCATACTTGCCACCTATTATATAGTAATGGGACTCGCAACTGGCATTTCTCTTGCGCCAAACATATATTGTATGCATCAACGATTTAGATAAACAATTTAGCTGATATGTTGTTTCAAGTGTGGTCTACTTTTTAAACATATGAGGATAAATTTTAACATCTGTGAAATATTTATTATAATTATTATTAAAAATGGAGGAAGTTCATGTCTTCAGCAATTTAACCGTTTTCTCAATGTTTTAAGTGTTTAAAGGTTTTCATTGTTGCTTCAGACATGGAAAGGGTTTAATAGCTTTTTATTGCATGTAGATTTAAATCCCAAAATGTATTAATTTGTTGTGGTTTTATTGACAAATACAAAACATCAAAAATCCTGACCAAAAGAAATCCTGAAATTTGTAGATCTATGTGGAATTTCTAAAATAATGGAATTAGTCCTTATGGAAATATTATGTGTATGTTTAGACTAACGAAAGTCAAGAATACCATACATGTGTGTTAAAAAATAAATCAATGCAGTCTTTTCCGGCGACATTGATGCCTTGCATCAACTTTCTCTTGTTGTTATTAAGACTTGTTCGCAAACACTTTAAAGTCGACAAAAATAAAGTAATGAGACGGGAAAAATGTTAAAATTGACCTATGTGCTGTGTAAGCGGATTTTTCAGTATATAGTGACCTATTTCTTGTGATGTATAAGCGTATTCATTTGTTTTAAGGGTAATCTTCAGTTCCGGTTAATCTTTTCACAAACCACAGTGACACGTACACAAACTTACTACTAACAAACACAAGGCATGTAGTCGAGATAACGATTGATGTCGGACACAGTTAATGCTTTAGTTTGCTAGATGGGTGTTTTTCGAAAAAAGAAACATTCCCTCTGAATTTTGAGTAAAACGAAACTTTAATATTCCACTTTAATTTTCGAAAGATACCCAACATAATGACCAGCTCTTGATTCAGAAAGAAAAAGAGGGTAACATGATATTAGAAACGACCGAGAATTTCTATGTTAAACGAATCGGTTAAAACGAAAAAACTTCACCACGTCAAAAGGTCAATTATTTGATGATGAATGCGCTTACACAGTACGTATTAAATAGGTCAACTTAAAATGGCGGATTTAAAAATATTACCTTAGACTATCCGCACCAATAAATGTTATTTGATAAACTCTCAAGAACAACAATCAGAGATGATGAGTTTGGTGGCCTAGTTGTATTATAGAGTCCGTTAAATATAAGGTCATTAAAATGGCGGATTTAAATATATTACCTTATACTATCTGCACCAATAAATGTTATTTGATAAACTCTCAAGAACAACAATCAGAGATGATGAGTTTGGTGGCCTAGTTGTATTATCGAGTCCGTTAAATCTAAGGTCACTCGTGGCCAACACATTATTTTCTGATTAATGCGCTTATATTGTACGTTCAATATGGGTGAATTCTACTAGGCGGATTTGTGTAAATATTGCGTCGTTTCAATTTGTGCAACTATTACCAAGTGTCGTATGAATGTCATTGAAATGCAAGTTCAGTTTTGTCTTTCTTTAAACAATTAAGAAATGCAACGCGAAACATTGAAAGGTATAGTACTTAAATTCAAAAGTTTTCTGGGAAAAATTGACGTATAGGTCTGTAAATTCTTCATTTGAACATTTACCGAGGCTAACCATGGATGCAAATGTGCTGTTAACTGAAGCTAATATCTTCGTGTCCTAATGTGTGTATTAAAACATTAGAAAATAGTTCAACTCAATCAAAAGTCAATTAAAGCCGCGAGCTATATACAAACAATTAGGCAATTAAAGTGATAATTGGTTTATATCACATGATATCGTGCCTTCGTACAACTGTGAAAATGTGTATGCCGTTTTAAGTATGTATGCCTTCTATTTATGATAGGCTTTAAATTACTTATTTAATTAAAGAAATTTGCGGAAATAAACTAATAATGTATTCACTTATTTACTTTTTCAATCGTTCAGGAAGAAGCAAACGAGTTTTGAACTCATTCAAAAGGAGTTCGTGTATGTAGGAAAGGACTAATCTTTCAACTGTAAATTTATACTTACAAGAGTAGATGATTCTGCAGTAATTTTAGGAGTTGATAGATGAGAAGTGGATGTATCTGTCGTCATGGAGGTGTTTTCAGTTGTCTGTAAAAGAAAATTGATTTATAACCTTTTTCCTCGAAAAAATTGAAAACAATTTTTGAAATCATTCGCTTTAGTTAACCCTTAAAAAGCTAATATAACTGAGAAATTGTTAAAAACGGCGTTAAACCCCAATCAATCAACATACCAAACAAGCTTGCTCGATGTTCTTTTTGGCCTTGGATAGAGAACACTTCAATATGAATTCGACATGTTGTTTACAACACCAAATTTCCTGATACAAGTCTTTCGCATCTTAATTTATCATGGGTTGCTAGAAATTAAACCCTGTGGCCAGCGTGAATCGCTTGTTCTATTAAGACAGAGACACCACATTCTCTAATTGAATGATTCACTTTACTTTCAAAGCCTGTTTTGGAGGCATTCACTATGTAAAAGCCTTAGATACGAGATCGTCCAGGTGCGATACCAACGATTTCTGCAAAGACTAATTGGTTCATTTGAGTGTTCAGTATATATCACTGATACCATACCCGCACAGCCGTATTTTATGGAAAGGACCAGTACCTGAGTTAGTAAGTTTACATACTTGTAGTTTAGACATACAATTGCAATCGGTATATGCCTAAGCTATATAATTTCAACATCTATCTAATATTGGAAATGATATAGGTTATTA
This sequence comes from Serripes groenlandicus, assembly GCA_031761405.1. NCBI lineage: Eukaryota > Metazoa > Mollusca > Bivalvia > Cardiida > Cardiidae > Serripes > Serripes groenlandicus. The sequence goes on from JASEVX010000014.1 coordinate 28,251,048, forward strand.
AAATGACAGATTTTAAGTTACTTACTCGTAAGATTCCTCAGTGTTTCATTCTGGAACATCCGCAAGTCAGCAGAAAGTCTAATCAATTTCGCTTCGTTCTGTTTAAGCGATAATTCCATGGCAGATGTCGCATTCATAATATATTGAACCATCTTCTCTCCAACGTTCGTCATGTCATTTTCCATAGCTGCTAGTTTAGTAGAACTTTATCTTGTCGTTCATCTTTCCTGTTCAATTTATCCTTTCTCCACCCGTTCAAATTTTATTTCGATTCGTACCATCGTTTCAAGAAGTTTTTCTTCGTAGTGAAATTTTGAACAATAAGGTTCTGTATAATCACAAAGATAAAACAAATCAGGAATAATAGTATAGAATAACAATTTTAGACGTCAAAGGATCCATCTTGTATTTTTTTACGTATTGTAAATGCGCCGTCGTTGAGATGTTACCAGCTACTCTCCTTCCTGCGTTATCAACTTCACTTTTATACCATATAAACGTTTTCATTATTTAGAAAACACGTTTGACCTAACATTTTATTGTGTTTAATATCAATCAATTCAATAGTCAATTGTGGTAATCGCGTTTTCCTAGATTTAAGAAACAGTTCGTAAAGTTTAACCAAGATGTCAAATCTTTAAAAAAAAAAATCTAGTAATCGGCTCTTTTATTAGATTTAATTAGTCAATAGGTACACAAACAATTGACAGTACAGTTTAAGACAATGAAAGTTAGAGTGTATTTAATCGGGTGCTATTTCTTTCTTTTTTTCATAATACGTACATCATTTATATATGTTTTATTTATCAACGTACACTTTTGCAAATAAATAGTGATTAATATTGAAATAAAATATAAAATTAAAAGAACAACACAATGTTTATTGTTATTTATTCTTTAATACCATTACATGTATAATCTAGTAAACATAAGAACGAAACATAGATTTGTACCTCAATAAGAGACCACCTGTCTTAAGAGACCACTAACAGCATTTCCCTTGGGTGGTTTCTTAATACAAGTTTGACTGTATATTCTGGTGTTGTATCTCATTCAACATTTTTGCATTTCAAAAAAAGTTTCTCCTGATCCTCATTATGGTAAATCATTTCTTTCAGTATGAGCATTTCAGAATTTTTGAGATAATTTGGCAGAAATGTTCGTTGAGTGACTCTACAAAAACTGTTCAAGCCATATTGATTTCGATGACAAACAGGGCAGCAAAGCCGCACCAGGAAAGGTGCAAAATGACAAAACTTTATAATTCCATTCTTATTAAAGTTCTTGATATATTTCAAGATACAAATGGCTTTGATTATAAACTATTTCTTTTACTGAGTGTCCACTCCTTGCAGTTTTATTTGAACTCCTGATATTTGCTTCTAATTTACTATCATTCAGGTGATCGATTTAGGGCCATCCTGGCCCTCTTGTTTACTTAGAAATTCTGGTTAAAGTTTTGAGTGCAACTACTTCATATATTGCATTAAAACTAAAAAGCGGTGAAAAAGACGAGCGTGCTGTCCTCCGACAGCTCTTGTTATTTGTATATGCATGACTTTACTTTTTGTAGTGTTTATGCAGAGTATGTGCTGGATTGATTTTCCCTTTGCAACATATTTGCTAATTTAAAAAGATGTGTCAATCTGTTTTATATGTAAACCAAAAGTTTCACAACTTGCAGCAAAATGTTTCCTTTGCTTGCCTCATTCAATATGACTGTTTTCATCTACAATCTAATTATTAAATCTGTGCTTTGATGTCTGTTAAGTTTACTATACTAAATCAAATACTGAATAAGTTTAAATTAGTTTAGAAAATATATTGATAGAATTAACCCCACTCACCTTTTATCTCAGGTAAAACTATGGAAAACCTGCGTCTTCACAAGAATGTTGAGTTGTGTCAGAGAGAAGAACGATTGAAGAAATTATCAGCTAAATCCACTTACAAAGTACATAAGATATTTTCACAAGATTTAGTTGCTATTGAGCTTACTCGTGCAACAGTTTTACTCAATAAACCATGTTATATAGGAATGGCTTCTTGGATCTTAGCAAGCATCATATGTATGAATTATATTATAAGTTTCTCTATAAAGTGTATGCAGATACTTTAGAACTTCAAATGACAGATACAGATTCATTTCTCTTTTATTGTGAGACTGAAGACATATTTCAAGACATGAACAAATATCATGATCTGTTTGATTTTTCTGATGTTGATATAAATCATGCTCTACACTCTAACACAAACAAAAAGGTTGTCGGAAAATTCAAAAGTGAAACTGCTGAAAAATGTATTTTAGAATTTGTTTGACTAAGATCTAAGCTATATTCATTCCTATGTGATGACAAAGAAGAAAAACGTGCAAAGGGTGTTAGTAAAAGCACTGTAGCTAAAGACATCCACTTCCATCATTATAAAAGTGTTTTGTTTGATGAAAGTGTAGTTAGGGCTAGCATGGTATCTATACGAATTTATTCCCATGAAATATATTGTGAACAATTAAACAAAATAGCTTTGACTTGTTTTGATGATAAACGATATCTTCTCGAAGATGGTGTACAAAGTTTGGCCTATGGACATTATAAAATAACAGAATAATATTATTTTTAGTGTATAGAAATATATTTATAAATGTGAAATATATATATATATATATTATGTAAATATTATCATATAATTATAATGTTGTTGTTGTTATGCCCCCGGAATCACCGATTCGGTGGGCATATAGTTTTTGGCCTGTCTGTCTGCACGAATTTTTTTTTAACCTTGACCACTTCTTTTGAACCATAACCGGTACGGCTACCATATTTCACATGTATATTCCTTGTGACATGACCTTTCTGTCAGTACCAACATTTTTGACCTTGCGACCTTGACCTTTGACCTAGATGTTGCCATTCTCGAAAAATACTTTAACCTTGGCCATTACTTTTGAACCATAACAGGTACGGCTACCATATTTCACATGTGTATTCCTTGTGACATGACCTTTCTCTCAGTACCAACATTGCGACCTTGACCTTTGACCTAGATGTTGCCATTCTAGAAAAAAAAAATTAATCTTGGCCATTACTTTTGAACCGTACCGGCTACCATATTTCACATGTGTATACCTTGTGACATGACCTTTCTGTCAATACCAAAATTGTTCACCTTGAGACCTAGATGTTGCCATTCTCGAAAAAAACTTTAACTTTGACCACTACTTTTGAACCATAACGGGTACGGCTACCATATTTCACATGTGTATTCCTTGTGACATGACCTTTCTGTCAGTACCAACATTTTTGACTTGGCGATCTTGACCTTTGACCTAGATGTTGCCATTCGGGGGCATCAGTGTTTCACAAACACATCTTGGTTTTTTTGGGTTCCTATAATATTGATATATAATTAACATGAAACATTAAAATTAATCAGTTGAGTTTTCTTGATCATCCGGTGTTAATTTTCAGATTCTTGAATGCTTCATGTTTGGTTCTTTTCCGGTGAGTGCCTGTCAGCTTTTAGATCCTGTCGCCGAGAAGAAATTGTCCTTGCTCGTTTACGCATTGGGCACACATGGTTAACTCATGCGTACTTACTGAAGGGTGAGGAAGCACCTCAGTGTATTCCATGTTTTACACAACTTTCAGTACAGCACATTCTTCTGGAATGTGCTGATTTCGCTCCAATACGTGATAGATTTTTCAAGGCTCAAAGTATGCGTCAGCTCTTTGAGTCTGTCAAACCTGAACTTGTATTTGATTTCCTTAGGGAAATTAATATTTTTAATAAGATATGATTATTTCTTAAATCGTGCTTTTGCACATGTATTACTTTTACAGATCCTGTTCCGCATTTTCTCAGATATTGTTTATCTTTATGTTAAGTATTTCATAGCAGTGTTTGGCTTGTTTGCCTAAATTCTGTTTTACATTGTTTTACATGTCGTTTTATATTAATGTTAAATATCGCGTACATCATGTTTAATTGTTTTGTCTAATAAACTGGTTAGTTATATTTCAATAATTTCATAATTTACAGTAAGTAAATCATTAAGCGCCCAAAATGACCTTAGTTGTCGACGGGCCTTAAAACACCATTCATTCATTGGTTCTTTTCCTTGTGTTGGTTTCATTTTGCTTCGTTGTGTTTCTACAAAAAAAATCATTATAATTTATTTTTCCAAAATATTGAATTGATATTATATTTTCCGCTATTAATCATGCATCTTTAATGTGGGTTTTGTTTTTCTGCTTCATGTTTGGTTGTTTTCCTTGTGTTGGTTTCATTTTGCTTCGTTGTGTTTCTACAAAAAAATCATTATAATTTATTTTTCCAAAATCATTATAATTTATTTTTCCAAAATCAATATAATTTATTTTTCCAAAATATTGAATTGATATTATATTTTCCGCTATTAATCATGCATCTTTAATGTGGGTTTTGTTTTTCTGCAGCATAAACTTAAACAATTTTACTATGTGATATAATTAAGGAAATGTTAAACTCTGAATTAATCTATATTTTCAAAGAACTTGTATTTAAAATTAAATACATCTTACCACAATTTGAACAACTCTTACATGTCTTGACATTGAGGATGCATCTGTATCCCACCCATCCCCCGCTATTTCATAGCCTTCAACACCCTAGATTTAACAAATAAAAAAAAAACGTATTTATATATTGTAACACAATATATCTTACCATAACATCCATTATATGTCCCATCTAATTACCCTCCACAATAAAACACTCGTCTTCATCCTAAACTTTACAAAATAAACATACATTCGATTTATTAGCAACAGATTTTGAATAGGTTGTGAAATATAAATCAAGAGAAAGAAAACATACAAAGAAAGAGAAAATGGGAGAAAGAGGAAGACGGAGAAAGGGTAGAGAGAAAGAGAGATGTTAACTTATCGATATTTCTTCTATTCTGGCAGCAGTGTACTCTTAAAAAAGAAAAAAAGTATAATGTAAGTATATCATAATAATTGACACGCAATAATTGAAAATATTTATGAAATATTAAGCTGCTTTTCTTTTAATGTTTTCAAAGTTGCATCAAAAGAAAAAATGTAAAACCATTTCATCTTTGATGTTACATTTTCAATTATTATGTTATACTTACAAAAGATAAGGCCATCGTCTGTAGTGGTTTGCGTCGATGTACCAATTATAACTGGAATGTTATCTTCTACTATAGTTGAAACGTTTGTTTCATCTAGAGAGGATTGCGATAGTTGTTGTTCATAGTATGAGCTTGGTCCAGCTTTTGCTAAAGCTTGCGGTTGTTGTTGCTGGTAGTATGAACTTGGTGTAGCTATTGCTGGAAAGCTTGTTTCAACTTGTGGAGCTTGAAGCATCTGAAATATAATCATTTGTGTTAACTCATATAATTTAAATATGTTGTAGAAATTATAATTATACTATAGTTGAAACGTTTGTTTCATCTAGAGAGGATTGCGATAGTTGTTGTTCATAGTATGAGCTTGGTCCAGCTTTTGCTAAAGCTTGCGGTTGTTGTTGCTGGTAGTATGAACTTGGTGTAGCTATTGCTGGAAAGCTTGTTTCAACTTGTGGAGCTTGAAGCATCTGAAATATAATCATTTGTGTTAAATCATATAATTTAAATATGTTGTAGAAATTATAATTAATTAATTTATTACATATGAAACAGTCAAAACTTATACTCACATGTTGCGGTTGTTGCTCCAGTTTCATTCACATTGCATAATGGTCAAAGTGATTAAGCAATGACTTAAAAAAAAATCGTCTTCCCCCAAACTCACATTCTTACATTTAGTGATATCAAAGCTTCCGTTGACGAAAGCTTTAGACTTGTCTGATATATGACAATATACCCTTTTATTATACAGAGAAAAACATACTTCTTTTCCTCTACTAAAATGTGCTCTTGTTTTCATTAAAGAACCGTTAGAATTAAAAATTTCACTGAATCCGCTTGCCATTTTTTATTTTTTATTTGTTTTTAACACTTAAAATAAAGAAATACTCAAAAAAAGTTTGCTTAAAGTTTCAAATAGTGTAAAAGCAACCACGTTTAAAAGTATTATCGACACGAAAACAATCAGAAAAATGTTACAAGAAATTTATAACAAAATGATCGAGAGAGTGAATGAGAATGAATGTTTAATAGTATCTCTATTATAGACACTATTTGAATATTTAAATATAGAAACGGTTGAGATGGCCACGTATATTATTTTCATAGGTCAATAGGATTTTGAATATTCAAATTAGAAACAGTTAGATGAAATGGCAAGTTTCTATTGGATAAGAAATGATGATGAGATGATATGACAAGTTTCTATTGGATAAGAAATGATAATTAACATCTTATAATGTATTACATCAAATTTAATTTCATGGTTCAATAATTATTGATCAAAAACATAATCAAAATTGTGCAAAACTATAATTAACTAGAGATTGCTTTTTTGAAAAAGCGCTTGTCTCCCCATTTGTGTGGTCGTAGGGGAGGAAAAGAAATGATGGAGATGAATTTTTAGCTCACCTATGCACGAAGTGTAAGGTGAGCTATTGTGATCACATTTTGTCCGGCGTCGTGCGTCGTCCATCGTCAACATTTGAGCTTGTTAACACTCTACAGGCTACATTTTGCATCCAATCTTCATGAAAGTTTATCAGAACGTTCATCTCCATAAAATCTTGGACAAGTTCGAAACCGGGACACATGAGGTCAAAAACTAGGTCACTAGGTCGAATTGAAGGGAAATCTTGTTAACACTCTGGAGGCCACATTTTCAACTTGAGCATGTTGAAACTCTATCAGAATGTTTGTCTTGATGATATGTAGGTCAAGTTTGAGAACATGGGTCACGTCGGGTCAAAAAGTAGGTCACTAGGTCAAATTGAAGGAAAATCTCGTTAACACTCCAGAGGCCGCAATTTTTGCTTCAGCAGTTTGAAATTTTGTCAAAATGTTTGTCTTAAAAATATTTAGGTCAAGTTCGAATATGGGTTATGCCGGGTCGAAAACTAGGTCACTAGGTCAAATTGAAGGAAAATCTTGTAAACACTTTTGATGCCACATTTTTTGCTTCAGCAGCTTGAAATTTTGTCAGAATGTTTGTCTTAAAGATATCTAGTTTAAGTTCAAATATGGGTCATATTTGATCGATACTAGGTCACTAGGCCAAATCGAGGGAAAATCTTGTTAACTCTGTAGAAGCCGCATGTTTTGCTTCAGCGGTTTGAAATTTGGTCAGAATGTTTGTCTTAATTATTTGCTTCTCACCTCTGATCTATGTGAGAAAGTAGTCAGTGGCTTCGAAAGAATCTTGTGTAAGTACTGGTGTGGGAAAGTCAGGAAAACATGGGTAGGTGCACTGACCGCCGTGATATGACCAAAGCTGTTGAAAGCGGCGTTAAACTCCAAACAAACAAACAAACAAACAAAATTGTCAAAATGATATCTAGGCCAAGTTCGGATATGGGTCATGCCGGGTTAAAAACTAGGTCACTAGGCCAAATTGAAGGGTAAGCTTGCTAACACTCTGGATACTGCATTTTAAATTTCAGCATGATAAAACTTCAGAATGTTTTTCTTGATGATATGTAGGCCAAGTTCGAATATGGGTCATGCTGGTTCAAAAACTAGGTCACTAGATCAAATTGAAGGAAAATCTTGTGAACACTTTGGATGCCGCATTTTTTGCTTCACCAGCTTGAAATTTGATCAGAATGTTTGTCTGAATTATATCTAGGTCAAGTTCAAATATGGGTCATATTCGATCAGAAACTAGGTCAATAAAGGAAAATATTGTTCAAACTCCGGAGGCCGCATTTTTACTTTGAGCAAGTTGAAACTTTGTCAGTATGTTGTCTTAATGATATCTAGTCCATGTAGGAATATGGGTCATATCAGGTAAAAAAATATAGATCACTAGGCAAAATGAAGGAAAATATTGTTAACACTGTGGAGGATGCATTCAGAATAATTGTCTTGATGTGTTTTGCATTGCAGTACATTGTATAATTAAGGTGAGCGATCCAGGGCCATCATGGCCCTCTTGTTTTTAAATGTTGTTATGTTAAACTTGGTATGTAATTAAATGTGTCACATTTAAATCGAATTATTATGTTCGAGAGTAACAATATTAAAAATAGAAGCCTCTTATATATACATGTCCACACATTACTGATACGCCGCGCTTCACACACATCTCCAGACATCACTACATCACCTCCAACTACACATACCTCTCCTAGCATCACCACTTCACCCCTTCCCCCACTACACATGCCTCTCCTAGCATCACCACTTCACCCCTCCCCCCACTACACATGCCTCTCCTAGCATCACCACTTCACTCCTCCCCCCACTACACATACCTCTCCTAGCATCACCACTTCATCCCTCCCCCCACTACACATACCTCTCCTAGCATCACCACTTCACCCCTCCCCCCACTACACATGCCTCTCCTAGCATCACCACTTCACCCCTCCCCCCACTACACATACCTCTCCTAGCATCACCACTTCACCCCTCCCCCCACTACACATGCCTCTCCTAACTTCACCCCTCCCCCCACTACACATACCTCTCCTAGCATCACCACTTCACCCCTCCCCCCACTACACATACCTCTCCTAGCATCACCACTTCACCCCTCCCCCCACTACACATGCCTCTCCTACCATCACTACGAATACCTCTCTCGACCAACACTGATAGCACCCTGCTGCAAACAGGTAAATTTATAATGCATTCTACACAACTCAGCTTTAAAAGGTCAACTTATTTCCCCCGTTATATCGTTTTATATTGTTTATTTTGCGCACTTGCTTTGATAAGCTTTCCGACTGTTCACAAATTATTTAAAGTATATTATAAAAGTAGTCAAGAATTTATCTCATGTAGTTAATGAACCTCCAGCATTTAGAACTGATGAAACGTCTGACTATTTAGCACCAAGAGATAATTTATTATTATCAACTGATAGTTTAGATAGCTTCAGTGATGATTATGAAAATATTGAGATTGAAGTAGTAAAGAAGAACGCTCAGCTTCTTAATTTTGACAGCGTCCGAGACACGGTAGCAAGCGTACAACCTGACAAACCCGGTTCCTACAATATAAGGAAGCGGAAAGATGGCGAGCATCCGTCTTCCTAGATTATCGCCGTCTACAATCCATCCAAGATTCCCAGGGACAAGTACAACAATATTTTATACAATAGAGTAGAAAAACCGTACAGAGTGGTGTACGACAAACGGATCATTATCAATTACGACACAGTACCTTACGTTTGTTTGTAGTTCATAAGAAATACAATATCATAATATTTCAACAAAGTACCATGGAACAGTCGACAGCCTTTAACAGTCTAAATTATTTGTCATTTTTAAGGGTCGATGACAAATACAGAATATCCGTCGCCTTTGAAGACGAGTCTTTTGCTTTTTGAGCCTTGTTCGAGTATCATGTTGGCAGGACGCACGGGTTCGTTTAAAACAAGATGGATGTTTACGTTTCTTCAGCAATTGGGATTATTTGCATCAGTACCCTCCTTCAAAGATCATGTATTGTATCTTTACTGATTCGTGTTTAATTAAATGTCTAAATTGTTTGAATAAGTGAATATTGAAAATATGTTCTATGTATGTCTTTTTTTTATGATGGAATGAATGAATGGTTAAGGCCCGTCGACAACTAAAGTCATTTTGGGGAAATCTTTATTTTCTAACGTTTTAATACACACATAAAATATATTTCACTATCTTTAAATCAAATAAATTTAACCCTTTCTCTAAAACAAAAACAAAATACATTGTTTACTATGAGAACTACAAAAACAATTTTTTCTTTTGGAGAGATATGTTATTGAATGATTTTAAATCATGTATTGGAGAATGGAATCACAATATATCTGAAATATAAAACTATTCAATTTAAAATTATTATTTAATCTAGAAATAACTTACATTGCATAATCTGTCACCATTCACAAACATCTGGATATCGTGATCCGTTTTTATCAGGCCACAAACATCTTTACAATTCAAGCAGAACGTTACTTCAATTCTTTCTAGTTTGGGAAGGGGCGTCACATCAATCCAACACGTCCCTAAGAGTCTCACAATATCTAAAACTACAACTTCTGCCGGTCTAAATGTTGTATTCTTTATAATCTCTGCGCATTTAAGGATAAGACCATTGTTGTGACAGTTATCCCCCGCGCTTACAGCGTTCAAAACCAACAGAATTCCTATGACATAAAACAACACCATTCTGTTTGAAATTTGTCTTGTTTTTCCAAATTAGCGGTGTTAGCGTCTATTGTTTTTCAAATAATGGTGCCAGCATAAGAATTACACACACATGAAATATACAATTATTAGAAAATATAATATCTATATAGTGGTATCTTCTTCGAGTGGTGGGGTAGTCCAGTGGTTAACACACTGGACTGTCAATCCAGAGGTCTGGGGTTCAAATCCCGGTCCGGGTTCTTTTTGTTTTCATATTGTCTTTATACTTTTGTAAACTATTGATCTTCATTATATGGAGGAAATATAGATTTAAATAAATAAATCTAACTTTGTCTGCTCACCAAATAGTTAATTCCGCACGGCGAGGGTAAATAAAAACAAACAACTAAACTTACGTTTTTAATATCAATGGTCATGAGTTCAAGTCTCAAGAGAGACAATAATTGTTTTCCTTATTTGCATCGTTTTTGACGTTAATTTTATGATGTAATGAATTGAACCATGAAATTATTATCGATATAATAAGGATTATGATGAAATTTCTTATTTTTATTATTATGTCTCCTAGGGGTGACATATTGTTTTTGCCCCTTCCGTCCTTCCGCCACCCAGCCGGGTAGCTCAATTGGTAGCGTATCTGACTCGTGATCTGGAGGTCACGGGTTCGATACCCGGTTGCGGCGACATTCTTTCGGGCGATTTTTCCATCGCCTCTCACCTCTGATCTATGAGAAAGTAGTCAGTGGCTTCGAAATAATGTTGTGTAAGTACTGGTGTAGGAAAGCCAGGAACACATGGGTAGGTGCACTGACCGCCGTGATATGACCAAATCTGTTGAAAGCGGCGTTAAACTCCAAACAAACAAACCGTCCTTCCGCTCAATAACTGAAGAACGCTTGGGCGTAGGAACTTCATACTTAGTATGCAGGTTGGTCATGACCAGTAGCTGACCCCTATTGATTTTGATAACAGAAGGTCATGATGACCTTGTGAGGTAAAAAATGGTTTCCGCTCAATAACTGAAGAACGCTTTGGCTGAGGAACTCCATACTTGGTATGCAGGTTGGCCATGCCTAGTAGAAGACCCCTATTAATTTTGAGATTAGTACGTCTAAAGTCAAGGTCACAGTGACCATGAGCTTGAAAGGTCAGTGACAATGAGCTGATAAATAGTTTTTGCTTGGGCCCAGGAACTTAATACTTGATGTGCAGGTTGGTCTTCACCAGCAAATGACCCCTATTAATTTTAAGGTCACTAGGTCAAAGGTCAAGGTCACATCCGTCACACTTGTTTCCGCTCAATAACTGAAGAACGCTTGGGCATAGGATCTTCATACTTGGTATGCAGGTTGGTCATGACCAGTAGATGACTCCTATTGATTTTGATGTCATAAGGTCAAAGGTCAAGGTCATGTTCACCTTGTGAGGTAAAATCCCAATCCCCCGTGTCAGTAAATGACCAAAGTGTACTTTTTTACATTAGTGGGTACATCATTAGCTCTATGACAAAGAAGTTGAAGACAAAGAGTATTTCACACAAGGAAGAGAATGCAATGACCGCATTGGAAGCCATGCTACAGAATGAATCGGGCTCGGAAAAAACCTTTATTACCAAGTATGCCAAATGGACTAAAAAGGTTAACAGAGGGGGACTAAAAGTACCAAGTGACAACTTTTTCTTGTTCATTCGAGAGTGTGAAAACTGCATTAGAAACAATATTGATGAGCACACAATTACTTCAACAACATACAACATTGTCAACCTTAAGGAGATACTAATGGATGATCATATGGTTAAATTTTATGCAGAAAAGGTTACAAGTGGAAGTCTTTCAATGTACATTATTGAGCAGTGTGTAACATTGTTTCTTACAGTTAGGGGCAGTTCTGCAGCTAGAAAAAGCACAAACAAGATCTTGGAAAAGCTTGCAACAGAATCATCAAAGTCTCTTAGAAAAGTACTGAAGGAAAAGACTAATCAGATCATATGATCTTATTAGTCTTAGTCTTCACTGTACACAGATGCATTAACCATTTCCCATTTGCAGATCCTCAAAATGTGCCTGCATGTGGGAAAGGATTAATAAATCTGATGCATAATTCAGTGACATTTGAAGATATAGTAGCAAAAAGTTAAATTGGTCATTATTAGCAATTTATCCTTTTGTCATGATGTTTTCAACTATATACAAAAAATTTAAATCTTTATACTGCCTCTTTCATATATATTTGTGTTTTTTTTCTTCATATTTATGTTTTATAACTCCACAGATTCATTGTATGTGGTAACGTTGTTGATACCCAGAATATATATGTATACAAAGATCAGTATGCACATACACATACTTGAATTCTGTCTGTGACATTGAATATAAAGGTTTTTTTGGTCCTCTTCCTTTCTCTTCATTTAATAAACAGAAACAAATATTTTCAATAAACAGGTGGCTACCCTTTCAACAATCTTTTGCTTCAATTACATGTATGGACATGTATAAGCCTTCTTCCCCACCAATATTTCTTTAACCCTTATCCATCAGACAGATTTTGTAATAATTCTAAAAGATTGTTTTTTTTTGCCACATTATTCTCCACTTTATTCATTAATAGTTCTTTCATTTGTAACTAAATATTAAAAAGTTGTTTCCTGCATATTTGCATTATGTGGGAAAGGGTTGCTGCTATCAAATTAAACTATAATGTCTTCAAGATCTTGAGATAGGAAACCCTTTTATGACTGTTTTCAATTATTTATAAATATTATAGAACATTTGATAAATTTTTGTTCTGCGGATATGATTTCAATCAGATTTTATGATTGATCCGAGAAATAAATATATATTGAAAAAATACTCTTTGACGTTATAATGTTATCTATATATATAAAAAAAGACAAATGTCTAACTAATGCTTTCTCGGATCTCCACATTCAAAACAATCTGCAACAGATGTCTTTGAAAACATTTAGACATGATTAAATATATTTGAAAACATTTGTCATTTTGTGAAATTTTACCTGAGAAACTACTCACTGAAAATAATTTGGCTTCCTCTTAACAAATCAGCCAACTATTATATTAATGATATATTTGAAAACATTGTGGCAAAGGGAGAAACACTACGCTAACTCAATTACTGTAGCATTTCCTCTTTGGCAAAGATGTGTGATCTATTTCATTTAATGCCAAACGTCGTCGAATGTTTCCTCTGAATGGAGCGTAGCATGACTGCCAACAGTTCGAATATTGACCATAGCATTGTTAAAAGCATTAAGTTTGGATTGGTGTTGCACCCCTGACTAGATCTGTGAACACCAAAATGTTGTTCTATGGGGTCCTGATTAAATGTTTAATTCCAGTCCCTCCAAAGTTTGATAGCTCAACATCATGCCACTTCTCTGTGATTTTGTAAACTGACCTTGCCTGTTGTTGTTGTCAACACATACTTTCCATTTTGAAAATAATCCAAAAAATCATTCAATAAATAACCTAATCGTGGGTCATCAACTGAAGTAAAAGCCTTCAGATTGCCATTTCTTTTCCTCTGAGCTTCTCCCAAGTTTCTAACATTGAGACAATCAAAAAATTTATCCATATGTCTAATGAATGTCACCGTTTCTGACACCCGTTCTCCATAAAACATTTCGAGAGCATTTGCAACAGTTGATGACAAAACCTGAGCTGCAAGACTCACTTTCATGGTGCCGAAGGCAGATAAATTGATGTGGGCTGAAGTTAGTTTTGGACAAGTGCGATACAGTCCACTGCAATGATCTTTGAATAGATCCACAATTTGAAGCCATGACAAATCATGTCCGTCTTTCCACGAACGGCGTGTCATTTTGTGTGAGGATGAGTTCGAGAAGCAATTCCTGGTGGTTTTCAAAAGATGTGGTGGGTCAGATATGAAATAAATTAAACGATTCACGGGTGCAAAAAGTTTTTTTGCACGATAGACAACAGCTTGATTATTATCTCCGTGAAGTCGGATAAATCGACGGTTAGGGGAAGCACCGTCGCTCGTTATAAACAAAACTCAAATTGACATCAACTTCTAATAACTCTACTGCTTCCCACAAAATGCAAAAAAGCTGATCAGATGTGACTCCCAAGTGTTGAGAAATGAGCTAATGGAAATTTCATCATTTGCCAGCCCTCTTACCATAACAAATAACACATACTTGGCAAGGATCTTTGATTTTTTCTCAATCGTTTCTTCCATTCGAACTTCATCTTGAAGTATTCCAACAATTCTTTCATAGCCAGTTAGCTTATTTGTTTCGTCCGCGAGCATCTGTACAATATCAGGTCGAAAACCAGTTCCTCTTTTAATTATACTGCTATAGTCAAAGAGAGTTCTTTCACTTGGGAGTTTGACAAATCCTGAATTTCGAAGAGCGTCATATGTGGTAGTTGACTTGCTTTTCAAAAAAATGCACCATTTGATGATCATGGGATGTCAAACGCAAGCCTTTTCTATCCTTTAGTTTTGAATATTTCAGTTGCTGCTCCCAGAATAGGCGCTGGTAACATTTATCATCTGGATAACTGTTCTTGATAGATTCATTGGAGGTCTCCATAATTTCAAGAACGTCTGAACTTTCCGATTCACTTAAAATAACTCCTTCGTTATTGATGTTTTGTGTAATTTTTCTGTTCAATTTCATGATTTCACTTTCTAAATAATTGGAATAAGTTTTCAACTGTTTAATTTTCTCCATTTTTTGACTATCTGTCAGCTTATTGTTTGATATTTTACTTTTCTTCCAATCTTTTTCTGGGGTTGGAACACTTTCTTTCGCTTCTTTGCGAGCCCTTGTTTTTATCAGTGTTCTGCGATACACTCCGCAGTGTCTGCAGTGCTTTCCCCTCTGACACACTAGTAGCAAACATGTTTTAGAGCGAATGGTTGACCCTATGAAATGTCCTTCTTTGAAGCCTCGATACTTGGGCTGTCCTGTTACGTCAAGATGTCTGCCCATTGGAATGAGAGGCTGCAGATCAGGATCCTGGTTACCAGTGCAGATGTCATACTTGCTAATTTCAATAAACACCTTCTCAACTGAACTGATGCTGTAACATTATTTGCTTAGCACATTCGAAATTGCATGCGAAGTGGGCAAATATTGATTATGTACTGCTATGCTTATGTTAAGGTTCATATCCAATGAAACACATAGTTTTACTCTTGGTATGCTGCTGACACTGTCGCTGTCATACAATTGCACAAACTTAATGCCTTTGCTGACTTTGAAAAACATGAAATCTTCAATATCCAATGTCCTACACATTTGTTTAAGATGGCTGAATACGCGGTAGAATTTATCTTCAACAAATTCTTCCAAATTGTCCCCTTCATAATACTGATATGGTTTGTCAAGCACAACATAAAACTCGTCAGCAGAGAATCCATCACTATCAGTTTTTTCAGGCGTATCTTCGACGGTTTGGTCAGCAGCATTAAACAGCTGTGTACATATGTATTTGTCAAAATCTTTCCAGTTTGTGTCAGTTTCAAAATCTTGCCAGATTGTCTCAGTTTCTGAAAAGAAGACAAATGGAAATCGTTAAAAAACAATGTCACTTGCCTAAACTACACCTACCAATTTTTCAATAACAAACACAAAACATGCACACAGCACAATTTCACTATTTGCCAAACTGTTCAATTTATAAAAAATATAGGCATATATTATAATGCTCGATCTCCAAACTAAATAAGGCTACACTTTCAGCAATGATTGCTAATTGACTCTAGAACGTGCAGACGTGTATATATAACGTGTGTACACACTGACATCGTGTGTCCTTTAAACCCTTTGAAAACCAGTATTATCATCTAGACGCTTTCATATATGTAAACAACTACAAAATGAAGCGTTTATAATATTGAGATTTACGAACGCCAGTTACGCGAGCTATTTATAGAACCTTTTGGAATTTCCAGATTTGAGTATCATCCGAGTTATCTGCCGTTATTTGCAAGGCAGAACGCGCAATGATATTTATTATCTGCCAAATCATGACGAAGATAATATTTACATATTTTAACTCTATGTAGATAATGTCTCGATAAAACTCGAATATTAGTAACAATCCGGTACCAAAGTAGCACTGACATAATTATTATTAATCGCGAATGATGGAACTATAACGGATGTGAGTAAATTAGTTTGCAGTAAGGAAAATAAATATCAACCGATTTTTCAAAACCGACTATGTATATATTGTTCGTTGTTGTTGTTTCTGTTAGCATTGTGGCGATTGTCAAACCAATCGCCACAAAAACAATGGATGATTTAAGCGATATGACGATAGCCAATTTTTGATGGCACAGGTAGCGGCCATGTCAAATTTACCGGGATTTACCTCTGTTTTTACTCGAAATATCAAGTAAGACAACTCCTGTCAAACTATGACATCGCGCATGTGCACAAATTATGGACGCTAGCTTCATTATTGAACTTTCATTAAACTTTGGAGTATTATTATAATACAATATGTAACAACTGTGTGTGTTAAAGCGTTAAATAGTGGTCAAACGCTTCGAGGTATACACACAATATAATTAAATCAGTTATCTACTATTCTTCGATTTTGTACGTACTGTGTAAGCGTATTTATCAGAAAATAATCGACCTCTTGGCCACGTCAATACAATTTGAAATATTCTGAACATTTATATCAAGGCAAAGGAAATATTAAATGTTTGTTATAACACTCGAGGTGTGAACGTTCACCATTCCTGCCATTTAATGTGTCGGCTTTATCCCACAGTAATCCTTGTTAATACACAACAACTTTCCGGACGTTTCTTACATTTGACCGAATATTCCACGCAGACTGCTACAAAAAAAAAAAATCTTCATTAGATGAGTAAAATGACTCAAATTATATAAATGGTAGTCTAATGTGGAACCACTATAATAATTTAAAAGCAAGTCTGACAATAAAATATAAAAACAAACTCAGAATAAAGGTCATATAAGCTGTTTGTTATTATATAAAAAAAACATTGTTTAACTATATACAATTTCTGTAAAAATGTAAATGTTAATATTAAAATTAATTAATTATTTTATGTGCAAAAATATGTTCAGTCTGTCTTTGATTTATTTAAGTGTTACGCCGCTTTCAACATTATTTCAGTTATATCACGGCGACAGTTCACTTATTCATGATCCCTGGGTAATTAAACCAGTACTAGGCTGGAAAATATGCGTTGCCTAGGGGCATTCCACCATCACGTCGTGCCGCGACTGAGGATCGAACCCAGGATGCCATGCTGGTTTCCAATGTCATTATCGCACTAAAGGTTCCTGGAAATTGACAAGACAACTTACAATAAACACAATTTGAGTAACAATTTGAACTTTTTTATTCTCTCGATAGATCTTTCAACATGAATTCGATGTTTGGCTATGTCTTTGATCAACGCTTCCTCTTGAGGAGAGAAGTTTTTCCTTCCCATCAAAAATGGAGGTATAATTAAATCAACTTTGCGTTCATTTAGCAAGTCCTTAATATTAAAACCTCTGTCAGCCATTATTGTATCTCCTGGTTGCAAAAACTCTTAAGAAACCTGATTTTTCGGTAATTTCTGTCCGATACTGACCCTTCATATGCGTCACTTACGAACATAATCGCACCATTGGGGGCTACAGCAACTAGCACCTTGTACGTTGTATGCGCCTTGTACGTGGAATAAAGTTTTCCCTGTCTCTGAAAATTTCGAGGCCGTTGAGTAAAAAACTCTGTACAGTCAATTATACATCTTATGTTTTTGTACTTTTTAAAACAAACAGGCATAACCTCTCTTATTCTATCTCGATTTGTAAACATCAATTTTTTTAAAGTAAGAATTGTGTGTATAAAAATTAAATCCATGTGAGAATTATCTGCGACACATTTCCTACACTAGTTCCAAACCTATATGCAATATCTTGATTTGTATAACCATTATTTATGTTCCATTGTTTCCATATAATACTGTTTTATACATTTCCATATATTCTGACAAGGGACAGGTAACCGGACTAGTAAGGGAAAATGATAAGCCAGAAATTAAATTGAAGTTGAAATTGGGCATTTTAAGATTTAAAATGCCTTAAATTTTAATTTTAATTCATAATAAAATATATGAATTATAAAACATTTTTCCATATCTGGGCGAAACAACCGCCAGACATGAAAAATAAAAATATAAATGAAATAAAAACATAGATAGTAACATATAATGTAATATATGGAGGTGGAATAGGGAGGTGGTGGTTAAAAAACAGAATTCCTTCTTCACAACGTAATTTTGTTTAAAACAAAGGAAGTCTGCTCTCCGAGAAAGGAGGCAGCTCACTAGCCGCCCCGGGCACCCCCACCAGCGATTGGCCGACACCCGTCGCATTACGTCATATTACGTAATACGTTGCAGCAATGTCATCGTGCATCATCACGTGACTCGCAGGTGGCCAGGACCGCCAGTCTACCCCCCACTCAGTTGGGAGTAACCGCTCCAGATAAAAACGGGTCCCCAATACCATAAATACTTTTATGCATGCATAAAATCTATTTATGTTCCATTGTTTCCATATAATACTGTTTTATACATTTCCATATATTCTGACAAGGGACAGGTAACCGGACTAGTAAGGGAAAATGATAAGCCAGAAATTAAATTGAAGTTGAAATTGGGCATTTTAAGATTTAAAATGCCTTAAATTTTAATTTTAATTCATAATAAAATATATGAATTATAAAACATTTTTCCATATCTGGGCGAAACAACCGCCACAGTGAAACGACCGCCAAGCCCAGATGAGGTGAGCTTCTTGTCAGGAGATAAGGACATTTTACATAAAATTATAAAAACAAACAAATTATGAAATCCTACAAAATACATTTTTGTAATAGTCCATGTGAAATACATCCGAATTAAATTTTGTTTGAATGACCTTAACCAACATATTAAACAAGGCGTGAGACATGACTATTATCTCAGATAACACAATTAATTATGTGATGGGGAGAAACAGCTAGTTTGCATAATAAATGGTGATAGATAAATGAGTCCACGTTTTATTCAGTTGAGACATTTAACATGCTAAGATGCTTATTAGTTTTTAATTTAAGCATAAAACTATAATGTGATGTCGTACTTCAAATGAGAAGTATTGCTCAAAAAGTTCACCTATAAGCTAGTACCACTGCCTCAGACAGTTGGTACAAAACTGGCAATGAATTGAATTGAAAATCAGTTTCAGCCCATCAAACAACATTGGTTAAATTGACATTGGTATAACACAAACATATCTAATTAAGTAATCCATGTACACGCAAAAACTGAACTGAACTCGCCGCCTCAGTCAGTCGAGTCCAACACAAATTCATGGTTGTACATATGTGATGGCAAAGATGACTCTTTGAGAAAACCAGCTGCAGTCCCTCAAACAATATTGGTTTAGGTGAATAATGGCATCATTAAAAATCATCTAATGCAGTAACTCATGTACACACCAGAACTGAACTATGCTCGCCGCCTCAGTCAGTCGAGCTCCAGAACAAATTCACGGTTATACATGCCTTACTGTAAGTTAACTATAAAATTTGGAGGAGACCAGTCTCCTTACATAAAAAAAAAAAATACTGGTAAAAGGTGAATAATAGCATAATTTAACTATCTAGTGAAGTAACTATTGTATACCCAGAACTGAACTATACCCGCCGCCTCAGTCAGTCGAGTTTAAGAACGAATTCATGGTTATACATTTCTTAGAAAACACAACTGTAACTAAGATTTAAGATAAACATATATACAAAAAGTACACAATCATATTTCTCCAAATGTGATATTTTGTAAAAGTAGATTGAACTGTGCTGCTTAAGACAGTCAGAGGAGTGGGTTTTCATTAAATTGGTATGATCTAACAGTGTTTCCTGTAATGAATCAATAGAGTATCATTGTTTGCTTGAAGCAGGTGCATGTAAAGGATTCGGACGAATATATTTCAAGAAAGCCGATGACTTCCACCTGCCTAGCTTTTTAAGTTGCTCATTTGACACATTTGTACTGTGTGCATATGTAGCACCGCCTATCCTCAGTGAATGAGCTGTGTATCGAACAGGGTCTAAATTACAAGATAATACACATCTTCGGAGCATGGTTCTAAAACCAGTAGCTGTTATTGGACAGAGACAAGCATAACGAAACAACGGGCCCTGTGTTGTTGAAGAGCTGTAAATTTTGTAAAGAGCTTTTACTGGACATAAAGATTTTAATGGATTGCACTGTAGTGGCACCGTAGCCATGTTGCCCTGAGAATGTTTGTATGACGTTAAGTGTAACAGAAGTAGGTGTGGTTTTGAACCCAGAAACTGTACTTGCACATTCTGGCGGAGAAGTGCATGTTGAGGACTTGACCTCGTTACTGCAATTTCGCTGACTCTGAGAAGACCAAAAAACGCAGCTAGAAACATGGCTTTGAAAACACTGCGGATATATAGATCCTCGCAATGTTGTGGTAATGCTTGAATCAGCTTTTGCAAAATATCTAAAGTAATTGGTAACCTTTTGTCAGGGGAGGAGTTGCGTCGAAGACCGTGAAGGATTTTTTGTATCAGAAAGGCCTCCCCGGGATTAGGATATCCCCTAATGTTATGAATGTATGCTATGGCAGACAAATATGTGGTTATTGTAGAAGATTTAAGACCCTTGCGATGACACACAGCTATGAACTGGGCTAGTTTTTCAACAGAGACTGGCAAAATCGACTCAGATGTATGAAATGTCATGTGAAATATTTGATAATGTTTAAGGGCATTTCGATAAGCGTTGATAGTGGCTGGTGCTAACGAATCCTGAAGCAACCGGCCTACATCAAAATTTATATTTGCTGAAGCAAGTCGATTGGTACGTCTGTTGGAAGATTGTCCATCTGGGGTGCTAAACGTTTGAACTGCCCCATCTGAAAACGTGAAAGTAGGTCTGGCAAAATATTTTCTTTTCCTGGGATATGTTTAGCCCGGAGAAGGATATTCAAAGTCATACATGCTATTACCATACGGCGTACTAGGGCCATAACCATTGGTTCTTTAGTCGTTTGTTTATTAATTATTTGAACCACCGCCATGTTATCAGAATGTATGACTAAACATCTATTTTGAAAGTGTTTCCCCCATACTTCTAAAGCTACTACTATTGGAAAGTATTCTTTAAAAGTGATGTTTAAAGGAGCCACAGCAACTGACCACTTGCCATTGAACCACTTACTGCCAAAAATTGCCCCAAATCCTATTGCCCCAGATGCATCTGTGTGCAAATGCAACATGTCACTCGTAACCCAACGTCTGTCAAGCAGTAGTTGTCTACCATTGAAATGTTGCAAGAACATAAGCCATGCTGAAATATCTTTGCGACTCTCTTTATTCAGAGTGATATGGTGATTTGGGTTTGTAACTTTACAAGTTAAGTCGGTTAGACGGCGCATGAAAGAACGGCCAGGGACAACCACCTGGCAGCAGAAATTCAGAAGACCCAGCATTGACTGTAGCTCCCTTAATTTTATTGTACGTTTGTTCTTGTACAGGGCTAAAAGGGATTGCAACTTTACCAATTTGTCATCTGGCAAGCGAGCCTCCATAGTAATTGAATCAAGTTCTAAACCCATGAAAGTTATAGTATTGCATGGATACACAGTTTTTTCCTGTTTTATAGGTATCCCAATATTGGAACAGAATAGTAAAAATTCTGTTAAATTTTTGTGACATGTATTTTTAGGGCCTAAAATTAGGAAATCGTCCAAAATGTGGACCATATGCTTGATGTTTAAATGTGTTGCAGCTATCCAGTGGATAGCTGTACTGAATTTTTCAAATATTGCACATGAGCTTGATGCACCCATGGGAAGGCATGCATCAAAATAATATTTATTAAGAAACGTGAAACCTAGCAGTTCATGATCAAGTGGGTGTATGGGAATGAGGCGAAAGGCACTATCGATATCTGTTTTGGCCATGAATGTCCCTTGACCACAAAGAACCAACTGAGATACTGCATCATCAAAAGAGGAATAATGGACAGATGAAAAGATTGGATCAATAAAATCATTTACCGACTGGCCTTTTGGGTAGCTAAGATGGTGAATCAGTCGGTACTGTCCTGGTACTTTTTTGGGAACTAAACCTATCGGACTTAATTTCATGTCAGGGAATGGAGAATGATCAAAGGGACCCCGAATACGATCAGTTTGCAATTCAGTCTGAAGTTTTTCTGAGACAGCATGTGGCATTTCAACACAAGATTTCAGGTTGGAACAGGATGAAGGAGATCTAGCGCCCATGTAACCTAGCCTGAAACCAGTCTGAAAACCTTTGATTAAATAATGAGAATCGGGATAACCCATTAAGAAGGGAGTTAATTTATTGATTTTTATTGGTGTAACGATATGTCTATTTAGCAGGTCGGATAGTGGTTCTGCTGGCAATAGGGGAGGGAGAGCTGGTTGCAATATTGGTAATGGATCTGTCCCTGGGCTTGTTGGGACATGCGATTGCAGAGTGTTGGCCCCGGCAGAAACCACATATGTGGGGATGTCTGCACATACTGATGTTGCAGGTCCCTCTTTTATTG
Source organism: Serripes groenlandicus (assembly GCA_031761405.1). Classification (NCBI taxonomy): domain Eukaryota; kingdom Metazoa; phylum Mollusca; class Bivalvia; order Cardiida; family Cardiidae; genus Serripes; species Serripes groenlandicus. The sequence continues at coordinate 28,273,932 of JASEVX010000014.1, forward strand.
AAGGCCCAGCATGTGTTTTCCAGGAATTTCTGGCGCTTATTATTCTGTCCCCCTTTTTGTTGTACCCGAAAGGGCCGTGGTTGCGTAGAGCTTTGCATGGGACTAGCCTGTGTAGAGGCCAACAGCCAGAATTCCATGTGTAACCTATCCCATGGGTGGGGAATAGTCTGACGCAGCATCCTGAACTGAGTGTCATAGAACACGAAAGCTGCGCCAGGCCGACGTTGAGATAGATCACGTATTATCTCCCCGTATTTCATTAGTGTGGACGTCTCAAAGGGAAAACGCACGGCATACACAGAGACAAACCGCAAAAAGGCAGTTGTCCATGATTCAATCGAAGTTATTTTCTTCGTCTTTTGCGACGGAACCAGACTAATATTAGCCTCTGCATCAACCTGTAGTTGAAACTTTGAATTGCCCTGCGGTATCGAATCCGAGGGCAACAACAAAGAAAAATCCACAAATTTGTTTTGAAAGATTTTCTGTTGAATGGAGGCAGATATTTGTGAATTGATAGGCGTTGATACAGGGGTTACATATGTTGGATACCCTATACCTAAGAGGCTGTCTGTATGTGAGGACAACACATTCGGAAATGACATGTTGACATCCTCATCATCCGCTTCATCTTCGGCTGCAGACGTTTGCACTGGCACATTTCTGTCAGATATGTTAATGTTCTGTGATCCATGCATACAAGATTGTGTATGGATGTCTGGCGATGTGACGTTTAAAAGTCGATGACTGCTTGGTCCAGGTAACTCTGGATGAATGTCCATCATGTAATTTGGCTCCTGTAAGGTTTGTGTACCTGTCCCTTTTGTGGCCCGTTTAACAGTGGCCCTTTTCTTGGCCGGTTTAGGCTGTACAGCAGTAGCTGTCCTCTTTTTTGCCGGCATCTAAATGAAATTTTTAACCATGATTTAATATGAGTAACATTTAAATGTATCGGCCAACAGATTATGCATAGATCACTTTGTAAACCACCTAAAGACAAACATTTAGGCAGTAACTCAGTTCAGACAGGCGTTGGTGATTTCCATATGTTGGGAATTACTGAACAAAGCCGTCTTCAAAACCTGGCATAAAGAGGGCAATGTTTCACTAATTCAGGTAATTAAATGCCCGAGCAGGCTAAGAAAGTCTAAAATTTCTTGTTGCTGATGCTGCAAGCTTTGCAATGCTGTTTATAACATTAGAAACCTGCTTGCCAGAGACAGTGCAGGCTTACAGCGGAAATGGTTATAAATAAGTAAATGAAAGGCAGAACCCTGCATAAATGAAAAGCAGAACCCTGCTTAACAAAATATAAAAGGCAGAACCCCGCCATAATGCAGACCCTGCATAAATAAAAAGCAGAACCCTGCTAAAAATAAGGCAAACCTTGCCTGCTGCTGCAGACCCTGCATGCAGCATAAATGAAAAGCAGACCCTGCTTAACAAAATATAAAAGGCAGAACCCTGCCGTAATGCAGACCCTGCATAAATAAAAAACAGAAACCTGCTCAAAAAAGGGGCAAACATTGCCTGCTGCAGAACCCTGCTTAGAATTGTAAATAAAGGATTAACATAGCCGTACAATTGCACCTTTTTTTAAAAAGTTAAAAGCAGAACCCTGCTTAAAAAATGGTACATTTGATATTTATAAATATGTATAATGGAGAATTATGTTGCTGAGATCAGGCAACTAATTAAAGTGGAACACCATTTGCAATTCCATAAAAATGAATGGGAGCAAGTAACAGAAACAAATCAAAATTTGTGTTTGAACAAACAATGTGTAAGCTTTAAAGCTCAATTCATGGTAAACTTCATGCAATGTTCATGAGATGTTTGATTGTTGAAGTATGGAAAGACTTGTGCCATTTCCAAATTGAAAATAATTAATTTGGATATACAGAAATGTTAAGTCACATTGAAAAATGATATTCTAATAAATAATACATATCTTGCGTTAGAACAAGTTGTTCAATACAGCAATCACGGCTGCTCTGATATTGTTGAAGAGCTTGAATTGACCATCATTTGTCAAATGTGTACCATCCCTGGCAAAGACTGTCTGCTTTGCGACTGTTGACCAAAAACCTGTGAAGCGCCACAATCTAGACTGTGAAGGATATTTGGCCTCCAGGAACCGAGATATCAGTTGATTTGTGGCGTCAACTCTGCAGTTGAACCATTCGAGATCGACCGGATATCGTGTAAGAACGGCTGGCGCTCGGTGAAGAATCTGACCGACTATAACATACTGTACTCTGTGTTTCGTCACAAGTTTTCCCACTAAAGTCACAATGTCACTAGCAACATCAGAAGGTGTGTTAAATTCCGAATAAATGTCATTTGTCCCAATCATAAGCACTACAATATCAGGAGCAAAATCTTCGATCACATCTAAATGTTCGTGTAACGTGTTTATTTTTGCACCTGGAAATCCTGAGTACTGCACAAGCACTGATTGTCGTAGACCCAGATCATAGCGTATGTTAGTAGAGTCCGAAATAAAACGCTTGAGGCGATGCACAAAAGAGTGTCCAAAAACATGAATCTTCACAGCCGCCATTTCTTCTAAAGTTCTTAGATTCCAATGTAAACCGTCCTGCCAGGGATGTTTGAAAAACACAAATTACGAGGAATTAATTAATATTCCTAACAAAATACGTACTGTAACGTTGATTGTCACTTGTGTAGAACAAATAAATGTTAAAATCCAATCACGAAAGTGACAATAAATGGCATTAATTAAATGCAAAAGTATTAAAAAACAGAATTCCTTCTTCACAACGTAATTTTGTTTAAAACAAAGGAAGTCTGCTCTCCGAGAAAGGAGGCAGCTGACTAGCCGCTCCGGGCACCCCCACCAGCGATTGGCCGACACCCGTCGCATTACGTCATATTACGTAATACGTTGCAGCAATGTCATCGTGCATCATCACGTGACTCGCAGGTGGCCAGGACCGCCAGTCTACCCCCCACTCAGTTGGGAGTAACCGCTCCAGATAAAAACGGGTCCCCAATACCATAAATACTTTTATGCATGCATAAAATCTATGAAGGCGCATCAATGTCATTAACAGTGCATTTTTTTGAGAAATGCTGTAGTTTTGTTTTTTTCACAGAAACACGGTTCCAATAACTTAAATGTGGAAGGGCAGGGGCAAGAAAGTTCCACAACTGGAGAAATTGAAGATACGACAAACCAGTGAAAAATTTGCTCTTTTTGTCGTCATTTTCAATTTCTGAGATGTCGAAATTACAGCGAACTTGGATAGTTTCGTTTGTTTTCTTTGAGGATGTCTGAGCAAGATCAAGTTTTGACTAAGTCCATATTTTCATTTTGAAGTATTTTGTTATGGATTCGTAGGACCAGCTCCTGTGAACTGGCAGGTTCAGTTTGAGTACATTTTTGTACAAGTTTCCGTGCTCTAAAAATCGCAGTCGATGCCTGAAAAGATAAAGATTAATATAATATTTAAAACTAGACGCATTGTTTTACAGGAACTTAAAAATAGATATGAAAGCATACTTGGATTAATATATAATATGAAATTTATACATAAAACAAGAGTTGAGGAGGACATATCAGGGCCATAGTCTATCCGGGTCTACTTCAGAACAGTTATCACATAATCATTTGGATGACTGTATCTTACAGTTTTCTAATACAAAATGAATTCCAATTTTATGTTACTTACCGGCACCTCGGATTCAGGAATGCACTGTTTTTTGAAGGGCTGTTCGACATCCAGCTGTGTGTCTACAACACAATCCACAGGGCTTTGGTTCTCATTTTCGTAAACCTGTAAATATAATATATTAAATATTTCATCAATGTTAATAAAATACATTAAACATTCTTAATAAAAATGTAAATGTCCAGATCAATAGCAATATGGGTCATATTGAGACAGGATGTTCTAACAATTGAGAGTAGGTAAACCTCTATATTTGATATGCAAAGAAACATTATAATGTGTACAGAATTTACTTAAGCAAGGTACAATGACTTATGCATATGAATAGCTTTGCATAAAAGTATACATTTTTAAAAATACCTTTTCGCCAAGTAACAGTAACATATCCGCAATATCACAATCTTGCGCTGTGGGCTCATTAAGTCTACTCGACGAGGTTGTGCGTAGAGGTTGTTGTTTCTTTTGAGTGTCGGCATTAGCACCATTTGTTAACGATTTTAATAGCAGACGTCTTTTTACCGTTCTTCGGGGTTTCTTCTGGAAGCGTAGCACCTTAAACAATATAAAAATGAAATAATGTTAACAAAATTAAAAATACTAGTCATCATAGATCTGCTTTTTGATATTTCTCCTGATATTAACATTTTCACCACAATACAAGTTGAGACTAATAGAGAGAAACCATTAATTTATTAGATCTACTTATTTTCATTAAAAGACAGGTGTGTTGGAAACGCTTTTTAATTATGTCTCCCCTTCTCCGAAAGGGGGGACATGCTGTATTTGTAGTTATTCTTATTCTTATTATTATTCTTCTTCTTCTTCTTAACTTTTGTTTGTCCAGAGCAGAACTCGGAAACTACTCGAAGTAATTGATTGAAACTTGGAACATAGATAGATGGCAATGTGAAGTTGTGCACCTTGCAAGAATTATAACTGGGCCACTTTGTTGCAAAGTTATCTGCCCTTGTTCAATATTTTAATAGTGTAAACTTTGTCCAGAGCAGAACTCAGAAAGTACTTGAAGGAATTTATTGAAACTTGGAACAGATAGATGGCAATGTGAAGTTGTGCACCTTGCCATAATTATGAGTTATCTCCCCCTTGTTCAATATTTTAATAGTGTAAACTTTGTTCAGAGCAGAACTCAGAAACTACTTGAAGGAATTTATTGAAACTTGGAATATAGTTAGATGGCAATGTGAAGTTGTGCACCTTGCAAGAATTATGAGTTATCTCCCCCTTGTTCAATATTGTAATAGTGTAAACTTTGTTCAGAGCAGAACTCAGAAACTACTTGAAGGAATTTATTGAAACTTGGAATATAGTTAGATGGCAATGTGAAGTTGTGCACCTTGCAAGAATTATGAGTTATCTCCCCCTTGTTCAATATTTTAATAGTGTAAACTTTGTCCAGAGCAGAACTCAGAAACTACTTGAAGGAATTTATTGAAACTTGGAACATAGATAGATGGCAATGTGAAGTTGTGCACCTTGCAATAATTATGAGTTATCTCCCCCTTGTTCAATATTTTAATAGTGTAAACTTTCTCCAGAGCAGAACTAAGAAATTACTTAAAGGAATTTATTGAAACTTGGAATATAGACAGATGGCAATGTGAAGTTGTGCACCTTGCAGGAATTATAACTCTGGGCTACTTCGTTGCAAAGTTATCTCCCCTTGTTCAATATTATAATAGTCATTGACAAACTGCAATGGGGAGACATATGTTTTTTCATAAAAACAACCTTTCTAGTTTATTAATAAGTATATATGTGTTTAATTCATAGGGTATTCATGAATTGATGCTTTATTGTTATGACACCGATATTTTTTTATCAATGAACTGCATGTCATAAACAATTTATGTCAAACTTACATCATATTTTGTGGCGTTTGCCGGGATCGGATCTGGGTGTAGATCTGTTGGCCCCTGTCCACCTACGAAATGCAGACTGCAAATATATGTGTCTTTCTTCACCCAAGTTTCGTCGAATCCTACCCTACAACAAGCTTTCGTCCATCGTTGACATTTTTCAAAGTCTTTTAGTGGTTTAGGAAATCGGAGGAAAAATACATCACGCATTTCTGCTCGATCAGTATTACAAGAGTCACTATTACAAGTTCCATATGCACAATGTTTAGTTGCCTCCTTTTTCCTTTTCCTTTCAATGCTTTCCATTTCAAAATCTTAAATATCTAGCGAATTTCACACAATAAACAAAAGCATTCCATTCAATACACTGTGTAACTTTCGGTCAAGTTCTGAATCGTTGTCCGCAATCTGTATTACACGCGCGTTGCATTGTGGTATATCGATAAACACGATTCTATTTTTAGAACCGAAACAGATGCTATTGATAGAAAAATATAAGAAAATTAATACGCTTATACAGCACATGAAGTAGGTCACTATATGCTGAAGAATACTCTTAAATAGTACAAGTATTGTCTCTGCAGATAGAGAAAAAACCTGTTATAGACTCAAACTTTGAAGAGTTTAGGAAATTGTGACTACTTTCATCAATACTATTTTATATAATATATATTTATTATGTGATAATCTACTTCCTATGCGGTTGTATGCTGACCCTAATTGAATATGCCCTATAACATATATTTCTATAGGAACTTTTTTTATACATACGCTAATCAATATATAGTGCGATGAATTCAAAGTAAAAATATTCCTAATAATCTTTTCATTTATAATCAGTTGAATGCAAACTATAGTTTGTCTTATCTACATGACTAATGTTACGTACCACTGCCTTTAAGCAATTCGACAATGTCGGACATATACATTATTTGTAAAAACCAATCATTTTCAAACGATTTTCAATTATTTTGCCCATATATTTTCAAACTCATCCGCTTCAGACTAGTTCTATTTGGGAAGGGTTAATTTAAGTTGCCGTTATTGCCAGTAATATGTCAGCGGGGTAGAAGATGGGCCAAATCAAAGGGTAATTTTCAAGTTTTTTTTTTAACTTTATAAAGTGATAATAAAAGAACAAAAACATCAACACGCCATTGAATGATTAGTTATATTTTATTTCAAATCAATAGCACTCCTAAACTAGTACTTACTGTAATCGATTCTAAATGTTTTCAAAACTGCTGCAAATTTCGTAAAATATTGTTGGATAAGGAGAAATTAGGTACAATGAGTAGTTTCCCCAGGCTGTGCCATTATATCCTTAGTTACGACTTTCAGTTATATTCCTAACATTTAAGTTATATTCCTAACATTTCCCCTAGTATATTCATTTAAAAGTACATTTGGTTATATATATATATCCAAAGATGTGGGATTTTCGTCGTTTTAAGACCTTTCTTGTGGTGCCCTTATATAATACGGGGTATATATAACACCCCGCACTACAAATGCCCAAAATACGCTTAAATTGTATTTACAAGGTAGATAAATTACATGTGAGTAATTCGGTTTAAAATTGAAATTAATTTGAGTTGCCTCCCTTGTATTAGGTCGCGTACATTTCTAGACTGGAACCCTGTCGACTACCGGACGAATAGCTGACAGGATACCAGTGTAGTACAACGTCATTCCAATGGTACCCTAGTTCATGCTACGTTATCAATAAACCGGGGCTGGGTACTAGAATATTGGGAACGTGAGGAATGAAACAAAGTTATCAGAAAGTACCGGATGTTGAAGAAAACCAGAACCTCGAGGTAAGAAAAATTGGCGCAAGCAATGGACTAACGACCGTAAGTAACTTAATGCTATTTTAATTACTAGGTTTGCATTATTACTAGAAGTAAGATTAGTTGAAAGGTATGTTTAAACTGCTATTTTTTTTCATGGGCCAAGAGTAAATTTATATTTTACCAATGGTTCTCTGAGACCGTTGTTGCAATGAGAGAATAACCTTTTTCGGACGGATTTTTTTTCCGGATACCATTTTGTTAAGCCACTACTTTTTCCATCAGCCGTTTTGTAAGTGAAAGAAACATAAGATAGGTTAAAATAAAACACGTATGCTTGGATGATTGCCAAGACTGATCAGCTTTGTTTTGTTCTAAATGAAAACTTGTTGAAATTGCCTTTAATAATAATAAATTTACCGAAGATAAATTCTAGGAAGACTATAAATTTCATAAACAAATTGTATTATAGTTGCTTCTGTTAACCCAATAGTGTAAAGACACAATCAGGTCAACATCTTCTAATGACAAATTTATATATGTGAATGGCACATATATATATAAAACTGATAACTGATTGTGGGGTAAATGCACATGTAAAGTAGAGGCACCATAAATATTAAGGAATATACACAGGAAGTTCAGCCATATTTGAAGATGGAAAATTTACCACATGGTGCTATTGGATTTATAAAAACAAAAAAATATGAACACTTTGATCAATGTGAAAACTTTTGTGTGACAGAAAATATTCACTACAAACATGACATTCAAATACATGAAGCAAGAAATTCAGATAATAATTTGAAACTTTACTGTGTGTATTTGTATTCAAGAATCAGTGCTATCCAGGTGTTGGAGTTCATGAATGAAAATAAACTGGAGTATATGTTCATTAACATTATTGGTAGGTTGAAGGAACTGCATGATTTATAGGTTATTCATCTACCTTATAAATATGATAGTGATATTGTATTCCCCCCCCCCCCCCCCCCCCCCCCGGCCCCCTGTCTGGAATAAACACTGAGAATAATTGTACTCAGCCACTCTTCTTTCTTCTTCATTAATAATGCTGTTTCGTTGTTTTACAGAAAATGAGTCGAAGACAAAGGTGAAATGAAAAAGGATCAAATTCCTCCAAAAGGTTTAAAGATTATAATTGATTCTTACTGTAAATGACATGTTAATACACTTCACACTCACTTTATGTCCAAGGTCCACATCTACTTAATGAAAGTTATGCTAGCTCAACTAATAAAAAATAAGGAGAGCTATTTTATTCATCCGAGCGCTGTCATTGTGTAATACTTTGGTTAAAGTTTTGCATGCAAGCTAGCATCCCTGAAACTAAATGTGTTTATTTACTTGAAACTTAACATATGTATTCTATGTCTTAAAGTAAGCTGATATGCAAAGCCCCATAATTCTGATTTTCTGATAGTTTTCTTACATTCGGATTTCAGGGATAAAATGGATGCTTTTGTTTTTTCAGCCAAAGTTTTTGTTTGGTTCATTAGTGCCTATTGTAATTCAATTAATTCTTTGAACTCTAAGCATGCTGTCCAGTGACACAGTTGTTGTTGTTACAATCAATCGTGTATGCTCATTGACTGATGGATCATAATTTTATCAATCTGGTTGTTTCATTGGTCTGTCCATTAGTAATTTCCATAAGTAACTCTACAATTGGTAGGTTTGGAATTTTGCGCAAGAGAATAATAAATTAACCTTAAAGGAAAAATTATAAGAGCAACAAGTGGCATTTTAACACTTGATATTAAATTTATTTTGGATTGATATCCCCAGTTGGTATGCAGACAATAAGCGGCCTTAAAACGCCAGTAGCGCCAGGTAGCCCCGCTGGTAGCATATTAGACTTGTGATCTGGAGGTCATAAGATTGATACCTGGTAGAGGCAACATACTTTCTGACAATTTTTCCATCACCTCCCACCTCTGATTTATACAAGAAAGGAGTGGCTTCGAAAGCACATGGTAAGTATTGGTGGGAGAAGGTCAGGAAAACATAGCTGTATTATGACCAAACCTGTTAATAGTGGCATTAAATTTTGAACAAACCAATTAAAATGCTTGTAAAATTAATGAATGAATAGTATATTAAGATAAATTATCAGTGTAGCAATCTTTAGCCTGTTGTTAATCTGAATGTATTCTTTTGAAAATATACAATTATTTTCTTTTTTTTCAGTCATGGAGAAAAATGCCTACAGCCCACAGCATGCATTAGTATTGTTTGACCAAGATGGTTTTACATCTGTTGTAAATACAAACAATCTGAATAGCAGAAAAACATTTATTCCAAATTTACGGTGTACATTCCATCATTTTGGGAAAGAATACTTGTGTGAGATTTTAATGCTGTCTGGTGAGTTCACTATTACATGTATTTATATAATATGATTGGAAAACTGGCATCAGCATTTCTAATCTTTAGCATGACTTTTCCCTCGAAGAAAAGGAGAACTTTTCTACTAACCTAATCTTCTGCATTATGCTTTGGTTAAAGTTTTTTTTTAAATGAATATGTCTGTAAATATTGAAGAATATCACTTTAACCTTCACAGAGGTATGTAAGTTCATTTAACTTAAGCAAGTATTGAAGCAGAAAATTCTTTCCAGCACTTAGAATAGTTGAGTTTGCTGTCAAGTGACAGCTCTTGTGTGATAAAAAGTGAACATTACATTATACTTTAAATGTATTTTATCAGACAACAACTGTTAGGTAGCAGTGATAATTCGCTTTGCAAATAAATGAAGAACATTACATTCAGGAGTAAAGCTATTTGATTGGAACTACTTTACCTGTGTCTCATTTAGTAAATTGTTTAAAAATATTGCAGTTACATGTAATATCTTTGAAAAAATGTGGTATGCAGCAGGCTTCATGTACTGTGGTGATGTTATTCAACTAAATGTGACATTGATTATTTCAGATTCAAAATCAGACCTCAACAAGTATGAAAGGGAATGGTCATCAACAAACAGAGCTGTTATTATCGAAAACACAATGGCAGAAGGCAAAGAACATGGCTATTTAGATATTCGGGTTACAAAAAGGGTAAGTAAAAATGCGAAAACAGAAGAGATTAAGTATTTTGTTTTTCTGAAAGAGTGACAAAATGTATGTCAAAGGGATTTTTGTATCTGCTTTTATGCTATGCGAGTATGAATTGGAAACTGCTTTGTGCAGGCCTTTGATATTTGGCTTCGTATATTGAAGTTTCATCAAGAACCATTCCTAGAATCATACATCTCTCTCAACACGGATCTAAGAAAGAAATCGAAATCTATGTTTGAATTTTTTTTTCAAACTCCTGAACAATTCAGTATTCGGTAAGTTAATTATTTTTTATTTTCAATATTGAAATGTTTATATATATTTTAAAAACAATTAATGTATATTATAAAATCAAAATAAAAGTTTTAATTAATGTATGTCATAAAATCAAAATACTTGAAAAGTTTTAATTAATTTTCAGAGATAAAAGTTTTCAAAAATCGTTTATAACAAGTTTGTTAAATATTTAATCTACTCACCTTTTATTTCAGGTAAAACAATGGAAAATTTACGCCTCCACAAGAATGTCGAGTTGTGTCAGAGAGAAGAACGTTTACGGAAATTATCGGCAAAATCAACTTATAAAGGACACAAGATATTTTCACAAGATTTAGTTGCTGTTGAACTTACTCGTGCCAAAGTTTTACTTAATAAACCTTGTTATATAGGGATGGCATGGCTATCCTTGATCTCAGCAAACATCATATGTATGAATTTTTTTATAAGTTTCTTCATAAAATGTATGGTGAAAGTCTAGAACTTCAAATGACTGATACGGATTCATTTCTCTTTTATTGTGAAACTGAAGACATATTTCAAGACATGGAAAAACATGCTAATCTGTTTGATTTTGATTCAAATCATGTTCTACACTCCAATATAAATAAAAAAGTTGTTGGAAAGTTTAAAAGTGAGACTGCCGAAAAATGTATTTCAGAATTTGTTGGACTGAGGTCTAAGCTTTACTCGTTTCTATGTGACAACAAAGAAGAAAAACGAGCAAAGGGTATAAGCAGGATTTGTTTGTTTGTTTGTTTGTTTGGAGTTTAACGCCGCTTTCAACAGCTTTGGTCATATCACGGCGGTCAGTGCACCTACCCATGTTTTCCTGGCTTTCCCACACCAGTACTTACACAACATTCTTTCGAAGCCACTGACTACTTTCTCACATAGATCAGAGGTGAGAGGCAATGAAAAACATCGCCCGAAAGAATGTCGCCGCAACCGGGTATCGAACCCGTGACCTCCAGTCAGATACGCTACCAATTGAGCTACCCGGCCGGGCGGTATAAGCAGGAACACTGTAACAAAGGATATTCATTTCATCACTATAAAAGTGTGTTGTTTGATGAAAGTGTTGTTAGGGCCAACATGACATCAATAAAAAGTCATTCTCATGAGCTTTATTGCGAACAATTGAACAAAATAGCCTTAACTTGTTTTGATGATAAACGATATCTTCTAGAAGGTGGTGTTAAAAGTTTGGCTTATGGACATTATAAAATAAAAGAGTGATAAATATATATATGTAAATAAACATCATTTAATATTTAATCATTTTTTTATATTTTATATTCCCTCCCAATAGCTCTCTACATAAAAACAACAAGAAACTTTCTCCTCCATCCTCTTCAACGTTTCTTGTTGTTTTGTTATCTGGCGTTCATTGAGATCCGTTGTTTGGTGTCTACAAAGAAAACGAGAATATATACATATATATATGATTATTAATAACTTCTCTAAATTAATCTTTTAAAAATATATATATATAGCTCGGATTTTATAAACAACTCTTTGCATTATATATGAGTGTGATATAATGTTCAACTCTGAATTAAACCAGTTAAAGAATCGATGTTTAATAATTCTTTAAAGAATATTTATTCGATATAAAATACATCTTACCAGATCTTTTATGACTCTAAAATGTTTTGTTGTATAGGAGGCATCCCTTTCCCACCCATCTCCTGTCATCTCAAAACCATCAACATCCTGATTTTAAAAGTGTATTTAAATATTCTAACACTACATATCTCTCAGAGAAAGAGAGATAGAGAGAGAGGGACAGATTAACTCTTGTAGAGATGTCATCCATAATTGAGTGGATAATCTATGGTAAAGCGGAAAACATCGTAGCAAAAGAGGAAATTACATGCGCTGCGTAATTTCTTCTTTTTGTCGCGATGTTTTTAAAAAGAGAAATTGCATATGTTGTATAATTTCTTATTTTACATGATGTTTTCAAAAGCTATGTGCTGCAGAGGTGTCAGAAAGCGTCTATATGAGCGAAAGAGCGAGGGAGAAAGAGAGAGAGAGAGAGAATCATTATCATCCATTAGATACATTATATATGTCACTATTATCTTATTGATCTATTAAAAATAATCCACATAGTAACCTCAATCGTTTTTATATTTACGTAACCAAATATTACCTTTAAAAGGGGCAGCGAGACCCATTCTTCTTCATTCTCTCAATTATTTCTTTGTGAATTTCTCGATTATTTCTTCGTGAATTTCTTGTGATTATTTCTCGTGATAATTTTTCTATTGTTTCATGACATTATTCTCTATTGATTTTCATTTATATTAGTTTTAAACACAGTTACCTTGAACAATATTTGAAACTTTATCTATTATTTCCATTGTGGAGCGCTATATTTCCTAACAAGAGGCCCATGAGGGCCTATGCTCTACTGGTATGGTTTCTTTGGTCATTTTCAATCCAGAGCATGTATGTATGGTGAAACTCGGATGGTAAATGGAGGCTCTTTTGTGTTCACAAGCTGTATTATAGCAATTTTTACAATTTCATGGGCCATAATCCAGTCTTGCATGGGCGGATCTGGCTGATTTTCAAAAGGAACCAAGCTCTCATCAATATTTAACTACTATCTAAGTTTGGTGAAGATCAGATAGTAAATGGAGCCTCTATTGTGTTCACATGCTCAATTATAGCAATTTGGACAATTTCAAGGGCCATAATCCAGTCTTGCATAGGCGGATCTGGCTGGTTTACGAAAGGAACTCAGCTCTCATGGATATCTAACTACTGTATAAGTTTGGTTGAGATACAATCAAAAGTGAAGATTGTATCGTGTTAACAAGCTCTTTTATAGCAATTTTGACCATTTCAAGGGCCATAATCCAGTCATGCATGGGCGGATCTGGCTGGTTTTCGAAAGGAACCGAGCTCTTATGGATATTTAACTACTGTATAAGTTTGGTTGATATACAGTCAAAAAAGAAGACTGTATTGTGTTAACAAGCTCTTTTATAGCAATTTTGACCATTTCAAGGGCCATAATCCAGTCATGCATGGGCGGATCTGGCTGGTTTTCGAAAGGAACCGAGCTCTCATGGATATCTAACTACTGTATAAGTTTAGTTGAGATACAATCAAAAGTGAAGACTGTATCGTGTTAACAAGAAATTGTTTACGGACGCACGCACGGACGACGGACAAATCGCCACGACATAAGCCCTTCTGGCCTTTGGCCAGTAGAGCTAAAAATGGCAAGTGGGTTTAGTGAAATTTTCGACGTCAACGGATTATTATCTTAAGTTCGAGGAAACTTTGGTCGCAGCAAAGATATTTGCTTTACACTTCATAATAATAGAGTGTATTGTCACATATCTGACAAATCGAAAGCTTTTGTTGGAGGAAAGTTTGATGTTTCTTTATGTAAAAGCATAACTTTAGGGGAGGACGAAGTTTTCTTGTTAAAATCCATGCTCGGATTTTTTGATCAATATAGCATGAAATTAAAAGCAGGGCAGCAGCAACCTCAACATGTGAGTATAAGCTTTTGTTTCGTCGAAAATTAATTAGGTATATATTAACATTTTCATTAATGCGCGATATATCGGTGAGTATTAATTATAAACATGATAATATTTCAGATAATGCGGGCGCCTTCAACAATGCAGCCACCTCCGATGATGCGGGCACCCTCAATGATGCAGCCACCTCCGATGATGCGGGCACCCTCAATGATGCAGCCACCTCCGATGATGCGAGCTCCCTCATTGATGCAAACTCCTCCAATGTTTGAGACACATGATATAAGACAAACCCCTCCAATGTTTGAGATACATGATATGAGACAACATCTTAAAACCAATTATATTATTGTAAATTTCATGATTCAATAAATAATAGATAACATAGAGTGTTTTCCTATGGTTGATAATTCTTATTATATAACATTTAATTTAATGATTTACTGACATGACATTCAAATATTAAAAAAGAAATTGTTTCCAGTGGGATTCAAACCCCAAACCCTTGGTGTTAGAGATCAGCACTTTATTGTAAATCTAAATATCTTCAGAGTAAATGATATGATGTGTGTTAATTTTACGTTAACACCGTCAATTTTACGTTAACACCGTTATTTTTAAAAGACAAGCAAAATTTGATAATGGCGTCGATTTTTTATTTTCTCGTGATTTTAATGCTTTTTGGTGTTAGGATAGAAGCTGATCAGAGATGTCAGACTACATCATCTATCATGTTTTGCGATGAGGTGTTGGAAAACACGATGTTGGTTGGGTCGGAAGCCATAGTTCTACAGATAAGGAGACTTTTAGGTGATCGATTAATTGATGTGACGCCCCTCCATCGATTGGAAAGAATCGAAATTGAATTCTGTTTGGAATGTGTGGGTGTATGCAAGAATATAAGAACAATTCGATCCATACAACTATATGTGAAAGGCATTAATGTGTGTAATGTAAGTAAACCATAAATTTAATGATAATTTAGAAATTTATTTGACAAGAATATCAATTATTTCATTTTTCAAAATGGCCGACATTTTTAAAAATTTAACGATCGACAAATCACGAGAGAAAAAAATATAATTTTTAGTACAATTTGTTGCTTAATTAGATTTTGGATTTATTTTTTATATTTATTTAGTAAACAACATCTTAAGTATCATTAGATTATGATTGTGTAATATAATGTTATAAAATTGTTTCTTTTATAGACTACATCTTTTGAATCTTTGGAGACTGTCACATTTGTAGAAACATTCGACGCAACTGTGGACACATCTACTCTTGTAAGTATTTATCATAACTAGCTCTTTTCCTATACACAACAAACAAAATGGTAAATGATTTTTTGAAAACATATGTCTCTAAAAATATTCTCTAAGTAACATTAATACAAACGGGAGGGGGCGACAATCAAAACATCAAATGACTAAAACGTCGAATTGATAAACAAGAACAAAATGAGGATCAAAATATCGAAAGGGAAAATATAGATGCTATATTGTCTATAATTATAAAAATCTCTATAAATATATGGATAATCTATGATAAAACATGAAAAAACATTGTGGAAAAAGGAGAAATTGTTTGTTCTTTCAAATTTCAGAGGAGGGGGGATTTTATTTTAGATTCTATATTTTTTTCTTTCAGGAAACCACAATGCTTTCCACTACAACTCCTGCTATATCTTCTACAATCATCCCCCCCCCCCCCCCCCCCCCACCACACACACACACACACAAATTGGTCAGAGGAAAATTTATAATAATATCAACCCTTTTCCCTCATACAGATGCTTTTATGTCTGTATGAGGGAAATATTTATAAATATGTGTTAAGTTTCTCGCTCTTTCCTCAACAAAGATGCGACAGACGGTTTAGAACATATTTTATAACATAATATATAATTAAATAGATAATCTATGACTAAAAGTAGAAAACATTGAGGGAAAAGGATGAATTGCTCGTTCCGAACAATTTCTCCTCCTTTGTTTCTATGTTTTCAAAAAGTCGTATACTATAGATTTTTTTTTTTAAATTTCGGTCTATATATTAAACAATATAATGTTTATTTATAGATTCAACTAGATGGGTGCCAGATTCACTGTCAACTAACAAACTAATCTTAACCATTACTAACAATATGGTTTCTCTTGATGTTAACACGTCAACTAACACAACAACTACTAATGAAATTGATGAAACTACTACTACTACTGCTATCCATGATGAGACTACTGCTTTTCATGATCAAACTACTATAGATAAATATATTTTCATTGCTTCGTCTGAATCTTATGTCACAAACATAAAATCTAATAATAATGAAGGTAAATCAACATTTTATTTGGCGGGTATTATTATTACGTGTTTATCAATTCTGTTTGGGGCTTTTGTGATTAAACATAAAATTATGAAATCACCAGAAACAAAATATTATGCATTGAATGTTAATGAAGTGGAAATGACCCAAATGGTTTGAAAACATTTATAGCATGGTACATTTTAGTGTCATTTTTTAACTCTTTCCCTCATATGATAATTCTGCAACTTACTACAACACTGTCTACAATTTCTACTTTCAATACAAAGAAACATCATGATAAGGATAGAAATTGCAGCAAAATAAGTTGTATGTTTTCAACTAATCAATCTTTTTTTCTTTCAGATATCATCTTATATAGCAGCGTGTCGGCATGTTTTGTGATATTTGCTATAATTGTGTTTGTGTTTTTTACGACGAAGAAAACCCGATAATGTACTGAACTTAAATATTGAAGACTCAGTGAGCATGGAATCAATTGAAATGTTTAATTCCTCGACATATGGTACAACCGCAAAAAAATCGGCATAGATTTTTGAAAACATTTAAGGAAAAAGTGTAATAAATGCTAATTCATAACTCAAACAATGTTGATTGATTGAGTGGTTTAAATCCGATTCATAACTCAATCAACATTGGAGATTAGCAACAACCTATGGGTCAATGCTTATTCCTCCGACAAATTGTTTCGTAATAATGATGTCACAACATCATTACGAAACAAATGTTTATTTAGGTCAGTCTGCACTGATGCCGCTAATTGAATTAGTGTCGCCAGGTTGGAGGCTGGCTCCTAGGTCAATCTGCACTGATGCCGCTAATTGAATTAGTATCGCCTTGTGGTTAAGGGCCCGAGGCTGGACCCTGGTCCCTTGGAGGGGGGGGGGGGGGGCGGGGGGGGGGACCGGACCCCACTTCCCCACTACTCCTAATCAACCTCTAAAATATATCCTACAGAACTATCTATTTTTATTTTGCTAACATCAAACTGACTAATTTCAGATTGACCAAGCCATGCGAATAAACCAGTGGGTATATACCGAGACATAGAATGAGAATAAAGTGCATTGGCATCCAAATATTGTAAAAAGGATGTATTTTGTGATGGATCATAATTCTCAACGCATGGATTATTGGCTTGTTTATATCTGTTTGAAATCTGATATATACCACCACGTATACATCTCTCTATAAACAGAACCGGATATATATTAGTTATGAGTTCTAAACACACCTTTGACTCTTTAAGCATAGCAGACCAACTCAATCCTGGACAGTATATCAGCTATACGTAGATTGTTTCTAAAGGATAAAGAACGGTTTAGAAAAGTTTGTATTGTTGGTGTAGCAGGTCGAGTTAAGACTACACTGTGCTAAAAGATTATACAACGTATACCTCTCTCTATAAAAAGAGCCTGATCTATATCAGTCATGAGTTCTAAATACAGCGTGAATTCCACAATCACATTTTTCATTGGATAAAAACAAAGACTGACCCCTCATTCACATTTTTGTCCGGTGGTGCTGGTGTTGGCAAATCAGTCTTGATAAAGGCTTTATAGCAAACATCATATAGACATTTGAATTTAAATGAAGGTCAAAACCCAGATGAAATTAGAATTCTCTTGTGTGCATTTACTGGTAAAAAAAGCAGCCTTCAACATAAATGGTGTTACTATTGCGTCT